>JAQFVV010012398.1:18130726-18730726 GCA_028023455.1 Epiperipatus broadwayi | reverse complement strand
CATTATCATTTTGTGTCCAATCAATAGATTGGTATTGGAACAAAACAAAAAAAGGCATTGTTAACACACATGTCAAAAAATGGTTCTTTAAAAATATGAGTTGTGAATTGTTATAATAATGTATTCATAATTAGTTGCTCTATGAATAAATGTATTTATTAGTAGCATTATATATTTATAGCAGTAATTTATTTATAAGTTTTTAAAAAAATTATTATAATATATATATATATATTGAAAGATGGTCTGTGTTTTTACACTGGTGAATAATTGTAGTATAATGAAATTAGACTGAGAAAGGCACTAATAAAAAAACCCCAAAAATTGAAATAATATATAAAGATTGAGCAAAATAAACAAAAATAACTGTGATTCATTAAATATTGTACAACCATAATTTGCATTATAGCCTTTTTTTATTTTACAAGAGAAAAAATATATAATATTTAACCTATATTTAAAGAATATTCAAACTATTCTTCAGAAAGCCTCAGAAAAATAATAAAAATAATATATGGATATTTTCCTTTATTATTTATGATAGTTTTTTTTTTTTTCAAACCAAAAGTGAAAATTAATATTTGGAACTATTTGTTCATGTTTGCTCAGATACATGAGTTTGGATTTTATGATATGTGATTTTCATCTCATTTTTTATTTTTATAAATGAAAATCAGTAAAATCTGAAATAAATATTAAAAAAAAAAATTGAATGGTTTATATAGCTCAGGAGTTCATAAGAAAATTGAGGAGAAGTAACAGAACTGAACTGTAATCTACAGACCTTGAATCTGAAATCTGCCACTCTACTACTACATTAAACCATATAAGGTAAACAAATTAAATACACACATTTGGGGTTTCTTTACACATATAATTAGAATGTAAATAGAAGTATCCAGTTTGAGGACTAACTTCACTAACTAACTTCATGAACAGAATACATTCAAATTAAGAAAATATCAGACTTCTGTTTGATTTGACATGAATTTCAAGATTGTTTGCTCTAAGCATTAGATGACTCTCTCAATTTGAATGGATCTCACATACATAATTATCCAATTAAATAAAAAAAAACATTAATGAACAGCTGTATGAATCTTAAAGAAATGAGACAATGAGAAACAATAATTAAAAAAGTTATGTCAAAACATCATTAAAATTCTCCAAGCATACATTTAATATGTGCATTAATATCAGTAATCTACTATATATTGAAACAGAATGGGTTTTTAATGGTATGATAGGTTAGCTAGGTCATCTTAGTGAGTAAGAGAGTCTATGCAGGATCTCTGCATGTATATACCCATGTACACTTTGATTTCATTCCTGTAGATGGGGTATTAATACTCGAACATGTATTAAACTATACCCATATACTCACCTTATTCTTGTCATCTTTGATTTCCATTACTCCCAGATTTCAAACTCCAGAAGAATCTGCATAATCATCTAGTTCAGGATATATCAATATCACTTAATGTGTGAGTATGTATGAATATGAGGATATTTGAGAGTATGACGACATATGTAAATGTGTGAAAATATATGACAATTGAAAAATGAATATGGATAAATACAAACGATATTCTTTAATTTAAAAATATATATATTAAGTAAGTTTATTTACTGTAAGCACAAATTTAGTAATGAAATTTATAACAAAATATAAATAATTTAATTTAACATTGATGGATATTCTTTGATTATCATTATTTTTAATCATTGGTCCAACTTGTTTCCTTCAGAGAATAACTATTTGATGTCCAAAATAACACAATAGAAAATTATTTTACAACTTATGATTATTTAAATCACCCTTGCTTGCTAAATTATTTTATTAAAATTTGGTTTTACTCTCACTTCTCCTGTTATAATGTTTGATTATGATAAAAGATAGGAAAGACCATTTATACTAGAAATAGTTAGTCAGGTACACAGAAATCAATTAATTAAATGATTAGTACTAACAAATAAAAAACAGAAATAACAGTGTCACTGTATAAATATTGGCAATTAATATATATTAAAGTAAAGACTTACCTCTCCCTTGATAATGATCAGACTTATAAGCAAGCAAATTCTCATCAGAACCCATATTTTATTTTAATTTACAATAAGGGGAATAAGATTTAATTCTTCTATTATGTATCAATAACTTATACCCCTTTTCATCCATATTAAAGAAAAGAGATAAACAAAGTAATTTACATAAAATAAATAAATAATTAAAATTTATGATGTCAACCTAAATGTAACTTGAGAGTTCATAAGGCAAATGTCCTAGTAAAAGATTATAATCATCCTTCTTAATCCATTCCAGGTAATAAGTGGTAAGATTCGAGTGTTCTAGAAAATATGTCATGCCACTTATAATTCTCTCCTTAGAGAGCCTGCTTTGAGATGGAGAATTCATTGATTCTTTTCTCAATAGTAAATTGGATATTTCACAGCATAGATGGTAAATGCTAGATTGATTTCATTTCAGCTTTGGCAATTATGACTCCATGGGTGACAACTTTCTTCCCCCAATGTCACTTGCAATTAGCAATGCATGGTTGTCTGTATTGCTATTTATATATTCAGTAGAATAGCTTGAGTGAAATAAAAGCAGTATTTTTACTATTAGATATCCTAAATTAAAGTTACTTTGATATCTGGCTTAAAGTTAGAATACTTTGGAAATGTCAAATAATTTGAATTTAAATTTGAAGATTTCACTTTAGAATCTCTCAATTGATTAGATTTGAATCTCTATGCCTTTTATTTCTTTTCTGAATATTCAAAGGGTTGTTTCCATTAATATTTCACTTTAATGGTGGCTGAATTCTCTATTCAAACTGCAAGTTTGAATTCTCAGTTGAAACTTTATGCAGGTTGTTCAGCCGATGAGATTTTTTTGTGATCTTTGAAAAGAAGCTTGTTGGTTTTTATATTTTTTAATTTCCATAACAAGGGTGTTCTATATAACATGATTTTTGATGACTTGAGCTAGCAGGTTCGTGGTTATGATTTAGATTATTTATGTCATTATTAGTGATTATTATATATATAATACATTAATAACAATAAAAATTTTGTTTATTTCTTTTCTTTAAATAATTTTCCATTTCTTACTTGCATCTAATCTACCTGTCCCTCTTATTTTATAATGTATAGGAATTACATCACAATTGAAGAGATGTTTTTAACAAAGGTTAGTGTTTATGTATATGGTTTAATTAAGATATATATATTTATCATGAGATTAAGTTTGGTGTTTAATTGGAGAAAGCAAATAATGGTCTCTTAGTTAGTGCTTGTGATTAATTTCATTTTTTAAAAATTGAAATTAATTTTAATTTATTTTCATTTATTGAGTTTTGGATTCAAATTAGGCGAAGGGTGTTTTTAATGGTACTGGAGGGATAAAAGACTACACATTTACAATATATATATATATATTACTCTATTCTAGATTCATTTATGTAAACATTGCTGAAAGGATTTTTTAAAATTAAATATCATATAATTTATATGTATTGGGAAATAATATCTTTTCCCTCCTATCTTACTTCTACACCTCTTCTCTTTTTTCCCCCTTCATTATTTAAGCTAATATATACACACTTTGATACATATAAAAAAATTCCAATATCATTGATCACACAAATGAGCAATTTTGTCCATTGATTATATTCAATGTTTACACTTTGGAACTTAAAGTAAAATCATGAAAGAAAAATAGCGACTAGCTATTTTAAGCTGGAGATAAAGTATATTTTAGAACAGTACCACATGGTCAAATGAGTGCAGCAAGCTTAATTTAAACTTCATTATAATGCCATTAGTGCATACACATCAACCACAAACCTAGTTTAAAACTTAATAGAGTTTGTAAATTTTATCAATATAAGCAATTTTGGTTTTTTTTTTAAAGAAAATCATCGTATACATCATATAACTATCCATCTCATAGGTAAAATACACTTTAAATAATCAACTGCAGGGCAAGGCATCTTCAACTTCACACATAAACTATGAAAGAGAATGCATTACTTGCCAAGCTTACAAATTTCTGGGTGATTATAGTTTATTTTTCACCCTTGTTTTTAATTTCTAATTAAAAATATTTAGATGTCATTTTTTCAATCAATATTGGGATAATTGGGTCAATTATACACAAACTTAAAAAAAATTATAAGGTTTGTTTAATATACATTCAAACTCAAGTCACAAAAATTGCAAGAAGAATTACTGCCACTCTGTCACAAGCATTTTATTATCATTCATCCAACATTGGTTTGTAAATAGATATTTAGTTATTCTTAATTGGAGGATAAGATAATTTGAGTTGGCAGCAAATTACAAAACAAAAATACAAACTATTTTAAAATTGTTTGTGAAAAGTATGTATAATGAGAAAAAGAGAGAATGGTCTAAATTTCTGTCTAGTGGATGGTAGTGATATGATAGAATTGAGATGATGAATACACAGATTTTAAAAAAAAAACTTGAAAATATATCTGCAGTGCAATAATTATTCACTCTCTCAGAAGATATAAAAGTAGAAAGAAATCGATATCTTCCATGATGAGTGAAGATTGTTTATGAAATGCGTGTTTAATGAGAGAATAGGACTAAGTTTATATGTTACTGGATGTATGTAATATAGTGGACTTGAGATGAAAAATGATAAAAAATGAAAATATCTTCACTATTATTAAAGGAAGTTTCTTATATTTAGGAGTGTTGAGTATCAAACATCTATTGATAAATAGTCAGTTATGATGATTAGTGAATAATGAGAAGTTATAATAAGTTTTCTTATAATATATAGGATATATGAGCACAGACTTTCACATGACCACCACTCACCACTCTATCTCATATCACTGATACATTTGAACACATATATGTCGAAAAGATAAATAACCACCAATAATTTTTCATGCTAAACCAGCAATCATAAGCATTCTTATAAAATATATAGACATGTTATACTATTTCAGATAAAAGCATGACAGACTCGAGAGCTATAATCCTTCAATTTTTATAATAAAAATTGCATAATGACTGCTTAAAACTATATTACTCATAAAATAACGCAAACGAAAATTTACTGTTAGAGCAGTAATATATTTAATTATATGTAACTGAATTATTAACTTCTCAAATTAATGTACAAACAATATTTTTATACAATTAAGTACATTATAATAAAAGCCATGAAACAGTTATTTAAACAGTAATTAAAATAAATCTCTTTTTTTTTTTTATCTTTGTGCGATTCTGACTTATATATATATATTCTGTATATATTTTTTTTAAAAAAAACTAAAAATAACCGTAAGATAATTTGAATAATTTCTTCCTTATTCTATTCAAATCTTTGTGTAAATTGAAAAATATTTAATTTAACCGTCTGAGAAAATGTAAAGAACATATCAGGGCGATTAAATTATGCACACAAAAATTAAACAAGATCAGGTCAGATAATTCAACTCCCTTCTCCACATTATTGGTCTCAAAATTGTTAAATTCATTTTATGCCTATTGGTTATGCTTTCAAATAATCCATCAAGAAAATGGAGAACTAATATTTCCACTTATTTTTCTAGTCTTTTGATTTCTTTTATGATGGGACTTGAGCGTTCTGTAGACAGGAAGTGATTATTATGTATTTGTAGATGATTTCTCCTTTAAAATACTTGATAAAATAAGTCCAATTTATGTGTATTCACAAAGATTTTAACTTTAAGCATATATGCAATATGAGTATCAATACATTGGTCTGGGTATTGTCCCGACTAGACTAGCGGTTAGCTTTGAGCCTGTTTCTTATTTTGAACTTGAGTGGAACTTAGAGAAGTTGATTTTTTTTTTTTTAAAGAGCAACTTAAATAACAAGAGTTAAAAGATAAAATTAACTTGTGGGAAAAAATATTGAGAAATAAGTATAATAATAATAAATTATATAGAGACAATTAAGCATAAAAAATATAGAACTGTCCTTTAAGCATTAAGAATGATTAATGACATATTAATAAAAAAAAATTATGAATGTATAACTTTAATTTGGAAAATAAACTGCCAAATCAAAGCTGGGAGGGGGGGGGGAGATGTCAGTATTTGCAAAAAAAAAAAAAAGTTATTTCATAATATACATGTACTTAGGAGTGTGCAAACGTTTGCAGGGCAAGGGCTACTTGTAATTTTCTCGAAGAGCAGAGGTCAACTCACACATTACAATGTAATAATAATATTAGTTATTACAAATAATATTAATTTATTATCAAAAAATTAAATATATAACAAAAATTCAATTTAAGATATAAATTCCAAGTAGAATAATGAAAAGATTTGCACTGCTTGCTGTCCGCTAATCTTGAATACATACCTGGGTATATAATTACAAATCGTTATTGCCTTGTATGAGAAGGGACGAGATTTTGACATAATTATATTCATGATTGAAAAATAAGTCATATGGATAGGTTGAGTCAAAAACGATGTAGAATGCAACTTTTTTAAATTTGGATACTTATTTTTGTCCATTAGACTCCAAAAGTGATTTTTAAGATGTGTTTTTAAAATCATGTTGTATTGCTGAGGAGAATTTCATTTATATCCATAAACAAACTTTCACACGACTCTCAATTTTCCATGCCATCTCATATTGCTGACTTACCTGATCACACACATGTTGAAAAGATAAATATTCACCAATACAAGTATTTCGTGCTAAACCAGCATTCATCAGTTAGTCCACATTACCATATCCACACATATATACAATCAGTGCTCAGCTTTACATTAAGATAGCCAATTTTTATACTTTAATGGACAGGCTTCAAACTATTATTCTCCTGTACATGAGGAGTCAGAATGACTAACATCAATATGGGTAGGGTGACAACTTTGGCACTTACGTGAGCTTTGAACATCCCATCATCACATTTTTAATGAAATGGACGACTGAAGAGTTATGGGTTGGAGTAGTTTGAAGCCTATCCATTAAAGTATGAAGATTGGCTATCTTAATATAAAGCTGGTAAACCAGACCAATTGATGAGTGATTGTTTAGCATGAAATACATATATTGGTGATATTTATCTTTTCAACATGTGTGTGATCAGGTGAGTCAACAATATGAGATGACATGGAGAGTTGTGGATTGTGTAAAAATCTGAGTTTGAATCCCTTATATATTACATTATATGTGCAGGTGTGTTAAGCCTGTACAGTGTATTAAGTTCCATAAACAAACAAAAAAAAGATATTTGTATTTTCTGTCATTTGTTCCAAATCTACATTGCTAAACTAATAACTCATGTAGCTAATTATTGGTTCTAGTCTTAAAATTTTTTGTAAACGTCTTTAAAATTCAGAGTGAAGAGTTATAATTTCCTCATAATAATTATTTTTGTCAGATATAATATACTTCCATTTTTTTAAAATTCATAAGAAATATTTTTGAACATTTTCAATTTATTCCTCATCAACTGGTCAGATAACAAATTTAACTTATTTTTAAAAATATTAACATATCAAATAATTTCAGCTATTGCTTTATTTCTTCTTTGCAATTGTAAATTTAATTTGTTAAGATGGTTATATCAAGAACATAAATCCATCAAACAAATGTAATCATTCAGTTTAATGTATACTTCATCTCTTGACTTTAAAAAAATCTTTTATATCTTGTAACAGAAACCTTAATCTTTGTAAAAATATTTTTCAATATAACTAATAATAATATTCTGCATAATATAACAATTCACTATATTCAAACTCATTTTCTTCTAGTGGAGCCCAAAATATTATTTTCTGAAGACTTTTATCTTGGATGGAGTTACAATTTTCATACTGACTCCCATATGACACATATTTAGAATTTGACAATGACAAAAATGAAATGGTATGAAAAAAAAATCTGGGAAATCATCATCTCTGGCACACATTGCCAAAAATCTAGTGATTTCTCCAGTCATTGATGATGCTTCATCAGTTATTATCAATATTATTTTATAAATCAGATGTTTTAATATATATTTTCTAAAAATGCAGTAAGCATTTTTGCCTCATGCTTTCACACTCATATTCTTAAAAAAACATAAAAATACAAAGTTGAGGAATAACAATTATGTTGGGAGATTCATCAAACTGCAAATGCAGGGTAAACAAATGTATTTAGATATATATAATTTTTTTCTAAAAAATAAAATAAAGTGATATAAAATAAATATTGATAGAATTATTTAAAAGTAAAGTAATAAAATGGGGAATGATTTTTTGTAATGGTCAGGTTAAAAGGTATATTTTATTTTGTTTATTTTGTGTACTTAATTATATATATGAATATGTGTATAAATGTATTAATTATATAATTATATATTTGAATATTGTAGTTCTGATGATGACTGCAGGACAGTCAAATCTGTTAGTTTTGATATGAATAGAGTGTTGATAAAGTGTATAAGAAAGTTGTAAATGGTATGATATATTTAGATATACGTTTGGTTAATCATGTTTTAAAACATTAAACATCACATGATTACTATTTCTTACGATTACACAAGCCATTGAAACAGTAACAAAACTCTCCATACAGTATTGCCACCCAGTTCAAGAATGCAAGGGTTCTTCATAAAATCCATATCTAGTGCTTACTCATCCAATATCCCCAGACTAATTTCTAGCTTGTGGCTTTCTTTAATAAGGAACCTTGGATCTGGGAGCACTATATCTAGATCTTAGGATATAATGCAACTGTCCAGCAGTCACATTTTACTTTTTTAGTTAACTATAAAACTATAAGTCCAAAATAAAAACACAATAACGTTTTCAGTCCAACATTTGCTTTATAATCATACAGATCAGAAACCAGTTCATAATCCATACATTTTGGTGCCTTTTGTTCTTTAATAACCACACCTACCATCATCTTATAGGCAGGATGTTAAACCACTAAATATTACATGATCAATATTTCCTATGTTTACAGAAGCTGTTGAAACAGAGGTAAAACTCTCCATACAGTAATACAATCCAGTGCAAGCCAGAGTAAATGGAGAGTTTTGCTTCTGTTTCTTGTTTCCTTAACACTTAGCTGACATGATAAAATGCAACTATTGAAGCTTTATATTTAATAAGAGTTTAATAAATATGATTGTTGGCTGGTTAATTGTAACTTAAATTCATTAAACTTTTATTTAAACCACTAAACATCACATGATCACTATTTTTTATACTTGCTCATAATTGTTATTAAAACAGACAAAAACTATCCATACAGTAGTGCCACTCAGTACAAGCCACAGTAATCAATGGATGCCAAAAGGCTTGTGCATAAAATCCCTATCTAATGCCTACTAATCCAATATCCCAGACTAGTCTTAGCTTGTGGCTTTCATCAATAAGAAGCCTTGGATCTGAGAGCACTGCATCTAGATCTTAGGATCTAATGCAACCCTCCAGCTGCCACCTTTTATGTCTATTTAACTACAAAACTATGAATCTAAAATTGAAAATACAGTAATATTTTCAATCCAAGCTCATTAGCTTATATAGTCATATAGGTCTGTGTGGCACTACTGTATGGAGAGTTTTTCCTGTTTTAATAACAGTTATAAGCAAGCATAGGAAATGGTGATCATATGATGTTTAGTTATTTAATACCAATCCTGCCTTATAAAATAGTAGTGGTGGCTATGGTTATTAAAAAACCAAAGATACAAAAAGTATGGGTACTGAACTGAGTTCAGACCTATATGACTATATAAGCTAATGAGCTTAGATTAAAAATATTATTCTATTTTCCAATTTTAGAGTCATAGTTTTGTAGTTAAGTAGAGATAAAAGGTAGCTGCTGGAGGGTTGCATTATATTTTAAGATCTAGGTGCAGTGCTCTCAGATCCAATGCTCTTTACTGATGAAAGCCACAAGCTAGAAACTAGTCTGGGGATATTGAATGAGTAGAAACTAGTAAGGGATTTTATGCACAAGCCTTCTGTCATCTGTTGATCACTCTGGCTTGCACTGAGTAGCACTACTGTATAGAGAGTTTTGCCTGTTTTAATAAACTTATTCATATAATTCATTTTTTAATAAAAAAAAATCTTTATCAATACTTGCATAAATGGTTTTAAAATGTCTTCTGATGTTTTCTTTTTTTAATGACCCATATGCATGACATATATAACACCCATTTTGCATATGTCACTGTGAAAAAAAAACTGATCTTCCCAATCTGCAATAAAATTGCATGACTTTAATCTCTTTGCACTTGGTTTCAGACCTTATATTCCTTTTTAAAAATATGATAAAATGCTATTTTTTAAACAGTATACTACTTACAGCCACAAATGTTACCCAATGCCAATCATTGTACCTTTGTGTTGTGCAATGAACACATCAAATTGATGAATTTTTTAATTGATGTATGCAAGCATCATTGTGTATTTCAAATAAAGACATGTGTCATTGACACATTCACTGGCTAAACTGCCTGAATATATATAGCCACCTTGATTGCAAAGAGCCAATTTTTCACATTTAATAGTTATCACTGTGTGAAAAATACATAATCATACATGTGTGAAAAATGTATTTTTGTCTATAGTAGCAGCAGTTAGTATTATTTTTTCCTAATTCAGGCATTATCCAAAAATTTATTGATGATCCACTGTGAACTTTGCCTATCATTTTGATGAAAAAAATTGATAAGTATATCATGAAGTCACCATTGTAAGAATATAATCCCCTTCTTTTCATCAGTGAAGATCACATCATTTTACAATTGTACTTCTTGTTTTTACTATCAGTAAACAGACACTTTCCTGACCAATCTAGTATTTACTTAGGATATTTATTCTATTGGTAATAATCATTGATAATCAACAGATTATAGATTGGGGGAGTGGAATAAGTCTATCTGTGATATGTAATTTAATATTCATAAAAATTACCATGATATTTGAAATAAAGAGCACTATAATCAATTAAGTGCCAGAAGGCCTAGCATGAAAAGATGCAGAAGGAAGATAAAATTTAATATTTCAATAATATTAAAAAGTAAGAAATTTTAAGTAAAACAATATATAAAAAAATGATTACAACTTTCCATGACTTGAGTTTTAGATTGAGTAAAGCTTAGCATTTTTTTTTCAAATTAAATATCAAAAATAGAGCCTCCCTCCACCCAAAAAATTAGACCATTTCTAACTTAACTATCATCCAATGAATGAGACTATGGAAAATAAATACTGGTTTAGTCAGGAAATTGTCTATATGCTGATAGCAAAAATAAGAAGTGCAAATACTCTTATTTCAAACATAATGTATCTTTCTGTTAATATTGATTAATCCCATTCTTATTTGGATTAATCTCATTTATTGGGAAATATCTATATAAGCAAACCTTTTAAATTTAATTAGAGTAGTATGCCCATTTCCATTTCTATTTTTTTTTAAAGTTTATTTAAAATATAAATTTAAAAAGGTGAAGATATTTGTGATTAAAAATAAAATAATTATCTTGTTGAATAATAGTATAGATATTGTGCTTATAAATATACAAAAATAAATACAAAGTAAATGAAATTTTATAAACTTAAATACAAATTTACATTCGTTATTTTAAATATTTTATAGCAAAAAAAAAATTATTATAGACAATCTGACATTTTGTCTGTCCTACCGTCTTTCTCAGAGCTACGATATAATTACAAATAAATTAAATAACCATATAAATAATACAATAAAAAAAACTAAAAACCATAAAATTAAAAAAACAACATAAAATTTAACAAACCATAAAACTAAAATAAATTAAATGTGATAAAATGTAAACAAAACCAAATAAAATAATCTTTATAATATAAAATAAAATATACAACATTAAATTGAAATACAAAATAAAATATAGATTATATATGTGCATTTCTGCATATATATGTATATATCCATGAACAAACTACCAGTTTCAATATATCTAATAATCCTGTAATTATTATTATTTCTTCTAAATCAAAACTGTAAATTTATGATCTCCAAATTAATCAAATATTTATAATTTTATTTTTATAATTTCTCCATGCAATATTAATTCATTTACTAAAAGTATTCTTCTTAATTTTGAAATCATACATAATATACATTATTTTTTATTCATACTTCTTTTATTACTAATACTTTATATTTAGCTCTATTTTATATCTAAAAATCATAAATATCAACTTTTTTTAAACTTATCCATTCCTATTTCAATTTTTTTAATCTCAAAAGCTTTTATTTATGAAAAATAATGTTTATATGCTTATAAAAGACAAAAAAAATTATGTTTTACACATCATCAACAGTCTGGGACCATTTGTATATTGATTATCTTCTGATAAATAATAGTAAACTGATGTAGCTTTACCATTCACCTATCAGCATTGATGCAATTTGAATCTATTATTCATCTTTTGCTTAGCTACTACTGATTCGGTGGATCTGATAGATTAATTAACTTCCATGTTTCATTATATAAGAATTTTGATGCAATGATAAAGTCTCTGTTTTTTACTTTCCTAATAGTGTTCATGAAAAGACTGACTGGTTCAGGGACAGGCACTGTGAACAATAGCCTACATCTAACATTCCATATAGCATGTACAATAAAGATGGAAAGTCTAATAATAGGAAACTGTTTAGTTTGTAAGGCTTCCCTTATAGACATGATTGTATAGTAATTCACCTTTAAGTTTTGGTATATGGCTAAATTTATTTTACTATTTTTAAAACATTTTTTTTTAAACATTATCTTATATCCTACCGCCCTCTATTATATATTATTTAAACTAACTATATCTATAATCACAACTCTTTCTTTTTAATTATATATTTTTATCTATTACAAAGAAATCAAGTCATATGTTACATGACCTAATTTAACAAGCTTGTATTGCAAATGTTGTATGTAGAGCTCACAAATAGGCTTTTAACAAGCTTTGCAGAATATCCCCAGCCCCAGACCAGTTTCTGCTACTGGCTTCCTCAGTGAGATGCTAGGATATTCAAGCATTAGATTACAAATAACAGGACAAGCCCAGCACTTTATCTAATGGATAACTATTAAATAGAAAATCGGAAATTTTCAGACATCCATATGTCTTCCAATTTTATATTGCTAAAGTTATTAATATATGTTGTATCTGAACTTGGTTCAGTCCCATATAGTTATTTAAGTTAAATAGTTGGATTGGAAGACATATGGATGTCTGAAATTTTCAGATTTTCTACTTAATAGTTATCCATTAGATAAAGTGCTGCACTTGTCCTGGTATTTTTAATCTAATGCTTGAATATCCTAGCACCTCACTGAGGAAACCAGTAGCTGAAAACAGTCTGGGGCAGGGGATATTCTGCAATGCTTGTTAAGAGCTTATTTGTGAGTTCTATATATAATATTTTATCTATATATTTTTATATAATTTAACTTACTAATCCATATGATTTATAATCTTATTACTATTATTATATAATTCTTATAAATTTATATTATTTTACATTTGAAATTTTTATTCTCATAAATATGTATTATTTATAAATGCACTCATATTTAAACTCCTATATAAAAAAAAATTACAAATCTGTATTTGCTTATAAATATTTTTTTCTTTATATAATTGTTTTATGCAGTAGATAGATTCCTCAGAAAACATGCACAAAAGAACTCGCACATAAATAGGCTTAACTTACCATGAAAAATGGGAATAGGGGTTGTAATTCTCAGAAATCACATAAAAGCAAAGCAAGAAGAAAAAACTACTTTAAAATTTGCATTAAAAAAATAAGGAAATAAAGTATGATTAATAAAAAATTTCAAATATTTGAAAAAAAATAATACAAGACAAACTTTTTTTATTAACTACAGTATTTAATTTCACATTTTTGCATACATATTTTAATCATTAGTGGTTATTTGGCTATTTGACAATAAGCATTCATTTGTGAACTGTTAAGAAATCAGATTCGTCATGTGACATACAACTAGTGCCACTTTTAGTCTTGAGCTGTGTTAATGATTTTCTGTTTCTATATTTAAAAAATGAGATTGTAATCAAAACAAATAGATTATAGATTATCATTAAAAAGATTATTTTCAGTTTATAAAATCAATAAAATCTTCGTTATTATTTAATTTAAAATCTAAAAACTTATTTATTTTTGTTATAATTAACAAAATACATTTTAAAAGTTTAAAATTTTTGAATATTTATTGCAATATATTTATATGTAAATATAAATCTTTTATTATTATTTACTCATTAGTATAAGTAGATTTACATCAAAGCTAATATTCTAAATACAGCTTCAGGCCATATTCATGTTAAGCTGCTAATATAACATTATATTTTTGAAAGAAAAAAAAGTATTTTAGGTCAAAATAAGTTATTAATAATTTAAATTTCTTGATATCCAATAAATATAGTGAAATATGAAAGACATTAAGAAGAAACATAAATTGCATAACTTCAAAATCGCATTACAATAATCCGCATAAAACGAGACCCAAGTGTATATAACTTTTTAATAAATATATTTATGATAATATCATCCTAATCCCAGAATCCCTATTCAATTTTGGTTTTATCTTTTTTATTAGTACGGCTTCTTTTATTTTTCTTTCTTTAATATTGTCTATATGTAAAATCACTTTTATTAAACTTTCTGTAAATTTATGTCCAATTTCTTTCATATTGTATGGCTTACATTTTTATTTTATTATATTATTTATATAGTTATTTATTTTATTTATATTAAGACTGCAACATCAGATTATCTATAATAAAAATGTTTTTACTATAAAGTGTTTAATGTAAGAAATGCAAATTTATATTTATAAATTATTATAGTCAAATAAAAAAGTGGTGGAATTAGTGATATTTATTATAAACTTATTTAATATATATATATGAGAGTGTGAAAATGTATAAGAATTAAATACTAGTAATATATATATATACTCATTCAAAAAACACTGAACCTACTATATGTTGTTCCCAGGCATAATGTAAATTAGTGGATAGTTCATATTTTGTTTATAATACTGTAGCTCTTTATTTGTACAATATCTTTCTATATATGTAAAGACAGTTTTTAATGTGTACATACGTAATTTATATACAATTTAATTTAAAATTACAATACATCAACAAATTAAGATTATGAACAATATAATACAGGAAGTCAATATATTTATAAACATATTTGCCAGTTATAATTTAAAACCTCCATTTTACCTAGCTGCTTGATGTAAAGGCATCTAAAATGAGATATAACTCTCAAGATTCATTTTTAATAAATCAGCTTTTTCAATCAGCATAGGTTTACTTCCAAGCTATACCTGCATCATTTATTCAATATTTATCTATTAGTTCCAACTATCTTGAATCCATACATGTGATACCATCAATTTTAAACAAATAAATAATTATTCACATTATTTATTAAAAGAAATATTACTAAGTATAATGAATTATTAATAAATACTGATTATAATTAAAAATTTTAAAATGTTCTTCTTAAGAATTTTTTTGTTAAATTAATTAAAATAATCAATAAAATGAATCAAAGATATTTGACAAAAAGGTAGTTTCCATTAAAAATAAAAAAATATAAAAAAATTTTTTTTAAAAAAACTAATGCTTCTGTGTAAATAGCTGATTAAAAAGTAAAAAAAAAAAAAATAATTCACCTCTCAGTTAATTTGCCATTCTTGAAAAATATCAGAGATCTTGTTATAAAACAATTGGAAATTGCAGGAATATTGTTTGTCATAAAAGTCATTTGAGGCCTTTTGAGTTTTATGATTCATTTGAGCCTTAAATGCTTTTATGAACTGCAAATATTCTTACAGGTTCCAATTGTTTTATAACAAATGCAGATTCTTAAGATCTGTGATATTTACAACATTCATCATTTCTTTTATTTTGCTGTAAAATCTTATATAAATGCAATTTATCCATTCTATTTTAAATACTCGTTTAATAAATATTTTGAAAAAAAAAACAACTTTTTATTGTACATATATGTATATACAAACTTACGTTTCAACTATCCTGGAGTCTTTCTTCAGAACTTTGATATAATAAACAAAATAAAATACATAACCATATAAATAATTACCATAAAAATATAAACAATAAAATTAATAAAATAATAAAAATCATTTATATAGTTATGTATTTTATTTTGTTCATTATATAATAGCTCTGAAGAAGACTGCAGGACAGTCAAAACATATGATTGTGTATACATACATGTACAATAAAAGATTTTTGCTGAAGTGTTCAAAGTAGAGTGGATAAATTGCATTTATATACCTCTGGTATTTTCCAAGTATATTAAATTAATTGAGAGATGGATCATTTTGTTATTTTTCTACTTTTTAGTCAGCTATTTTCATAAAAGCATTATTTAAAATAAAATTACATATTATTTTTTTACTTTTACTTATATTTATATATTATTTAAAAAATGGCTGTACAAAATCATGGACAACAAGTATAATTTATAATAAGATGTGAAAATAAAAAATACATCCTCTAACAAATGAATTCTAAATTTAAATATTTATGTGATCACCTACTATACAAAAATATTTGTGTATTGGCTTTTTAATTAATGAGTTAAATCATTAAAATTTTATTCTACAAATGTAATATTTCCATTGGCTCATTTGTTAAGGAGTTTTCTTGGGAAGTATAAGAATATAAATTTGAATTCTAAATGGGAACATTTTTTTTTTCAATGTTAAAAATAATTTTAAAATGTGGGTATATGGACCTACTGTCTAGAAATTTAAACAAACAGGGCAAGTTAATATAAAAGCATTTAATTAGTCACAAATAAAATATTTGTGCTTTTAAATGGCTTTATCGCTTAATGAAGAATGTAATTAAAATCTAAACTTTTTTAAAAAATAAATGTTAAAAATCAAATAGCATTAATGGAGAAAATAAAGCCAAAGCATGTCTTCTTATAAAAAGTAATTTTAATAATTTCACACTTTCAACAGGAATCCAAAAAAAGATTATTAAATGCTGTTAAATGAATATTGAAGATTTAAACATCTATGACAAAGTTTTTGTGACCAAATTCAAATTACAAAATAATTGAAAATTTTTTCACATTCTTTAGCACAGAAAGTATATTATTAGTTATACTTTTCTGAAAACAAAATTAAAAAATCAAATATTATAGTGATTGAAATAAAAGTTTTATTATAACAAGTTAGTGAATATAAAATATAAATTTATTTGATTGCAAATTAAACTCTAAATAATCGGGGGGGGGGGGTGTAACTCAATTATGAAAGCAATTTAATTTTTTTAAGGACAATTTGCTTAAAATTAAATGCAGAAATGAGTAATGTTTTTTCAAATGTTATCTGAGTAAATTTTCTCAAATAAAAATAGGAATCTGTTAAAATTTCCTGTCTCCAAAAAAGGAAAGGCATTGACATGGGAAATTCAAACAAGTTTCTTATTTCTTCGTTTATCCCATAGATTACAAGGATAAAAAAAATCAGATGATAAAGAATAGGTTAAAAGAGATCTGTTATAAAATAATTTGTTTTTCCAAAGAGACAAAATATAAGCAGAAATAAAATTTACAAAATTGTGTGAGTATATTTTTAGCATTCTAGGCTGCAATATTTCTATGAACAAATATTTTCTTTGCTGAAGTACAGTGGGCATAATGTCTTCTCATCCAGAGAAAACTATTCTTCTAGTTTTTTTATATGTTTAATTAAGCTGCACTATTAATGAGAGAGACTGTGTCAAAAATTGTCAAGAACAAAGCTGTTTGGTCTTTTAATTGGTTAGTGATTTGTTTTTTTGTTACAATTATATTTTAAATAGTTTCTTTTGTTATTTAAAATGCAATTCAA
Source organism: Epiperipatus broadwayi (assembly GCA_028023455.1). Lineage (NCBI taxonomy): Eukaryota > Metazoa > Onychophora > Udeonychophora > Euonychophora > Peripatidae > Epiperipatus > Epiperipatus broadwayi. The sequence goes on along the minus strand of JAQFVV010012398.1, from coordinate 18,712,802 downwards.
AAATCTTTTCCTTCAATTTAACCAACTTTTCTAAAATCACATGAAACGACATGATTATCAAACTTAGTACAGTCCTATTAAATAGTAATATTACAATAATTAATATATAATGCCTTGTTATGTTTTATATATCTATTAAATATAAAGAGATCAATTAAGACCTAATACTCTAATTATTTTACCAAAAAAGATTAAAATATTAAGATCCTTATGGATTTAAAACTACTGAATACGGATTTCATAAGTCTGAGTTGTCATAACCACATAATGTTTTTCATCAGCTGAATGATTTTCTCATTGTATGTTGAAATGAATTTCACTTTCTAACAATCTATCCATATGGAAAATCTGCATTTCATTTTTTTAAATTTTTCTTTCTAATCTTTTTTATTTTTTATCATTAATGTCTTAATACTGTTACTGAAATTATGATAATTACTTCGGCAGAAAAAAATTATAAAATAATTCTATATACTATGTTGAGCATTATATACATAAGTAGAAAGTATAACCGCATTTGAAAAGTTTAATTTTAAAAATACAATGGCAAGATTGTAAAATCAATCGGTATGTTCTTCATCTTGTTCAATGTGATACTAAGGAATCCACTATTGCAAAATGATAAACCCATGTGAATTGAACACATAAAATGAATTAAAAATAAAAGACTCATAGACTCTGTCTGTATTATAAGAATTGTCTCAAATATATTCTAAAGTACAAAGTCAATTGTTTCCATTGAGAAGATATGGCAGAGAATAGAATATATTGGAGAGCTAGAATTAAAAATTGTATTGAAGTATTTCAGAAAGAAATGTTTTCTGCTGAGGAAATTAAAAGTCAACATTATGAAATTTTAATTTCAAACAGAAAAAATAACCAGCATGTTCTATATGTGGTAGTATTTATGGTTAACAGATTGGTTTGTATAGTCATTGCAAAACTTATTTCTAGAGTAGTTTTTTTTTACTATCTTTTCTTTTTGAGTTGGAATGACCATACTCATGTATGAGAGATGTTTATATATATCATTGCCAGGAATCGATGTCAGCTTGACTGTACTTCATAATAACAATGATTTAAAGAAACATAAGAATTAATTAAAATTCATATTTTATGAATGGACTATTCAAATAGAACGATTGTGTTATCTATCTCTCCAATACAACAAATTAATCACAATATTTTATTTTATTTATAGTTTCAAATCATTCAGACTTAAAAAAAAATCAAAGCTTTAACTTATTAACAATTATTTTAATCTATTGTATTTATTAATAGTATCAAAATGCATGTGTATATTATTTTTCAATTTATATATATATACTATTCTGCATTAATATATATATATATTAATGTAGAATAGTTCATGCTTAAAAATTGTACATCTTTCAACAATATAAGAAAAGAAGTAAATAATTACAAAAAGATTTATAATTTATATTGAATAAAAAAATAAGCCAGAAGCCCTGAACTTGATGATAAAGTAATACTTTAATCATAAATATTTTTATCAAATAAGCACTGATATAATTATACAAAATTCAATTACATATAAATAATGAATCTTTTTTATAATCTGCAATAGCAGACATTATCTTTTTTGCCTACAACTTCAATTTTGCAATAATAAAAATTATTATTTTTTATTTAAAAAGTAAAATAAACGTTGACAAAAAAATATATTTAAACAATTAGATTTTCATACAACACTCCCTTCCTACTTAAAATCAAAATTAATTTGCTTTTCATATTATTTTAAGGTATTAAAAAAGGCAGGTTAAAACATCCCTTAAATGTGTAAGTGCAGGGCAAAGAGCTCTTTCAAAAGCCTTTCTTACTAGACTTAGCAAAATTGTGAGGTGGTGAGGATTTAAACAGTTTTTTATTTTTGTTTTACCTTTAGCTAAGAATAGCTAAATATATCTTTAATGACCAATATCAAATGATTAGATAGGATGGCTATGGGAAAGCCACCTAAAAAAAATTCTAAGCCTAGTTAAAATATATTTTATTCTACCAAGATGGAATTTGAACCCAAATCAAAGGCATGACAGGTAAATGTGTTACCAATTACCCTACAAAACCAATTTAGTTGTGAGTCCATCAGTTAAATTTACAATCAATATAGTAAAGCTGTGATATACACTGTATCAATAAACTCTATTTCAATTATGCACTATCTATAAAAAAATAAAAGTAAATAAAAAATAGTAGCACTAAAATTCATAAATTTAATAAATTTTATGATACAACTGCAACCATTTGTCCATCTTGAAGCAGCACATGTAATCATGTTTATTAATAATGTTATTTGGGTTACATTAAAGCACATTTTATGATTCGCTTTTTTATTCCATCCAAATTTCAATGCGGCACAATATTTCATGAAATAAAATGTTTTCTACGTGTAAAGTTACAAGTTTTAAAGAATTCAAGAAAATTCTTAAAGTATTTTTCTTAAGCAATAAAATGAAAACATTTAGCAGTTGCAGAAAAAAATAATTTAAAATGTTTCTGAATTGTGTGAGAAATCATAAAAGTTTGATGAGTTCAGCCAAGAATTAGAGTAAATAATAACAAATAGAAGTAACTGTATAGATTCCAAAGTTGATAAAGACTTAAAAACATTTAAATAATTAGCGAGGGTATAGCTTGCTCATAATTACAATGAAATAGTATTTCTATAGGAAAAAAGTTATTGAAGAAAAAGAATATCATCTAGTGTGTTACCACTTTTCTATTTATTTTTATTTAAAAAATAAAGATACAATATAATAAGCTTTTACTATTTTTATTTTTTGAGGGATTGTGAAGGAATGAACACACACACATATATATATATATATGTGTTCCTTCAATTTATTATTAGCAACTACATTATTATTTATTTATTAATTTTTTTAATACTATATTCTTAATTTAAATATATATATATTACACATATAAAAAAAGCACCTGTGCTATATATATATCTTATAAAATATTGTGCATTTTCAGTTCAGTAAAATAACATGCATACTATTGGAATTAAAACTTACTAACAAAATATGAGCTGTTATATGTAATGTACAATATGGGTAGTGGTGTGACATGGAATAAAATATAATATATATCCTGGCTTCACTATATATAACATAATTGTAACCATAAAAATTAGATTTAAAAAAAAGGAAACAAAAGTTAGAGTACACCTAGGTCTCTTTTTATGCGGACTTATTTAACACGATTTTGAAGTTATGTGATTCGTGTTTCACCGGAAGTCGACCTCCGATAATGCGCTATTACTTTAAATAATAAATTTTGCGCACTTATGTTTTATTGAAAGTAATAGCACATTATTGGAATTCTACTTTCATCTTAATAATTTCAATATTTTCAGTGCTTTATAATAGTAAGATTTTATGCAATAATGTAATTAAAATCATGATTTCCACATTTTATGTATACCCACATTAAATTTTACAAGATTATAATGTAAATTTTTTCAAACATTGTGCGTGTTAATTTTGCATTTTAAATCACATTCTGTTTTTGCTTTTTAAAAAAGAACGTAATCAATTATTAATCATTTAGTGTCCACAAGTTTATTTTTAAAAGGTCAGAAATAGCAGTGGGCACAATTAAAAATTAAAATCTGATTTTTAATTGTAATTAACAATTTAAAAATTACTTACGGGTGGCATGGAATTAATGTGATGTAAAACAAAATTTGATTTTTAAACGGAATTGAAAATTAAAGACAAAAATACAAATTTAATTTTTAGTTGTTAGTTTTAATTAAATTTTTTCCAACAGTGGTGAATAAATGTCTTTTTATTATCATACATATAAGTTCATAAACAATTAATAAAATCATTGTCATCAACAGAAAATCATTAACACAACATAAGAGTGAACTTGGTGCTACTTGTATTTCCTCTTGTGAGAATAATTGCTGAGATATTCTTGACTTCATTTAAGGAGAAGCCAAATACATTACATCACATCACATGAGAATCTGATTTTTTACTAGTTTGCAAACGAATGTGTTTTTGGGCAAATAGCAACAATAATTAGAACGTGTATAAAAAATGTAAATTATTGTACTGTAAATTATGCACAAAAATATATTATTTTGAATAAAATTAAATATTATAGTTAAAAAAAGTTTGTCTTGTATCAATTTTTTTCAAATTTGAAATTTTTTATTAGTCATATTTTATTTCCTTATTTTTTTTTGCGAGAATTTTAAAGTAATTTTACATTGGTGCTTTGCTTTTACGCGAATTTTGAAAAATCACAGACCGCATCCCTCCTTTTTCAATGTAAGTTATGTCTATTTTTGCACGATTTCGTTTGCGCGTGTTTTCTGAGGAACCTATCTATCGCGTAAAATGAGACCCAGGTGCACTCCTAAACCAAAAACTTTAATTATTAAAAAAGATTTAAATATTATTTACTTTAAAATAATTATACATATTTCTGGAAAAAAAAATTTCTAGTCTAATTAAGATAATGATTTCTCTTTAAATATATTCTCACTAAAAAAAGAAGATATAAGTATATTATCAAATAATAAAAGGTTTAATAAAATGTGTCTAATAATTAATTACTGAATCAATATAATATAAAGAAGGGAATAAACCTTCAGTCAAGCACTTTTCATAAATTTACATACATTCACTTGTAAGCATCAGTTTTAAAAGCATAAGTGAACAACTTATGCTTATCTTTATAATTTCTCACCATGTTGAAATTAACCTATTATATACCTGATATATAACTTGACAAATGAATTGTACAGACATTCATTTTATAGCAAAAGAGATATAGAATCTCATTTTTAATCACCTGTGATTAGAAATAAATATTAAATTTTGAATTTACTGTGATAAATAGTCTTATTATAACTTTGTATGTAATAGAAAGAAGGGAAAACATTTTTGGTCATGCACCCACCCATAAGCATCGTTTAAAAACCTAACTGGACCATTTATGTTTAGAGCTTATTTTATAAACCAACCTTTGCTCATCATGCTGAACTCAGGACTTTAATCTATTCTGTGCCTGATATATAATGTGACAAACAAATTGTATAAATTTTATCATTCTAAAATAGAAGATAGAATCTTACTTTTATCCAGTTATGCTTTTAAAACTGATGCTTATGGGTGAGAGTGTATAAATTTATAAAAAGTATATAACTGAAAGTTTATTCCTTTCTTTATATTATATACAGTTTCAAGTGCTATATAAATAGATTACTTATTACCGTAAATTCAAAATTTAATATTTATTTCTAATTGCAGATAGATAAAAACGAAATTCTATCTCTCTTATACTATAGAATAAATAAGTTTGTACCATTAATTTGTCAAGTTATATATCAAGCACCCAATAGGTCAAAGCCCTGATTTACTGGCATGATGACAAAGGTTGGTTTATATAATGATAAGTTCTAAGCATATGAGTTTCATTTATGCTTTTAAAACTGATTATTATGGATAAGTGTATGTAAATTCATAAAAAGCACATGACCAAAGTTTTATCCCCTTCTTTATATTACATACTAAGTCAAGTACTATACAAATAGACTATTTATTACAGTGAATTAATATAAATTACTACATTAACATTACTAATCAACAACCATTGCAAAGCAGTGATTATTGATTTTAAATCATAAAGGATATTTAATTCAATCACTTTATATCAAAAATTGTAGCAATTTTTTTTCAATAAAGTTTTTTAGACTTTTCTTTTCTAGATCTTTTTATTTTCAAAGATTTTAATTCTCTTTATAGTTTTTGGGTACATGCATCTAAAAATAAAGCAAATTCTTATTTCAATTATCCCTAGCCTTGTGAAAATAAAAATAACTGAATGGTTTATTATTTTGTAATTGATATAAAGTTTTAGTACTGAAAATAACAGACTGAGCCATTGTCCATGGACTTTAAACTTTATAATCTGCTGCTATACAACTATACTAGTCAAGCAAGACTGACATTAATTCTTAGGAAACCTGCACTTCCTCATACATAATAAATTGTATTCTTTATAAATATTAAAACAGAATTTGTGATTTTTTTTTCAACTTTAGCATTTATATGGAATGATCATTGTTCCATGATACATCCACTCCAAAATAATAAATTATAAATATTATAATTAGTTCAAATAACATAACATCAGTAGTCCATCAGGTAACAGGTAATATAAAATTTTGATTTTCATTATTTTATAATTTATATTTATTAAGTTAGTTTGTATTTTTTTTATAAATAAGTAAGGGTGAAATATTACTTTATGAAATTTAAATTCGAAGCTTTTAACATTATAGGCATAAATGCAATTGATAACAATTATCAACTTAGCAAATGGTATATTCAACCACAAATACTAGATTTACTCGAAATCAAAATATACAATAGATGACAAATAGATCCAGCCATATATCTCAATGATAATGGTTTTGCAGTATTCTCTAAATCCTCACATACACCATCTAAAGGTAATGGTATTCTCATTGATAAAAAAAATTCATTCAATTCTTTCAAAAATGTAATATATAGATGAATACATGCTAATCTGTACCCTCTACCAAATAATAATATTAAACATTGCCTTCATCTATATACTCCCAATTACTGTTTGCATCTTCACCAGATAAAAAATTTGTTAATAATTGACTAAACATATTAGCATTCTCTCTAATGATTGAAGAGGAATTCTTGCCAATGAATACACTTTTCTTTAATAATGATAGATTTATATTCCTGGTTTATTTGGTATTTTACTTCTCCCTGATTATATCACCTATTTAACATATCCCTTAAAATATCACCTTTCTCTGATCTTAACTTTACTAGCAGACAATAATAACTACAAATAAAACAATCAGAATACTTCAGCCTTCCTGCATCTCTGAAAACCTTTTTTTGTAAAAAATTTACATTTACCTACACAAAGCCAAAAACAGTGTAATGAACTCTGTCCAAATTTGGATTACCGATATAAATGTAATATCCTACACATGGATCACCCAATCAATCCCAACACCCACAGGTCTTATGAGATTATTGGATGAAATCCATACAAAAAATTACTCTTATTCCTTCAACAAATAATGATTAGTCCAAATACATAAATTCACATGCTAATCCCTTAAGGAATATTTAGCAATTAAAAAATAATAGTAATCTTAAGCCAACCTCACACATCACCTAGGCAATACATTAGATGGTCATTGTGACATCCATTTCAAATTTGAGTCCCAAATGTTCTCAAGATGCAAAACAAAATAATGTGTGGTATGTGATAGAATCAATCTATTTATACTTTAGACATAAGCTTCAAATGGACAAGTCTTTTGACTTCCACCCCTGCTTTCTTGGTACATCTGAGAAAGAGAATGTTTTCTAATCAAAAGAATTCACATAAAAACTAAATAAAATATCAGGTTCATGTTATCCTGGGCTATATATAATACCAAGATTTGTACTTGCTCATCTAAACCATTTTACCTCTCAATATCTTTTAAGCTTAGCAAATTTCTTTAAAAAAGTACATAGCATACAAGACCTTTATCCAATATCCCTAATTCAATTGTAAAAAAAAAACAAGAAACACTAACTGAACTAATAAACCTTAGACAAATATCCATGTGTCCACTAAAAATAAAGTTGCTCGAATCAGTCATCAAAGTTAAAATAGAGCCATACCTTTTGCCACAAATTTCAAACATGCAATTTGCAAAAAAAGACTCATCATTCAAACAATAAATTATATCAGATGCAACAAAAACCATAGCCTGATTGTACTTCAATTGGATATTAAATCTGCATTTGATAAAATCCTAATGGATAGATATATTAATCAGTCTACTTGCCAACACAAACATTCCCAAATCATTAATACTAAATAGGGACATATATTTAACCCTAAAAAAGAAAATCTCACTTTAATTATATCCTATAACTCAGTCTCTCAGGGATCCTTTCTAAGTGCACCCCTAATCACCATATATATTAATCAACTAATTAAAAATATAGAAAAAACCTATCAGGACTATATCTGCCTGCCTTTAATATGAAATTTCATGTATAGCCTTTATGAATATCTCAGTATTTTTACAATCCAAAACCAAATATAGCAACTTCTTCGGATACTTTCAAAATATACCAATAAATATAAACTTCTCTTTATTATGAAAAAAATCATGGGTGTGAGAAGTATTCACTGGAATCTATCTTAAAAAACACTTTAAATGAATGACTAATAATTTCCTAGGACTTCCTTTTTTCATATAAACAACACTGCAATGCAGATTATAAATCAAAAAAAGCTTAAAAAATATGAAACATTGTAAAATCACTCAAGAAATCATACCATTCACTTTACACAAAAAATCCCTCTTCAACATATTAACAATGACAAAAATTCCATATTACACTATCATAATACTCTTCCATAAAGTCTCTATTAACAGCATTTACTTACTATGCAAAAAAAATTTTGGGGGTAAATGTACAGCAGTCATCCCAATTAATTTTTTACAAAATTCACTTGTATCACAATGAGCTAGGACTACACAATATTTATACATTGAGAATACAGAAAAACATTTAACATAATTTCATCATGTGCTAAAACTTTCCAGAATCTAGAGAATCACCTGTAAAATATCACCTACTGACTAATAATCCTCAAACCCAAATATTGGGAACAACTTTTAAAATCTTTATTATCCATTCAAAACTTTCACTTTTTCTCATCCAAAAATAAATTTAAATACTGGGAAGTGCACTCATTACTCTACCCATTCCCCCATTATGAAGCAAGACCCATATTAAACATCACCAACAAATAACTATGTCACAAATTTAAATTCTGGTCACTAGAACCAAAATATTTTTCCTTTCTTAATAAAACTAAATTTTGAATCCTTACTGACACTATACTTCTACAGATTCAAAAGATGCATAAAATATTGATGCATGGTATGATCTATGTCACAAAGAGAATTATCACACTCTTTTTTTTAATGTCAAGATCTTGAAAAAATCAGAACGATGATCCCAGAAATATTCAACAACAAAAATGAAAATATCAACAGCCTTATTGGATCATTTACCAAGAGTTATTATTCCCAAACTCATGCCAGCAATTCCTTTTTTCATTATGGTGTACCAGATGTACATATGTATATGTCAGATTTCACATTACCTTCAAATAATGAACTAGTTCAGATTCATTCTTATCTTGATTGGATTGAGCAGTCATTGCCATGAACCTATGCATATTGAAATGGTAACCCTCCCAATCCCTTACGATTTCATCATCAATCTGGGCTAGTTTCGAACATATTTAATGTATTTAAAATCTCATAAATTAAGCTTTAAAATCTTCTGTCATGGCTGTCTAAACAGCATTACTTATTTACATATGAGAGAACACTATAGTAAGATAGGATTAGTAAAATTATAGCGTACAAATGTCACATAATATTTATAAAAATGTTTATTATATTATTAATGTTAGAAATTAAATTATTAATTTTGTTGTTACTTTTGTAAATTCATATGTAGATAGATAATCTAACCCACATTGTAATGTATATAGGGGAGGCATAACTAAAATTTGTTAAGAGTTTTCTTTGAAAATCTGTTAACAGGTTTTCTTATTTTATATAATTAAAAGTAAAGTTTTCTTTAAAATATGTAAAAAAAAAAACAAAAACAGAAGGTTTCTTTTAAAATAAAAATAACTAAAAGTTTTCTTTAAAAAAAATGTTAAAAGATTATTTTATATATATTTGAAAATAAAAGTTTTGGGTTCTTAATTAAAACATATTTTTTTAGTTGTAAACAAGAATGTAATTAATGGCTGCACCTGCATTGGGTCAAAATAAAAGTTATTTTAAAATCTTGCTAATTAAAAAATTGCATTAGATAAGATTAAAAGTTATTTTAAAATATTGTGAATAGAAATTGTTTACAATGAGAAATCTTACAATAAAGCCATTGGACTGTTACTATGTAATAGCCTAAGGAAAGGTTCTAACATTCGAGAAATGTATCTATAGATTTCAAATCTAAATTATATAATTTTGTAATATTTAATTAAATCTTAGATTTAATGAATTCTGAAGTGATGTGAATTCCAAAAAATGTAAAGAGTTTGTAAGGGGAAACATATAAATAGGCTACGTTTTAAGCCTCAGGAGACAGACTCCATTTTTCAATAGCATTTGTCACCAAAGTCCATGCAGGTGTGAACTTGAAAATGTCGAGCTAGAAAGGCAATTTGTGCTGTTTTCTCCATAGGGAGAATGGGGATCTTAGTTTCCATCTGATGCCATAAGAAGCAGGTCATCGCCTAAGAAGAGCCTAACTAAATAAATAAAGATGAAGATGATGATGTTGCAGCAGCCCAAGAAAGTTCACCAAAATCTGCAGCTCACACACTTATGTTCCAGCTAAATAAAGATGATGTTGCAGCCACCCAGGAAAGCTCACCAAGTCCGCCATCCAAGAACCTACATTCCAGCTACACAATAACTGGTAAACAATCTAAAAATCTGCAACGCTCTGTGTAAATCCTATTGAAATTCTTAAATCATAACTCTAGCTAGCTAAAAGTAATTAAACTATTTAACTGTATGTAATGAAAGGTCAAGTCTGTTTATAATGTTAAATAATAATTAATCCAATTTTCTTTAATATGTTTTAAAATCTATAAATAACCTACCCGCTCAGTTTATAACTTCTTTTCTATCAAGAAATATCTTTCAAAGTTAACCTAATTTAAGTTATATCACTGCGGTATGCTATATTTCTATTTCTTAAATTTAATTTAAATACATCTTGGCCCCACTTAGTGATGGCAATTGGCACTCCAAAACTCATCATTAAGCAAGAATATTGTATACAGAATATGTATTTATAATGGGGGTCTATGGGAAAAAATTGGTCAGTTTCAGTCGACATTTCCAAGCTCAAAGATTTTCTTGATTTTTTCATCCGTCAAGCATTGTTAGCCAAGAGGTCATCGCAGCCACTTGCAAGCAAGTAGTTGGTTGCAGACGGTTGTGGGTCACCTCCCGGACGATGCTATGACATGAAAAAAAATACAGTATCTAAAAAGAAAAGTTTTATATCACTAGGGGGGGAAATGCATATTTTCACTGTTTAAAAAGTACAGTACAGCAAAAAGAAAGAGAAAGTGAAACTAAATTTGAATTTAAGAATTTTTCTATTCTTCCACAGGTTTTCATCGTAATGAAAAAAAAATCCATATTGAAGTGCATTTTTTAAAATTTGTATTACAGTAGATATTATTGTACATTTATGTTCATTACTTATGTGAAATTATTCAAATTAAAAAACAATGTTCAATTATAAATTATTTAATTAAACATAAAGACTTATTATTGTACTCCAGAGTAACAAAAGGCTTAATGTGTATTGTAAATCAGTCAATTTTAGAAAAATAAAAAAATCAACTTATTTTAAAAGAAAAAAAAATCTAACTTCTAATTTTTTAAAACATACGCTAAGTTTATTTTTCTTACTGTATATTTTTAGTAATGTAATAGTGCCCCCCCCCCCCATTCATGTAGAAAGATTATTTATTAACACTTATTTTAAATTCAATCTGTTTTTCTTTTTAAACTTTTTTTTTTAAATGTTTTTATTTTGATTTGAAACCACTTGAGTGTACATAATTAAGGAACACACACACAATTTAATATTAGTATTTAGTGTTTCCCTGAAAGTTTGTGATGATGGTATTTTATTTGTACTGTTTTCATCATCTAATATAAGTGTTGAATGTGTAGAAAAATTAAACTTTATTTAAATAATCCAAATACTGTACATTATATTTAAACAAAGTTTAATTTTTCTAAAGACATTTGACATTTATATGTATACAGTATTATAGATTCAGTAATTATATATATATTTTAAGTTTATATGTTCTATATTTATAATACTGAATGCAGCACTAACATTGTGTTTTATGAATAAAATATTGTATGTGCTATACAGTAATGTACTTTTGCTTTTGGGTAAAATGAATTTAAAATACCTATTCTCTGATGTTATCAGTGACACAAAATTCAAGATGGCTGCCAAAAAATCTTTTTTTAATTTTCCCGATCATTATAGTGAATAATCGATTGTAAATCGAAGTAATGAGTACAAATTGATGATGATCGCTATTGTGAAATATCGCTAAGTAGCCAATCACTAAGCAGGGTAAAGGTGTATTTATTTTATTACATGCCAAATGCTTCAAAACAGTGAGCACTTAATTTTAATACAATTTAATTAAAGAAGATATTTTAATATCTTCACCTAAATTATTTTCTAGCATTATTTTTCTGTGTGCTGTTTCAAAATCCTATTAATCAATAATAATGATTTGCTCTGCACTCATTATTATTATTAATTATTGAATGATTTTATTTTATATGGCTTACGTTAATCAAAATTTTTCACAATTTTAAATTTATTACGTACTAATAATTAGACTAGCCTTGAAAAACATTTAGAAATATATTTGCTAGTTAACTTTTTAAATCCATTCAAATATACTTTCCCTCCTTAAAATATTAAATATTAACTATGATATCAATAGCATCAATAGATTGAACATGGCAAAGTAAAGACATTATAATTATTCCTGCTAGTGGCATATATTTTAAAAGCTACAAAAGAGGCAGTTTCTATTGATGAAGCTAATAAAGATATGGCTCTCGTATTTATAATACTAAAATGGTTTTCTTTTAATAGCTGGTCATGGCCACTTGATGGCATTGTTTATGTGTTAAAACAATAAAACGTATCTTTACAGTGTTGCGGTTTTTAAAAATACAGCAACTTTTTTTGATTCCTTTAATTTTGTCTACTCCGTCTCTAATATTTTATTTTTAGGGTTTTTTTTTTTTTTTTTTGGCTATATGGTGATTTTTTGGCTTTAACTTTCATTTTTTAAATCAATTTTTATTACCTTTTTTAAAAAAATAAAAACAACAAAAAATAACTTCTGTCTCTAACTTTTACAAAGTATTTCTCAATTCACCTCCCACCCCCCAAATTAAAATAACATCAAAACTTTTAATTTTTTCAAGTTTCATTTTCATTTTTTTTTTTTTGATTTAAAAATACAGCCACTTGATTTTTGCCTATAAGGCGATTTTTTTTTTTTTGGCTTTATTTGTATGCTACAACTTTTATTTTTAAAAACAATTTTTATTACTTTTTTACAAATAAAAACAAACCAAAAAGAATTTCTGTTTCTATCTTTTATCTCAGTGAAGACAAAGTATTTCTCAACCCACTCCCACCCACAAACCGTAAAATAAGATAAAAACTTTTGACCTTTTTCAACTTTCAGTTTTTTTTAAAGACGGTGACTATATGGTAATTTTTTTTTTGGCTTTATTTCTATTATGCGATATCTATTTTGTGATTTTGACAAAAAACATGTTCTATTAATTACATTTGTTGATCCTTTCAACACACTACTATGATAAAATTATACTAACATCAAAAATCCAGACTTTTACACATTTTGTATACCTTCTTTTTTCAGATTTAAAATATGGTGACTTTTTTTTTGACTATATGATGATTTGTATTACGTGATTTCTATTTTTCCCTTATTATTAATTAAATTTTTTGATTCTTTTATTTCATCCTACTATGTCTTTAATATTTTATTATTAGGAATTGAATACCTTCAGTTGCAGGAGCCTGACTGACATCGGTAAGTGGCACAATTTGTGCACTATTTTATTTGTCTTGTATAATTTATCATGGAAGGATGAGTTTTTGCATGAGCTCATCCGAATCATGTTTGGCCCTACCCTTTCCTAATGTTTTGCAAAGTTCAACTTGTGTAAGGAAGGGTGGGGATGGTGTGACAATTCTTAGTCAGTCAGACTGCATGATTTAAGTACAAATGAAATTGCTTTGCTATGGAGATATCAATACTTGTGGCCACTTGAAATCAAAATACCATCAGACGATATGGTAGTGATCAGTGAATTGTGCAAATTTGGATAAAGTGTCACGAAGCACAAAACAGGCCATAATGTTTCTGTGCAATGCCATCAAATGGCCTGCAATAGCTAAGATAAACACAACTGTTTTCTTAGCCATAAATGTAGGCCATGGAAATGGCATTTTTATATGTTTTAATATATAAACAACACCATCAAGTGGCCATGACCAGCTATCAAAAGATAACCACTAAAATTTATAATACTCTTTTGCTTGGCAGGTGAGATCTATTTCTTTAATTAAATATTTTCATGTTTTTTTGCCTATTTTATTTGTATTAAGACGGAGCCCCAGTTAAGCCAGCACATCTTCCTTTCATGGGGTAGTGCAGTAGTGAAGCCTGAGTTTAAGGCCAGCTCAGCACATGTCACTCCACCACTCTGAACTAAATTTTCCTTCCTCATGGAGCATGATGATCGGTCTCAGGGTACTGGCATTCAGCGCAAGAACCCTTGATTTCATCGATCCATCCACAGAGCAACCTTTTATTATTATTCTTTGCCTGGGCTATAGCACATTAGTAAATTGAGAGCAGCCAACTCTATCTCCTTACAACACATTCAACATTAGTCTGAAATACGCTTGAAAGCCATGTTCAATCTAAGTTATTTAAGCTAATTTATACACTCACATTAAAAAAAAAAACGTTCATAATTATAAAGGTATTTTTGATTGTTAGTCAAGGCTTAGTAGAATTACGCATATGTAACAACTGCAAGTCTAAAATAGGAATTGGTATATCCCTATAGACATACATAGTGATTATTCATACACCTATTGTAGTTAATCCATCGGATGAGAATCAGTTACACTTATCTCATGATAAAGCTTTTATTTGTTAATTGTATATGTATCTCCACAATAGATTTGTAATGGGAGAATACTAAAAACTATTGTTATTATTCTAAATGCCTGTGTGTATTTTACACTGAAGTTATGTATTTTTTATTCTGCTTATCCATAAATAAATGTATAATTTAACACTCAACAATCCTCCTAAAACACAATTATCCCTCTCTTTGTACTAGTATACTGACACAAATTCTTTATCCAAATCTGCATACCATACTACCTCTCTCACCCATCTTGTTACCTTACTCTTAACCCAATAAAATACCATTTTGGCTATTTTCTTACTATCCATAAATTGCAATCTAACAAACATTTTCATTATGCATCTCTCATATAAAAACTTTTCCATCCTATTTCTTCTTGAACTGCCTTTTTCACGATCCACACATCTGCATCTAATGCATGTCTTCCTACTTCTCTTTGCATATTTTCTAAGTAATCTAACACTCCTTGATTAACACATAACACATTGTTACCATAGGTTAATCCCACTACTTCCATACAATTCTTGCTACTTCATATTTATTATATGAAAATACTGCTAATTTTTTTATCAGTCCCTTTCTTTTCTTGGCTTCATTTATCAATTTTTTTCTCCCATTCATCCAAGCAATTTCTCTGGTTACTTAAGATGATTTCCAAATAGTTGTATCTATTCACCAATTTAACTTTATATCTCCCAAGGAAACATTTTTTTCCTTCTCTTTCCACAGCATTTACCATCATTACTTTTGACTTTTCTTCACTAAATTTGATTCCCATCTCTTTACCTACCCCTGCACAAGTCTTCAGCACAGCTTCCATATCTTCTCTATTTTCTGTGCATAAAAAAATATTATCAACAAATAAAAGACCTGATGTATACAGTCCTTGGCCATCTACTAATGGTATCTCTATCCCTTTTCCTAATCTTTCTATTGCCCTCTCTGCAAGAGATTTATCTTCAAGCCCCCTCTCTCCCACATTTTTAGAACTAATGAAAAAGGTTTAATATGTTAGACATTCAGATTTGCCTACTAGTAATGAGAGTTTGCCTTAGCTTAAAATATTTATTAATTATTGACCACCATTAGATGATTATCTGGGTGGTCTATTTGAAAAAAAAAAGTCTAAGTTTTGTTTAAATCTGTATGTTTGCAAACAACATATATATACATCTTCAACTGATCTTATTGGAGAACAAAAAAACTCTGTATTATTGAAGAATATCAAATAATAAACACAACTTTTTTCTGTTTATTTTAATGTTTTTGATGAAAAGTTAGTAAAATAAAATTGCTCTTGAATAATCTTTCAGCTTTTTTAAAATCTTTTTCATGTTCTTCTATAATGAAAATAAATAAATAAATACAAATTACAAACAAGACAAAAGCTTCTATTGAAAATTAATTCACTCACGACTTTGTTTTGCAAAAAAATAGATGTAAATAGATCTCATTTTGTTATTGTTATTTGTGTTTAGCAGAGTAGAGGGGAGAGGGGAGAGAGAACAATTTTTCAAAATGAGTTTGATTGTATTTAATTACGAAAATTATAAATATCATTGACCTAGAAGATGTTTTTTTTTTTTTAAGAAAAAAAATATTGTTGTCAAAACAATTTTCCAAAATAGTTACAAGATCAAGTAATGAATCAACAAATATCAAATTACATACAACAATTATGCATATATATATATGCATCAATTATCTGTAGACATCTTCAAAAAATACTTATTGGGGAAAAAGTTTTGTGGATTGCAGTGTTTCAAGCTGATAAAAGTGGAATTAATCATAATTCTGTGGGGAAAGTATATTGAATGCCATGTATATACGCATCAAGTACATCTTTATTCTAATTATTCAAGTTAATAAAGGTCAAGAAAATATACTGATGGTAGCTTACTGTCAGACTTATGTAGATATATAAGGAGGCTGGCTGCAGAAAGGAGTTTGCTATTAACTGAAAGGAGACCCTTTAATTCCTCTTGGAGGCCTTAAATGCCCACTCCATATGTTCTTGTTGTTGCAGCTGTTATTACTATGTGTTTATTCATATAGTATACGAACATGGATGGGATGCTCACCAACACGCATTAGCCAGTGTGGTGAGTTTATTGGCTTTTTACCTCTGAGTTTAAGATCAAGAAACACCACGGTCTTTCTTCGCAATGCCTGATAGGGCAGAATGAATGTTTGTGTAAATGATAAATATTTTTCCAATACATATATACAATTATGACAGATAAAAATAAAGCATGGCCCTTATTCCCAGGAGGCTGTAAAGTCACCAACCAAGGCAGCGGTCGGGGGCCGAAGGCGGAGAGTGCTAAGAATCCCCTGATTGCGGACCCAGGCTGCCATTTGATGACAACTTTTTATTTAGGTACTTAAAACTGCAGATCACTTTTAAGTGAAGGAAGATTGCAAGAATTAGAAGAAGAACTCTCTTATATTAAATGGGATATTATTGGACTTTGTGAAGATGAAGAGACAATTGATTTAAAAAGTGGACATATATTCTATTATAAAGGCACAAATATTGGAAATACAAGTGGAGTAGGATTCATTATAAATAAAAAGTGGAAGAATAATATTGTGGAGATTGATGATGTATCAGACAGAGTAGCAAGATTAGTTATACAACTTAATAGCAGATACCAGCAGATAACTCAGGTTTATGCCCCAACAAGTTCTCATAGTGATGAAGTAGTAGAGGTTTTTATATGGATGTACAAAAGGCTTTTGATCAGAGTAAACAACATTTTAAAATTGTTATGGGAGACTTTAATGCTAGAATTGGTAAACAAATGAAAGATGAAAGTGCTGTAGGTAATTTTGGTTATGGTAATAGAAATGAGAGAGGACATAGACTTGTGAAGTTTGCAGAAAAAAAAACAACTTTATATTATGAATTCTTTTTTTGAGAAAAATGCGAAAAGAAAATGGACATGGAAGCATCCAAATGAAGGTACAGCAGAATTGGATTATATTTTGACTAACCGAAAATACATATTTCAAGATTGTAATGTTTTTAATAGATTTAACATAGGAAGTGATCATCGATTAGTAAGGTGCAAGATACGTGTTAATGTAAAATTAGAAAGACAAAAATTGTTAAGAAAAACAATATTTACAGTTGATATCCCTAATTTTCAGAAACATTCTAATGAATTTAAATTAGAACTTACAAATCGGTTTCAAGTATTAGTAGATTTTGAACATGATTCAGATTTGAATGAAATTAATATGAAAATAACTGATACACTTTTAAAAACTGCAACAAAGATAGCTGGTAGAAAAAAGCAGCAATTGGCCAATAAAATTTCTACTCAGACTAGAGAATTTATGAAGAAAAGAAGAAATATGAAGATATACAAAAAATGATGCATTAAAAAGAATTGAATATCTCGAATTTTGTAAAATGGTGCGGAAAAGAGTTGAAAATGATATAAGAAAGTATATCTGTGAACTAGCAAGAAAAGCTGTAGAAGAAAATAAAAGTCTTAAGAATGTAAAACAACATTTTGGTATTGGTAGAAAATTTATATCTGCAATAAGAAAAAAAGATGGAATTATTACTAAAAAGAGAGATGACATCATGAAATTGGTAGAAAATTTTTATCAAGAATTATATAGTAATAAAGAACAAGTACCTCCTATATCTATTACATCTTCCGAATTGCCCAGAATTTTAAATGAAGACGTGAGAAATGCAATTAAATGTATGAAGAAAGGAAAGGCTCCAGGTAATGATGGAATTATAATTGATATATTAAAAGATGCAGCTGAATAAACAGAAAATTTTTTAGCCAAGTTATATACCAAATGTCTAAATGATAAAGATGTACCGGATGATTCGAAGAATGCAGTAATAATATTAATATTTAAAAAAGGTGATAAAGAAGATATTAGAAATTACAGACCTATCAGCCTTTGGAAGAATGCAGTAATAATATTAATATTTAAAAAAGGTGATAAAGAAGATATTAGAAATTACAGACCTATCAGCCTTTTATCAGTTTTATATAAAATTTTTACCAAGATAATTACAACTCGTCTACAGAGAACATTGGATTTCCACCAACCAAGAGAACAAGCTGGATTTAAAAGTGGTTTTAGTACAGTAGATTATATTCAGGTATTGAGAGAAGTTATAGAAAAAACAAATGAATATGAGTTGTCATTATGTTTTGGATTTGTAGATTATGAAAAGGCATTTGATTCTATAAACATTTCTTCAATGATTAAAGCATTGGATCATCAAGGTATAGATCCAGGATATTATCATATTTTAAAGAATATTTATAAAAATGCAACAGCAACAATTAGATTACATAATAAAGTCAACATTGAGAAAGGTGTAAGACAAGGTGACTCCATATCTCCAAAACTTTTTACAGCAGTGCTGCAAGAAGTATTTTGTGAATTAAAATGGGAAACTAAAGGAGTGAAAGTAAATAGAGATTATTTAAGTCATTTAGATTTCGCAGATGATGTAGTTGTTTTTGCAAATAATGCTTCAGAGCTGTAGGAAATGTTGCAGGAGTTATCAGATGAAAGTAGGAAAGTAGGACTAAAGATACATGTTAAAAAGACTAAAGTAATGTTTAATCGATTTGCTCAAAATATGAAAATAAAGATTGATTATGATGAATTAGAAGAAGTTAACAGTTACAAATACCTTGGTCAGATTATTAATACAGATGGAAACATAATGGAGGAAATTAATCATAGAATTAAACTTGGTTGGAGTGCTTTTGGTAGAAATAACTTGATACTAAAAGGAAATATGCCTATGTGTTTGAAAAGGAAGGTTTTTAACAAATGTGTTTTACCAGTTCTTACTTATGGATCTGAGACTTGGACACTCAATAGAAGAGCAATACAGAGACTTCAGACCACTCAAAGAAGTATGAAGAGATGTATGTTGGGGTAACAAGAAGAGATCGAAAACGCAATGTATGGTTAAGAGAACAAATAGATGTTATTGACCTCATTGAAAAAAATTAAAAGATTGAAGTGGAGTTGGGCTGGACATATTGCTAGAAGAGATGATAATAGATGGACAATTGAAATTTTAAACTGGATTCCAAGAGATTGTAAAAGACCCAGAAAGAGACCACATGTGAGATGGATGGATGAAATAAGAAAGTGTGCAGAGGTGATGTGGAGAAGAGAAGCTAAAGATCGAAGAAGATGGATTAAACTTGGAGAGACTTTCATCCTGCAGTGGATTGATAATGGTTGATAATGATGATGATGATGATAAGGAGGCTAGCTTGATTCAAAATCTGAGAGTTTGAAATATTAAGCAATTAATTTGAATAGTTTAATCGAAGTAAAGAAAGGTGGATATGTGCAATCTGCAACAATTCAGAGATAAAAGCTAATATTCAAAGACTAGTCTGAGTATTTAGTTGACTTTACGATGTAATATTCATTATTCATGCTTACTTAATTTGGAGTGTAAGGAATAGGATGTGCTTTTATAAAAGAGCTCTGTTGGCTGAGTCACTCCTAGTATAAGGAATCACTCTCTATCATGACAACAGTATCTTAGGATGGCAGATGAGCTAATAGAAAATTAGGGCATTCTTTTACCCTTGGGGGAAAATCTTTCATAAAGGTAGATAAACCTTAGGTTAGTCAATAACAAGAAATATGTAGAAGGCAACAGAAAAATACTACATCAAAGATCTTCAGACATACTATGATAAGCAGCTCTAAAATTTAGATGATTCTCAAATGCAATAATGGAATTAATACTACTCTTTACTAATATAGAAATTAACAGTAAAGTAGAAGAGTCATGTGATGTGTTGAAATGTTATATGGAGAGATTTCTTATAAGGTTAAGTTCTCCAAAATAGTTAAAGTTATATGGATAATTATTCAAAATGTTAAATGCCGTATACATCATGCATACAGTTTGATCTTAACTGTTCTATTAGTTTTCTTTATTTTTTTTCAAATGTTAATTGAACTAAAAATACCTTTGTTCTTTCTTACTCAAAGTGTCACTCATTATCAACTATTAAAAAGCAAGTGTTGATGCCAGTAAAACTTTAAAAAATAATAAATGGCTGTATATTTGTATTTGTGTGTACTCTCCAGTGTCATTTTAATAAGGAGAAAAATGGAGAATACATTAATCAACAAGTTAGCTATTGTTTATTTAGTGAGATTTTAAATGTTTTTTCTTGGCTTTATTCAAGAGTAACAAGCGATTCCTTTTTCTAACTACTGGTGGCCACTACATTCTTCCCATAATTTTAAAATGGCATAATCAATATGAGGCATGATATAATGAAAAACCTTAAGAGACTGGATTTTTGTATCACTGATGCACAAAAGAGCCAAATTTAGAAAACATATAATTTAGACAGCATTCCAACTAGATATATATTTGAGGAATATCCATGTACAAGAATGAGCATTATCTATTAAAATGCAAAATGTATTTTATTAGGCAGCAACATAATTCTAACATTAGGATTAAGCTATTGGTTTCAATTCAGGAAAAACAGGAAAATCATAAATAATAGTAATCAAGAGAAAGAGAAATTCTGAATTAATAAAAATCATTAATAATAGAGAAAAAGGTACACATAAACTATAACAAGAGAATGATTATAATTAAAAAATATGGATCATGAATTCCAGTTAACAACCCTATATAGACAGAGATGAATGAAGAAGAAAAGATAAATAGTGAATAATATATAGAGATTTCAAACATTCCAAATTATTGCCCAGTATGGTACTTAAGCAAGTAGGCATAACACCAGGATGGGAAAACCAGATATTTTTACCGATCCAATAAGGATAACAATAATTACAACAATATTTGGAGGATAAAATACAACAAGGAAAACAATAATTATAACAACTGAAGATAAAATACAGAAAAGACAACAACATGTGAAAGATACAACAAGGATAACAACAGTTACTATAACTTTTGGAAAACAATTGGTTATGGGCTGGCTAATTGAATAAATCTTAAGATTATTTGTAAAACCTTTCTTGTGTAAAAAATGTTTTCATTTTCTGCATATTTTTAAACTTAGTTTATGAGTAAGGTAACATAATGTGCTAATCGCAAAGTCACACATATGTAGATGGATAAATATACATATACAATTGTGAGTGTATATATTCTTTAGTACATGTTTGACACTTGGTGGAAAATGTACCATTAAAAAATAAACAACAACAACAAATATAATTACAATATGATTTTGTAAATGAAAGTGAATTTGTCATTTCTCACCTTATGTCATACACACACATGCATATATAGTTAAACATAGATGCATATATAATAATATATCCATATATAAACTCTAAATCCAATTTCATTTGTTTAAAAAAAAACGGTATGTTTTTCCAGTAATAGATAACTATAAAAAATAATTGAATAGTTTAATTGCTTGAGAGTAATAAGAAGTTTGAACATGGAAATAACAGTGCTGAGCCATGATCCATTAATCTGGAACTTCTTAGTCTTCCATTCTTCCTGCACCAAACCATATGTAGCAATAAATAATCATAAACTACAAGTATAAAATTTGGTTCTTTTTCTATATTTTAAATGGGAAAAAACTTGACATTTTAGTTAAACTACATTGATCAACTCCAGAATTAAAAAAAATATATATTAAAGAAAAACTTTGGAAAAAATAAAATAAATTATAATAATAAATTAATTAAGTAATTAAATAGTTTATTGCTCGGAAGTTTATTAAAAAATTCAACAAATGGAGTGTCAAAACTGGCTGAGAGATCCTTAAGCCCCAAAGTTTGCTACTCAACCACTGCACCAAAACATACAGACATATTTTTTATTCCAAAAATGTAGCAATGTTGTAGTAGTTTATGTAATAAATAATCAAAATTTAAGTATAAGTAATTGAAATGGAAGTAACTATACTTCTCAATGAATTATAATAAATGTCAACAAACAATGAAAAGTTAGAATACCAATCTATCGTTTAGCTCTATTGTTATGTAATCTTAGTTTTTTATGTCATTTTAAACTATAGAATGAATTTTATTATTTTAATTTACGTATAGAATAAATAATCTGAAATCACCATTGAAATATTCAGAGGATCAAGGTTGAACCTTAATTTTAGCAATTACTAAATATTAAATAAAAAATCAATTTAATAAATGTAATAATAAATAGTTATAACTTAATTATACTTAACTGAAATATCTGTATATAAATGAAAATCATAGTTAGAATTCATTGTATAGTTTAAAATTATATCAAAAAAGGTAAATTTATATAACAGTTAAAAAATAGATTGATATCATTCTATCTTTTCATAACTTGTTGACATTCGCATAACTCAGTGGAAAATACAGTTACTTCTGTTTCAATTATATATAGTTTATGATAAATATGCATGTATTTGTTTTCAGTGATGCTATTTCTCATTTTTACTCTTGTATATCAATATACAAGAGAGATATATACATATATGCAAATAAAAGATATGAAAATTTTACTGATGCTATTCCTCATATTTTATTTTTGTACAGATATATATAAATTTCATGCTATATAAATCTTAAATAACAATGTACATGACTTTAAAAATCCAAGTGACCATAAATACTGATGATGATGCAGAAACATCAATTTTTCTTTAATATTATATTTAATATTCAATTATATATAACTTATTATATTAAAGAGTTGTAATTTATACTAAAGAAATCAATGGATTAAATCACTGTTTCTGAACCTATGTAAAATGTGGTATTAAGTGACATATATAACATTGATTATTATATAAATACAGTACACATTAAGGATGATTTAATCTTTAATTTTAAAAACATATTGCAAAATGTGTATAAATAAAATTTAAACAATTCAAAACAAAGCAAAACTCTCCATACAGTAGTGCCATCTTGTGCTAACAAGAGCAATCAATGGATGCCAGAAGGCTTGCACATAAAATCCCTATCTAGTTCCTACTCATCCAATATCCCCAGACTAGTTTCTGGCTTGTGGCCTTCATCAGTGAGGAGCCTTGGATCTGAGAGCACTGCACCTAGATCTTAGGATCTAATGCAACCCTCCAGCACTCACCTTTTAACTCTATTTAACTACAAAACTATGAGAATGAAATTGAAAACACAATTAATATTTTCAATCCAAGCTCAATAGCTTATATAGTCATATGGGTCTGAACTCAATTCTGCATCCATACATTTTGGTGTCTTTGGCTCTTTAACAACCATAGCCACCACTATCCTATTAGGCAGGATTGGTGTTAAACCACTAAACATCACATGATTACTATCTCATACTAGCACATAATTGTTATTAAACAATTCAAAACAAAGCAAAACTCTCCATACAGTAGTGCCATCTTGTGCTAACAAGAGCAATCAATAGATGCCAGAAGGCTTGTGCATAAAATCCCTATCTAGTGCCTACTCATCCAATATCCCCAGATTAGTTTCTGGCTTGTGGACTTCATCAGTGAGGAGCCTTAGATCTGAGAGCACTGCACCAAGATCTTAGGATCTAATGTAACCCTCCAGCACCTACCTTTTAACTCTATTTAACTACAAAACTATGAGAATGAAATTGAAAACACAATTAATATTTTTAATCCAAGCTCAATAGCTTATATAGTCATATGGAGGGTTGCATTAGATCTTAAGATCTAGGTGCAGTGCTCTCAGATCCAAGGCTCCTCACTGATGAAGGCCACAAGCCAGAAACTAGTCTAGGGATATTGGATGAGTAGGCACTAGATAGGGATTTTATGCACAAGCCTTCTGGCATCCATTGATTGCTCTTGTTAGCACAAGATGGCACTACTGTATGGAGAGTTTTGCTTTGTTTTGAATTGTTTAATAACAATTGTGCTAGTATAAGATAGTGATCATGTGATGTTTAGTGGTTTAACACTAATCCTGCCTAATAAGATAGTGGTGGGTATGGTTGTTAAAGAGCCAAAGACACCAAAATGTATGGTTGCTGAATTGATTTCAGACCCATATGACTATATAAGCTATTGAGCTTGGATTGAAAATATTAATTGTGTTTTCAAATTTCATTCTCATAGTTTTATAGTTAAATAGAGTTAAAACGGGGGTGCTGGAGGGTTGCATTAGATCCCAAGATCTAGGTGCAGTGCTCTCAGATCCAAGGCTCCTCACTGATGAAGGCCACAAGCCAGGAACTAGTCTGTGGATATTGGATGAGTAGGCACTAGATAGGGATTTTATGCAAAAGCCTTCTGGCATCCATTGATTGCTCTTGTTAGCACAAGATGACACGACTGTATGGAGAGTTGTTGTTCTTTGTTTTGAATTGTTTAATAACAATTATGTGCTAGTATGAGATAGTGATCATGTAATAAATAAAATTTAAAGTACAATATGAATGTAATTTAGTACAACAATTACACGTGCTTAAATAATTGCAGTTAATATTAATTATATATAGTCATTAGATTTTGCTAAAATCAATAATCTTATCTAATCATTAATTTATTATAATAAATAAACTGATATTTGTGAAAGTTTTATTATTCCATTTAAATCTGAAATTTTTAAGACATTTAATAAAATGTTGCAATCAAATCCATTTATATTAAAATGAAAAAAATAAGAGTGGGAGGGGGTAAAGTGAATCTTTTCTAAAATAAAAAATAAGAATAAAAGTAGCCAAGAATATTGTATCATTAATATTTTTTAATACAATAAAAATATTGATTCAAATTAAAAAAAAAAACACCAACTAACTATAAGGGAAAATACTACATAGAAGCTATGATTTATCAATAGCAGATTCCAAAAAGAAAAAAAAAACTATTTTTGATAGATATACAAAATGGTATATGCTTATCTGAAGAAACAAGATCTCATTATATATAATTTAATATTTCATATTATCCCAGAAGAGAATGCTTTTTTATTCTGATCATATGGATTACAGAGTTTTGGATATAGAAGCTATGTGCATATACTTCTAACTTCATCTTAAGAGAAGGCATTTTATATCATACTTATTTAATAAATGTGAAAAGCCATGGTTAAACAATAATTCAATAAGTCTAGGAGTAATATATCTCTAAGAGTGAAGGCTACATTATATTTCAATCATATTTTATTTGCAGTTCGAACATAAATAATCATTTGGTCAACTGAGAGTAATTTTGAACTTACTTTACTCTCTAGCTCATAGTAAAAAAATAGTTTATATAAAATACTTTTCATATATGTTTAGGTAACCATGAAACATACCTTGTCTCTATTCATATTTATCAAGTCTTCTAATTATATTCCCATTTAGCATGAATGTGTCTTAGGATAAGTCATTGGAAGAGAAAATAGATGATAAATATTCTCTGAAGAAATAAAATAATGGAAAGTTCAAGATTATAACAATGGAAATCAGGTGTTGTGGAACATTATAAAAAAATCTTGGAGCAAAGCATGATCTGAATAAAATGTGCGGAAGAGTAGGAATGAAGAAGCTGTAAATCGAGGTTTGAGAAACGTAAAAAGCAAGTAGGTAAACTTAATCCAATATAACTTCATGCAAACGAAAGAAAAATCCATTTGTATAAACATCAGATATTATTAATAGATAAAGTGTGTGTATATTTGAACGATCTTTTCTATGTACTATGATTGTAACTTTAAAAAAAAATTCAATAAATTGTATGAATGGATTGAATTTTTGAAAAGAAAAAAAGGATAATAATTCTTTTTTGCAGAAAAAAACATTTTTTTTTATTGCTTATCAGTTTTCCCATAAATCTGCTTCTCTGTATGGTCACTCAAGCATTTACTTATGACTTTTAAGTGGAATGTTTGACCAAATGATTTTAGCCATCATCCACCTGCTGCAATTCACTGGACCGACCAAGAAAATATGCACTGCCCTGCTGGTCTCTCCAATGGGCAATTGATTAGCTGCTTTCAACTTCCTCTATAATAACCGTTCTTATTTCAACTAAGACAGGATGTTTGAATTTCATTTATGGATTTTCTAACTTGACTTTAGTTTGTTATTATAAACTAGTTTCATTAATGTATATGTTTATAATACACACGAACAGATAGATTTATAGATAATACTTAAAATATAGTAGTTTTGTATTTTATTAGTCAGGTTAAAATATTTAGCTTGGTTTATTATATTGGGGCTTTATTTTAGTAAAAAAAAAAGTATTTGCAAGGTAAGATATTTTAAGACAAGTGTGTTTTATGATGAATTTGAAGATGGCTTTCATGGGAAAGGCTGGTCTTATTTATATTATAAAGATTATTTCAAAGACATTCTAAACAAGGGTAATGATTGCTGTTATTGAAAAATATGACCGAAAATAGAATACTAATGAAAAAATATAATTGAGAAAGATGTGGTAATATGTTGGACTATTTCCATTATATATCATTAAATGTTGAATGTCTCGAAAATTTTAAACTTTTCAAAATACAAACAACTGTTAATAATAACACTCAAAGACAACAAAGGTTAGTAGATTACACAACATTTTGAATGATTATTATTCTACACTCTTCTTTAGATGTGGCAGGAAAAGATGTGGACATTTTTAAAACTAAAGATTTCTCCCAAAAAAAAAAAATAAAAGACAACATTGCAAAATGTCAAATAAAAAGAAAGGACCATCATAAAAATATATATTTTATACATTGACTTTTGTACTCACTACTCTTGGAAAACTATTTATTAGAATATTTGTATTCTACTGATAACTAACTATAATGGTAAAATGTCCAATATAACTTTTTATTTGTTGTAACAAATATATAAACTAAATAATCAATCTAAATAAACAATTATTGATAATTATATCAAACCAGCTTTCATCTCAAGATATTTAATTATACAAATCACCTAACCAACTAATTATATCCACTCCATCTACTATAAATTATTTACATTAAATTGTACTTTAAACCATATACATTAAATAAAATAAATAAATTTTAATCATTTTTAACACTTTACATATACATATAATTTGTAATAATACAGTATTACAGAACTGTTGGTGATTTTGTTATTGTAGGAAACAGTGTGAGTATTAATGAAGATTTTAATGAGTTAAATAAAAATGGTATTAGACTTACAATGAAGAAATACAAAAATGGATTAAAATATTTAGATATTTTTTTGAGAAGGGAAATGATGAATGAAATAATTGTTGAATATTATATTAAAGATAAAAACATTAGGGGGTTAATTGATCCAAAATCGTATCAGCCACGGTGTCAAAAGATGGGAGTTTTAAAGGGATTCAAATTAAAAAATAATAGAAAGATGTTAAATAAAAAAGAGGCATATGCATAGAAATTAAAGATAGAAATGATTATGTAAAAATAGATTATAAAAGGAAACCAATTAGAAAGATTTTTGGTAATAAGATAGATAGAAAAAGTGAGAATAATAAGAATAAATACAAAGATAGTAAATGAGTATCTATTCCATAATCAGAAAAAGTATGTAAAAAGATTAATGAAAGAAAGATTAGCAAATAATGTAAAAATAACTTGGTAAATGTAAATATGATCCTGACTTCATACCTTTTCTATTAATGGCTCACTATGCTCTTTACTTCCCCCAATTGCTGTTCTTCCTATCTGTCCTATATATATATCATTTTCCACAGCTAATTTTATAAACTAGCCATTTACCCAAATACTTATTATTTTATAATAAGTATTTGGGTAAATGGTTATATAATGCAAAAAAGTTTAATGATATTAATTAATAGTAAGTTGGGGCTAGTTTATAAAATTAGCTGTGGAAAATGCAATAATATATATATATCATCATCATCATCAACCATTATCAAATCCACAGCAGGATGAAGGTCTCTCCAAGTTTAATCAATCTTCTCCGATCTTTAGCTTCTCTTCTCCACAACACCCCTGCACATTTTCTTATTTCATCCATCCATCTCACATGTGGTCTCTTTCTGGGTCTTTTATAATCTCTTGGAATCCAGTTTAAAATTTCAATTGTCCATCTATTATCATCTCTTCTAGAAATATGTCCAGCCCAACTCCATTTCAATCTTTTAATTTTTTCAATAAGGTCAGTAACATCTGTTTGTTGTCTTATCCATACATTGCGTTTTCGATCTCTTCTTGTTACTCCCAACATACATCTCTTCATACTCCTTTGAGTGGTCTGAAGTCTCTGTATTGCTCTTCTATTAAGTGTCCAAGTCTCAGATCCATAAGTAAGAACTGGTAAAACACATTTGTTAAAAACCATCCTTTTCAAACACATAGGCATATTTCCTTTTAGTATCAAGTTATTTCTACCAAAAGCACTCCAACCAAGTTTAATTCTATGATTAATTTCTTCCATTATGTTTCCATCTGTAGTAATAATCTGACCAAGGTATTTGTAACTGTTAACTTCTTCTAATTCTTCATAATCAATCTTTATTTTCATATTTTGAGCAAATCGACTAAACATTACTTTAGTCTTTTTAACATTTATCTTTAGTCCTACTTTTCTACTCTCACCTGCTAACTCCTGCAACATTTCCTGCAGCTCTGAAGCATTATTTGCAAAAACAACTACATATCTGTGAAATCTAAATGACTTAAATACTCTCCATTTACTTTCACTCCTTTAGTTTCCCATTTTAATCCACAAAATATTTCTTGCAGCACTGCTGTAAAAAGTTTTGGAGATATGGAGTCACCTTGTCTTACACCTTTCTCAATGTTGATTTTTCCAGTATCATTATGTAATCTAATTGTTGCTGTTGCATTTTTATAAATATTCTTTAAAATATGACAATATCCTGGATCTATACCTTGATGATCCAATGCTTTAATCACTGAAGAAATGTTTATAGAATCGAATGCTTTTTCATAATCTACAAATCCAAAACATAATGACAACTTGCATTCATTTGTCCTTTCTATGACTTCCCTCAATACCTGGATATGATCTATTGTACTAAAACCACTTTTAAATCCAGCTTGTTCTCTTGGTTGGTGGAAATCCAAAGTTCTCTGTAGACGAGTTGTAATTATCTTGGTAAAAATTTTATATAAAACTGATAAAAGGCTGATAGGTCTGTAATTTTTAATATCTTCTTTATCACCTTTTTAAAATATTAATATTATTACTGCATTCTTCCAATCTTCCGGTACATCTTTATCATTTAGACATTTGGTATATAACTTTGCTAAAATTGTTTCTATTTCTTCACCTGCTTCTTTTAATATATCAATTATAATTCCATAATTTCCTGATATATATATATATATATAGGACAGATGGGAAGAACAGCAATTGAGAGAAGTAAAGAACATAGTGAGCCATTAATAGAAAAGATATGAAGTCAGGGCCATATTTACATTATTAGATACAGGACATAAAATGATCAGTAAAGAAAATATAAATGTTATAAAGTATGTAAAAAAATTATCATAAGAGAATGTATTATAAAATATATATCAAGAAAAATTTGGATAAATGTGTAAATGCAGTTAAAAGTCCAGCAAAATTAGGGGGAAATGGGCTTTGTTAAATAGTTGGAAGATAACAAGAAATTATTGAAAATATGTACATAGCACTTAAAAAAATATATATATTTATCTATTATTATTTTTTAAATTTATTTAATTAAATATTTAGAAGGTATGAGCTTTTCCCATGACCCACCATTCTCCACTTTATCTCATAACCCTGATACACTTGAACACATATATGTCAAAAAGATAAATAATCACCAATATACTTATTGCATATATGTGTAGAGATGATAATCTGGATATATATCAAAAAGATAAATAATCACCAATATACTTATTGCATATATGTGTAGAGATGATAATCTGGACCAACTGATGATTGCTGGTTTAGCATGAAATACGTATATTGGTGATTATTTATCTTTTCAACATATATGTGTTCAAGTGTATCAGTATTATGAGATAGAAGGGAGAGTGGTGGGTCATGTGAAAGCTTGTGCTCATACACCCTATATAATACATATATTAATACAGATATACAATAAGCCTGTATTTCAGTTAATTAAATATTGTAAATTATATGTATATGTAAGGTGTTAAAAATTGTTTAAAATGTAAGTTTTTTTTTCATGGTCATAGCATTGGCTGGGAAGTGAATCCACTAACCTGAGACAACTGCTTGTAAGGCAGCTGTGCGACCTCTCGACCACCAACGCTTATAATATATAAGTATATGATTAAAAATACAATTTAATGTAAATACTGTCCAGTTAATGGAGTGGATATAATTAGATGGTGATGTAATTTGTATAATTAAATATCTTGAGAATATCTTAATGGAGATGAAAGCCAGTTTGATAAATATTAAAATATAATTACAATAGTTGTTTATTTCAATGTTATTTAGATTGATTATTTACTTAATAGTATTCTATTGATAAATGCTTTGTTCTTATTTGGAGAGACAAAGACCCACAATGATCATTTGAATACATAATTAAGTATTGGCATAAGAAATATTACTGATACACTCAAATTTACTTGCAATATCATCCTGTTTTTCATATATTTCTCCAGAATATATCAAATGAAAAATCAACTTTTAGAAAATATATAAAAATCTATTAAGTAGGACAGACTTATCACTAATTTAAGATATAATTAAATCACTTAAGATTTGTCTTAGATCAAGATCTTCTTTTTGGATAGTGACCTAGAATCCTTTCAGACAATTAAAAAATTATGGATTTAAAAATGGTCTTGTGAGAGTCCAAATAATTTTATTTTCAAATTCAGCAATTAAACCAACTATATTTGATTGTCTTATATGCTGCTGTAAACTCACAACAGTTGATTGTTAAATTCATTTGTTTCATAAATAGTTTTTGACAATCTGTTAACTAATTAATTGTAGTTAAATACAAATCATCAACCATATAGTTAATTACTGTCAATCTGTTGGTGTAGTGGAATAATTGAAGGCTTAATAAATCCAAAGGTGAATCTATATCTTAATTGGAAGCTCGCTTGTTTTTTATGATGTTTGTTAATAATTAAAACCAATAAAATTTTATATGATCAATATTTCTTATGCTTAAGTAAACTATTAAAACAATAGCAATTTTACCCATATAGTAGTGCCACTTAGTGCGAGTTATAGTAATCAATGGATGAAAGGTTTGTGCATCAAATCTCTATCTACTGCATACTCATCCAATATTCTCAGACTAGTTTCTAGCTTGTGCTCTCAGATACAAGGCTCCTCAATGATGAAAGTCATAAGCTAGAAACTAGTCTGGAATATTGGATAAATAGGCACTAAATAGGATTTTGATACACTACTGTATGGGGAGTTGCTATTGTTTGTTAATAGTTACACTATCTAAAAAAATCCATATGTTAAATAAATATATAAATGAACATCTTTAACTTTTCAGTTGTTTTATTTGGTTTTTATCAGTGTCTTTCTCATTCAACTTCTCAATATCACAACTATCCTCCAACAAACAAAACCTCAAACTACTCACTCAATCTCACAATGAAGGCATTTCACTTTGAGCTGGTAGATGATTATGATATGATAAAGTTAAGATGAGAGAGATACTAGTAAAAGCCAAAGAAAAAAAATTAAACAAAAATGAAAATTTTTAACTTGTTATTCTTTGTCTTTTTATTTAATTTTTTTAATTTTCTGGAGATAGAATGACCATACTCATTTGTAAGAGATTGCTGCTGATAATGAAAACTAAAATAGCAGAGCTCTCTTGACCACTTTCTTTATAATACTATACCATGCTACATGAGACATCAAATTGTATTTTTTTTAAAAAAAATCTACAAACATTGATTAAAATCCATAAATTAAAGAATTAAGTTTTAATATGCTATTTTTCCAGAATTGATTGTAGAGATAGTTAAAAACAAAGAAGACAAAACAAATGGTTGATCAGTGATCAGATAGATTTAAAAAGAAAGGAAATGAGAATTTTGGTTCAGAAATTTTTAGGACCTTGAAAAACTACTTGTAAATTAAGAATAATTACATCAGTACATTTAACCTTGCATTATGGAATCCTAAAATGTTACAAAAACATATTTATTATAACAACTATTATTTTTAGGGACATTACTGAAGTAATTCAATGACAAATGTTTTGTTTTTATAATACTTACATATTGTTAATACTTGATGAGATATACTTCTGCTCCATTTCATGAATCTAATATTTAATTTAAAAAGAATTTTTTAAGGTTGTAAAATGTATTATTGAAAATAAAGAAATAGTGCATGCTATGACTATGAAGACATAGAAAGCCCTTGAAAACACTTAGCCACCTGATATTATCATTACCCAAGTATAACTTTTCCTTTTTCCTGTGTTTCAGTACACATAAGGTATATATTACACTCATCTAAGGAGAGTCTCATGTCTTTATAATTACAACTATTAATGTATTATTTTTATTATTCTTTGATATTTTGATTGTCATATTCATATTACGTGTTATTTGTAATAAAATTAGTATTGTTATCAATTGCCATGGTCTCCTTGATCTCAAAATTTTATTTATGCCTCTACTTTACTTTGAAGTTATGCAAAATATGTCAGTGATAGATGTTGCATTGGGTACATTGCATCTGCTTATTGTGTAACTCTTATAAAAAAATTATAATGTAAAACTTTAAACATTTATATCACATACTTGTACATTGACTACAAACCATAAGGTCATTGTAACTGGATAGAGTAGTGGCATTTACATGGCACTCATTGTTATTATCTTAGATATTTTTGCAGGTAAATTGAATATGCTCTTGCTTTCATACCTTTAATTATTTATAACATTACAATATATATATATATATATATACATATATATATATATATACACACATACAACATAAATATGTGCAACTAGGACAGAACCTAGATACCATTAATACATACATATTGCAGTTATTAATTATTATTTCCCATATCTTTATAGGTCATGTCATGGTCATT
Source organism: Epiperipatus broadwayi (assembly GCA_028023455.1). NCBI lineage: Eukaryota > Metazoa > Onychophora > Udeonychophora > Euonychophora > Peripatidae > Epiperipatus > Epiperipatus broadwayi. The sequence goes on along the minus strand of JAQFVV010012398.1, from coordinate 18,678,902 downwards.
GTAACCAGTTAGGTAAGTGGCATTCATATTGCTGTAACTAAACTATCTAGCTTGCATGGCACTCATCATTATCAACTTACAAATGTTTGCAGATTAGAATAAGCTCTCAATGGCACAGTCATGTTTATACTTTTAATTATTTATACCATTACAATTTTTGGCTTCTCAAGTTTTGGGGTCTTGTTAAACTTACATGCTATGAAAAGAGCACCATACTATTATATCCTTATAATTTTTGCAGCTGAACAATAGGAATCTCAATAGATAAAAACTTCTACTTTGAGAAAAGAGAGTAATATTATAATTTTGACTTCCCAAATTTTAGCAGTCTCAATAAGCTTATATTCTGAGAGGAGTATATTATAGCAGCATATATTTATAATTTTTAACATCTCAACTTTTGAAAGGATTGATTTTTTATAAAATGATGCTCTTGAAAAAAAGGGTATGTATTTGAAATGTGTATTAATAGAATTGATATTTTATAGTTTAAAAAATGAAAACATAAGTAGTGGATGTGCAATGTGAAAGGGATTAAATAAATTTGATTATCTAATAAGGAATTTGGTATTATAAAGTTATTATTTTTTATGGGGACAATAAACATGCTGTTAAGTTGGGAGTGTTCCCATAAAGATACTTTATTGGATATGAAATAAATTCATATATAAATGAATATTAAATGCATTTTTCTATGGAAAAGTTGTTAAAACATGGATAAGTAACTTATGAATTTACATGCATAGGAGGATGTTTTTAAATATTAATAAAGTATCAGATAATAAATGCTGAACTTATCAACAAAGTGTAGATACCAGAAGTATAATTCATGTTTTTTAAATTTTATAGAAGTTGGGAAATAGATGTTTTATAGATTTAAATTCAATAAAATTATGTTTGAAAATTGATATATAACTAATTAATACTAGGTATTATGGGGCACTAATTTTTCAATATGTCATCTAGTTTCTTAGATATGGAATAGAGGGTGGAAAATTAGTGAATATATTGTAATTTCAAATTTAAAAATTCTGAGAACTTTCATTTGTTTTAAGTAAGCAGTGTAGAGATCATTTTTTCTTTAAATTTAATAATATTTTAAAATCAAGATTTAATAGTTAAATTTAATATAATTTCTTCATATTTTAGACATTTTTTTAAAAATCTCCATTAAAGTGATAGGACACATTAATATTTTAAACAGATGACTTAGTTTTTTAGATATGGAAGAGTAGGGGGAAAGCTTTAATGTTTTAAGTAATGCTTAAGATTTTCTTGGTTGCAATTATATCCTTTATTTAATTAATAAGAAAGTTATTTGTAATATAGTTTTGTTAAGCTTTGTTTCAAAAATTTATTTTTCAAATTAAAAAAAAAAGTCAGACAATTTTAAACAGAAAAGTTACTCACTGATTTCTTAAACATATATAATTATGTGCATATACTAAATGTGATACATGCATAAAGAGTATACATATTAACTTATTACAGAAATATCAAGTGATATATATATATACAATATGTGAAATTTATTTAAAGTAAAATTACATGTATTAAGTGAAGTTCATTTACAGTAGGTTTGGTAAGCTTTTTTTTAAAAAAAATAAAAATTTCCAATCAAAAGCAAAAATGTCAAACATTTTTTATTTAAAAAATATTTCATAATTTGATCATTTATATACAGATATATTATTATGTGTACATACTAAATATGATACAATAAGTGTAATAATGCACAAGACTAAATGAGTTTGTAAGTAATCAATAAAAACCAGTAAACATTTAGACAATCCAATATCAATAATAATCAACAATCTCAAATTGATGTCAAGGCAATCTCCTTGACAACAGTTTGTAATTGTTGATTGTTATTGATATTGGGATTCTCTAAGTGTTGACTGGTTTTAATGATGAAATATATAAACATAAGGGGTATACATTTTAATTTATAACAGACATATCTAGTGATATATATATATAAATCAATTAAAAGTATCAAATCAATTTAAAGTATAATATAGTTCTAGATTTTTATTTAGTGTGCCAATATTATAATGTTAAAAATAATAGATAATTTTTTAATATTAAATGCTTTTATTTACTGTGCACTAAAAAGGAAAAAAATAATTATTTCTTAAACACAATTGGGGTTTTTAGATTTAACTTAAAATAAAAGCAAGGAGGTCCAGAAATTAAGTGAATCCCTATTTTTATAACAAGGGATTGACTTAAGTAATTTCTGTCCACCCCACCTCCATGCTTTTATTTCAAGATAAAGCTAAAAAACCTAATTGTCGTAGAAAAAACATTTCCCCTCTTTTTAGTGCATAGTAAATAAAAGCATTTAATATAAAAAGTTTTATCTCTTTATTCATATTTGTTCATGTAATAAGGGTGAAATACCTAGTCTTGCTATTTAATAAATTTTACCAGAAAATTGACTCCTGGTGGTCCACATTTATACTTTTTATTTACTAAATGTAGAATGCCCATTGTTGCTATTTAGCAGATATATCAGTGAGTACAGTTGTTTAGTTATTCTCATTATGTCATTGAAAGAGTAAGGTATGGATGGCGCACTTATTGCTATATTTTAAATAAAGGAATTGTCAAAAAACTTCCAATATTTTATTGATAACCTCACCATTAGTGAATGTGATGTGAGATTTATTGGGTTTAATGAAGAAATGGAATTTTGTGAAAGATGGCAATGGTATACATTTGAAAGAAGAAAATTGTACTGACAAGATGAAACAAACCCAGACAAAAATAAAAAGGGACAAGAGACTATATCAAGTAATAAAATTTTTACTTGGGAGAATCCATTAAAATTTAAAAAACAATATAAAATTTTTAATTAATAAATAACAATTAACATTAAAAAATGTAAAATAAATTTTAAGAGATATGTGTTTATTTTAAATATATCGATCTGGTTTGGAGTGGAATTTGTAGTTGATGAGAGGATGGATTTCAACTTCTTTCAAGTGTTAAGTTATTGATCATAAAAAAAATCTTATTTAAAATGGAAGGAAAAACTATAATACCAATGATGGAAAAATTAAAACCTCCATTAACTATAGACAAGGGTTTGAGTTCATAATGCAAGAGATAAATTCCAAATTTAAAGAAAATAGTGTAGAGATGGAAGAAAATATAAAAATGAAAGAAGAGATAAGAGAAAATAGTTTAAAGATGAAAGAAGATATTAAAGATAATAGTATAAAAATGAAAAAAAAAAAAGATAAATTTCAAATTGAAAAAAAATAGTATAAAAATAAAAGCATTTGAATTCAAAATTAGAGGAATTAGAAAAGAAAATAGTAAGAAATGTGAAGTGAATTTTACTGGTATAAATGATAGAATGGACAAACAAATTGTAGATTTAGAAGGAAGATTTCAATAAAGTTTCAAACAAAAATTTCAGAATTTAAAAGTCTTATTCAGAGAAGCATTAAAGAAAATTGATAAGAAAATGGTGGAGATGGATAAAAAAAAAAAAAGATAAAAGAAAACAAGTAATCAAGTTAAAAGAAAGTTTAATAGATTGTCAAAATGTTCAAGAAGACTTAAAAGTTAATTGGAAAAAGTTATGTGAAAATTCTCAGCAAGTGACTAAAAGTGAAAGAAAATGGGTTGAATGTCTAAAGAAGAACCCTAAAGAAAACGAAAATAATCTATTAGCCATTCAAAAAAAAAAAAGATAAATAATGACAGATTAAACTACTCAAATAGAAAATTTATCTATTATGCAACAGACTTTTGAAGAAAAATTAATGTTAAAGATAGATATCCAGTTTGATAAGATAGATAAAGCCATAAAAGATGTGCAGGAATTAGTGGTTGTATCACAATCACTAGATGAAGAATTACATAAAGAATTGGACATTTGAAGAATCAAGTGGGCCAATTATTATAGAAAATCAAATTATAGATAATATATATATAGTAAAGAGACATCTTATTACCATGATGTCATGAAAAACCCTATAGGATCTGTTAGAGAAGTTTGAAAAAATAATATCAAAAAGAATCATAGATCCTATACAGCTAATCCATTAACTAAAAATGAAGATATTACAGAGATTCATTCCGAAATCATGAATAGAAGTTACAACCAGAATCAAAAAAAGGGATTTTAGAGGATGTGTTTGTAAAATAATCCAATGGCCAAATTCATAACTATAAAATCTTTTAAAGGTGGAGTTGGGGAAAATTTTTTAGAGCATTTTTACTTTTCATCATTTAAAGGAAATCAAAAAAGTTACCATTGCTAGCAATAACTTGTATGGAATAGCCAAGAATTGGTGGGCTTTATTATTTATCAAACCTGAAACATTTAATGAATATAAATCCTATTTACTTAGAACATTTTGGAGTGAATAATGACAAGATGGCATTCAATATCAAATATCACAGAAAAAATATAAATGGTGTCAGGGAAAAAATATATATGAGCTGAGAGAAAAAAATTTCTGTTTTTCAACAGGTATTATAGTTGAGAATTTGACTGAATTTAATTTATCAAAAGCTCAGATTATTATGACTATCCATTATAATTTGATTAAGTATGTGCAGCAAATATTAATAGTGGCTAATTGGTCCCATATTGAGGAAAACAGAAAGTAATAAATTATACATATCAGTTATCAATGTCTCAAATTATTGTTCACATTCATCTAGGAACCAGAATAATTTTAGAAATAAATCAAATACTGTAAAATTTAGAAATAATGTAAGTTATGATGAAAATGGTAGAAATAACCAGACATGAACAGAGAAACCCTTATGCCAGAAGAAATACACAAGAAAAACTAAACAAAACAAGTAGTGTAACATTAGCAGAATCCTCATAGATGAATTTTGAATGGAATCAGAAATATCTTTGAAGACCTCATTAGGAATTCCTCATTGTGAGAGTATCTTATTCCAAAGAGTGGAATTCCAATTAATATAGAGAAAATTTTTTGTTCTCTTGCTAATATAATTCTTAATAATGTAGAAGAAGCAACTCATAGTTGTAATCAATTGTGTTCATTGATACTAAAATCATTGAAGGACATAATATGTATGCACTTATTGTTACAGACAGTCAAATTTACCTTCTAAATCAAATAATTTCTTAACAAAATCTTAGATTTAAATGCAAAGATATTGACTTTGCCATTAAGGCAGACTCAAGTTCCCTTACCAACAATAAGAAAGCCAAGATCGATAATAAACAAGTATGGATTAGAAATAATACAAGTAATAGAATATAATTTTTAAAGCATGTCTGATCTTATCCATAAGGATTATCCTTGGATCAGATTTTTTTTTAAAAATTATATTGTAGTTGATTATGCTTCTCAAGCAGTTATCTATAATAGAGAAAGTATAAAATTTGTTGGCATGCAATAATATTTATCTCCTGAAATTAGTTGCATATTGAGAAGTAATTGATTATCAAGATATTTCAGAATGAAGGGAAACTGTAATGAGGAGAGCCATATGAAGGCTAAAAAAAGTATTATAAAATGACAAAGCTTCTACATCAGTATTTAAGAAAATTATATATAATATAGTTAATAAAGAGTTATTATTTACATTGATTGTGGGAAAATAAATAATTAAATAATATTTAAATAATTTATCATATAATGTATTAATATTATTAATTATTGATTATAAAAAATAAAAAATAATATATTATTAATTGTTAATAATTATTATTATGATATATAAAATATTATTCTTTTTATTTATATAAATAAAATTATTTTAAAAGAACACTAGACAGAATGCTGGAAAATGAATAAGTTTCTCAAAATGATTTCCTGATTAATAAGAGTGTGATTTTTGAATAAAAATAATAGCGAAAACATACATTAAACTAAGTGACAACTAGAAAGAAACTTTTTTCAAATTTCCTGATTTAAAAACTTAACTGTGAATTAATTATATATTTTAATAGTTAAGAAATCAAAATTATAGATTTCTATAATAATAAGATTAAGGTAGGTATCAACCCCTCATTTGCTACTATATTTTCCCAAGGAATCAGATGAAAAAAATAGTGTGGAATAAATAAATTGTATTAATACAAATTTCTCATCAAAATTAGTGGATATCTTATATTTTAAAAAAATTGTCAAACAATTAAGAAGCAAAAAAAAATTAAAAAAAATTATTATTCACAAACAAATTAGATATCCATAGTTAATGGCTAATAAGAGTTATCACATCACTGCTTCAACATGAATAACTATTGGGAACCTGAAGAAACAGTTGTTATTCAATATTGTACCCTTCAGGTTAAATAAATAAAAAATGATAATATTATTTTATATTTACTTTATAAAAAAAATACAATTTTCCCATGCATTCTATATAATTTTATAATATCAATAATAAATTTATTTTAACAAATATTAATTTAAAAAATGTGTATTAATAATTTATGTATGCATATGCAAATCTATTATAAAGTTGAGGAACACATATTAGTTTAGTTAAATCATTATTTTTATTATATAAAATATTTATAAATGAATATGATTATAAGTATTAACTTTTGCTAGGATTAAATATGTTTAACCTAAAGCAGAACAGATATATATATATTTGCATTTTTATCTTTATCACATATGGAAGAGTTAAATATTGTTAATACTTGATCAGATATATTTCTGCTCAGTTTCATGATTCTTATATTTAAAAATAATTTGAATGATAAATGGTAAATAAATATATGTGATTATTGAAATTATTGATAATAATAAAGTATAATAAATAGGATTTGAAATAATATTATTTTATCATATTACATCAGTTTATATTTTAACATAAATGCAATATTTTTTAAGATTATAAAATGTATTATTGAAAAATAAAAAATAGTGTATATATTATTTTTATTATTCTTTGATATTGTGATTGCCATATATATATATTGTATGTTACGTATAATAAAGTTAGTATTGTTATCAATTGCCATGGTTTTCTTGATTTTAAAATTTTATTTATGCCTCTATTTTACTTTGAAGTTAATGCAAAATTTCTCAATGATGGATATTGCATTGTTTTGTTGCATTTATTCATTGTGTTACTCTTACTTTAAGATTTTAATATAAAACTAAATATTCATGTCGTGCTACTTGTACATTTCTTACAGACCATAAGGTTATTGTAACTAGTTAGGTAAGTGGCATCCATATTGTTATAAATAAACCATCTATCTTGCATGGCACTCATTGTTATTATCCTACATATTTTTGCAGGTTAATTGAATATGCTCTTGCCTTCATACCTTTAATTATTTATAACATTACTATATATATATAGCAACACAATTATATATGACTAGGATAGAACATACATGCTATTAATACATAAATATTGCAGTTATTAATTATAATTTCCCATACCTTTATAGATCAAACCATTTTTAAAGATATATATATATTCTAACCTTCATCTCGTGCATCCTCACTTCCAGATAATATATGATATAAAATAAAACGGGTTCTATCTCAGTTAATAATTAATAACTAAAATATTCAGCATTAAAATTAAAATATTTCACTAGCTCAAATTTAAAATACGAATAAGGTTCAGTTTATAAAAATAAATTAAATAAATATTTAATATTTTCATGAGACTTGAAGTGAAAATACAGGTGACAAGATAGATTACATTGAGCCAATATCCCACAGGATACTACCTCAATGGCATAAGAACACTATCCCCCCTTATTACTATTTCAAATAACAAACTCATAGTATTCTTATGACTTTAATAACTTCTACTCACTAAGATTAAACTAATAATTAAGTCTTAATCTTCTATTTGTAATAATCTAGCTCAATAAAATAATCTCAGGTTCATAAAGTTTATTCTAAGTTAATTTAAAAATACGGTAGTAAAATATGAGAAGGGATTTTATGTCATAATCTACTACACTTAAACTAATAATAATAAATAATAATAATAATAATATTCTTCATTGTTTAATTACTACTGGATATCTTTTCTTTTCGTTATATTTTTATTACCATAATAAAATAATAAAATAATTTTATATAATCTTTTACCTTCATGTAATAATATAATAAATACGTGGTAGCATATGATAATCTGATAAACAAAGGATGTGTGGCAACTGATAGCATATAATTCAGTATACTATTGTGATAACTGATTTATGACCAATAAAACAATGTAAAATTATAATTATTTAATTAAATGAATACCAATAAAATATTTAAATTCTTAAATAATTCTCTATTTATCTTTTTGTGCAAAATTATATATTTGTTTCAATTATTATGCATATATCGTGTTTTCATGCAGCGATGTGGAGAAATAAATAACTCGGACACAAAATTTTTGAAATAACAAAATTTAACAAAGTTTATTACTAACAACAAATAAATAAACAATTTATTTACACTATTTACAGTGGATATCCTTAACTTTTTTACTTTACAGTTTGATCTACCGGGTTATAAAAAAAAATAATTTATATTTCAATTATATCTTTATTTAGATTTAGGACAAAATTTAAAAAAAATGTTACTATTTGGTTTCTCATTATGGTTAACTTATTACAAATATATTTATCTACTTTATTAGCAACAGCATTTTATCCTTAATATTATTAAACTATCTTATTTTAAAAAATTCATACTTAGAAAAACATTCTATAGAAAACAAAATTTTATAATGAGTATGGATTTCTCAAAATATTAAAAAAATTTCATCTTGCAAAGTCAAAGATGTTACACAAAATATTATCCAAAATTCAGTACTAGATTTTAGTATTTATCACACAATGTTTACTAATCATAATATATTCTTCTTTAAGCCTTACTTTAGTATGATATAAGTGTAATCATCAATATATTTCTGTTAATCAATAAACAAAAAATATACTATGCATATTGTTTACATAATTTACTTTGTACTATTGTATTTTAAAAATATGCAATACTTATTTTTCTCTTAAAAAAAATAATACTAAAGCATTTAAAATTATTATCACTTTAAAGAAAATATCTTTGTTTAGATACTTTATTTTAAAAAAGTTTATATTTCATTTCCGAAATAAAATTCAAAATATATTCTATGATTCTTTTCTTTCCTTAGGATACTTTGGATCTTCAATTTTAAGTTATAATGTCCTATTCCTTCTAAGCAAATAAACCAATCTTATACAAAACGATAGCATAACCTAAGTTCTAAATTATTTATCATTTCTCTTAAACATATCTTACTGAACGATGCAGTTACATGAAATAAAGATAGCGAAAACAGATGCATAGGATTAAGGAAGAAAGCTAGAGTATTACTCTTAACATATCTCAAAATCATGGCACAGTGCGAAGAGGTATGACATTTACCTGCCTAATATCCTCTAGTACAGGGACGATGTTAAAGCTATTTCTTCAGCTTTATTAGAACATCAAATATTTAAAGAAATATAAACACTGTCCAAATAAAATGTGTATCAGTCATAGGGCTTTGTTAACTATGCTGATATTCACATAAAGACTAAATATTATTTCCATTCCTTATAACATCCTATTTCTTAAAACATCATCTTGGTTTCCTGTTCACTAAGTACTTCCAAGCCACTATCTCAACATTATTTCTCAAGATTTTCCACATCTTACATCGATAAATAACTATCTGCATTTACAAAACAATAAATAAAATTCATTAATAGTTAAACAATCTAGCTGTTCCACAAGAAAAGTCTGCTTACTTCATTATTCTATATGTCTAATCATATACAATCTACTTAGACAATATTTGAATATCCAATAACATGAAAATTTTAAAAGAATCACATAATTATTTGTTATGTTGGATTATATCACTAATAAAAAAAAATCGTCGTATGCATATTTTCAAATCAATCCTATCTCATAATGTTTTTTAAAATGTTGTATGAAATGTGGTACATATAAGTAAAAAACTTTTACACTTCATTCTTCCAATTTATGGATGATCTAAAGAAAACAAAAAAAATATACATTATAAATTATCAATAGTTATTATTATTACCAATAACCTTTATCTAGTCATCGTGTTCAGTAGGCTTCCTTTATCCACTTGAGCATTGCAGATATAAAAAAAAATTCACACCCATACACTTTATATTAAAATATTTTTAGCTAAATTATTAGATTGTTATATTATAAAATTTTAATATTAATAAATTAATGTTTTTATGTTTTTCCTAATCTTATATAAAAATTTAGATTTAAACTAGGTTAACAAAATAAAAGGAATCAAAACTATAATTACATATTTTCTTGACGATAGTTCCTGATAAGTCCAAAATGTTTATTATTTTCTCTAGAGTTTTTAAAAATGTTCTCCTCCAAGCGCGTTAAAGTTTAAAATAAAAATAATTATTAATCCATTTAGTAAAATTTATAGAAAATAATCCTTGGTTTTAGTATTTAGGATGATAATTATTAAATCATAATATTAATTAATCCCGTGAAGCTTCTTAATCTTCTCTACCAATATTCTCTGCGTATCCGATGCATCAATCCATCTAATTTAACTTTAAAAATATTCGATAAACTTTTAAGTACTATTTGTATTTCCATGGATCCATCTTTTATTCAACTATGTGTTCACTTTTTTTATATATGTTTCCTTCTTGATACATTTAAACTTTCGTTTGGTATTTTTTATAAATCTCTTTTAAAAAAAAAAAAAAAAACTTCAAGTACTTTTAAACAAATCTTTTCTAAATACATTTTAAATAATTCTAAGACCGGATATTTTAATATCAAAAACGCTTCTGTAACATATTCTCCTGGGTTCTTTCTTTAATTCTTGAAAATATTTTTTTTAAAAATGTTACCTTCAGAAAGTATATAACATTTTACTCCTTTTGATATAATATTATATAAAATAATTCATGAAATATAATTGTCTTATTACTATTTAAAAATAAATCTTGGATAAGCTTATAAATAATACGTTTCAATACATTTTTTAGACTCCGTATAATGTCCGAGCTGTGGTTTTTTTTATGTACCAAAACAGTTCTCCGGTTATGCATTAATAAAGCTGTATCAATAAATATTCCAAACATTTTTACAGTATTACAATTTATATCCATTTTATTCCACAGTATATCCATTTTTATTGCGAAGTTTAGGTTAAACTTTTAGATAAAATACGACTGGTAAGTACTTTAAAAATTAGAAAATCATTTCCACGAAGTTTCTAAATTATTATATTTTAACACCCTCTTTTGCAAAAATACTTTTAAAAATTATCAATTAGTTTTTTGCAAATAAAACGATAAGAAAGTACTAAAAAAAAAATTGACTAAAATAAAAGATTTAAAAAATACTATCTTTTTGATAGTTATAATTTACCTTTCTCCGGTTTCAATACATTATTAATCTCCCCCGATAACCCCGTGCAAATCATATTTATAGTCTGTAAGAATACCTATTCCTATTGGTTAATTCTTACTTTAGCTTGAGAACAAATTTACATATTTTCAATTTCAAGTAGAATTGAATTTCAAAATTAGAAATTATGACGTAATGAACTTAAAATATTATTTAAAATACCACTTTTAATTCAATTATAACTTTATTTAAATTATTTAATCTTTTAAAATAACTTTTAAAATAACATTTAATAACTTATTCCATTTCTTAATATTCAATTTATCTATTTTTATTTAAATAAAATATTTAATTTTTATATTATGAATGTATTCGTCTTTATTACATCATTTAAGCATTTGGAAATAACTATGTAATATTTTATTATTCACTTCTATGATAAATAATCATTATATCCAACTCTATAATACACAAACTTTGTTATTAAATTCTAACAAGCGTGTGTGTGAAAGTATACATTAAAAGTCACATGATTAATAACTTTGACAGACGATTTTTAATCTATTTCTCTGCCCAGATTTATAAAATTGATACACTTATTATATTATATAATATAATTATAAAAAAATTGGAAGAATAATTTAGAAAATATAGAATTAAATACAATGATCACCATCATAAAGTTTATTTTTAAAATATACTATATTAATTTTGACTATTAAATATGATTATAAATTTAAACACTGTATTTATTAACTTATCAGTTTTAAACTATTAAAATCGAATTTATTAAATATACTTTTAATTTTTATAGCTGTGTTATTTAATATGGCCAGCTTTTACAACCATATGAAACAATATTTTAAGCTTTACTTAACTACTTTTTAAATAATTCGCTATAATTTTATATACCACGTATTTGCTTTAGCTTTAAATTGTACTTTAAAAAATATAATCGACAAACTATAATTAATGTATTAAAAGAACATATTCTAAAATTTAAAATTTTTAGTAATTGACTGTTATGAACTATTACCGACCTATAGAAAAGGGCACAATATATATATGCATGCACAGGTGTAAATATAACATTTAAAAAAATATTGTAATTCTTAATAATTAATTCACTGTTAAAATATATAAATGTAACTTATCTTTTATATATAAATGATGCCGAAATGTAAATCTAATATGCACATTCATATAAAAATATTCCAATTATTAATTTTATAACATAATTCTATCTATAATTGTCTAAAATAAATAAATATACTTATAATTTTATATTTTCCATTAACATTAAAATGTATCTAATTATAAAACAACGTAAGATTTTAAACCAAAAAAAAAACCTTCTAACAAAATTTAAATATTAAAGTATCTTAAAATACTATACTTCAACATTCTTATTCTTAGAGTTTAAACCTGCTTTTGTTTTTTTCTTGGAAACTTACAACCTTCAAGAACTTTTTTAAGTCATTTTCATTAATACTTTTAAAATAATTCCTTAACCATCTGCTTTAATTTATTCAAAAGCATGTGTGATCAAGTGTGTCCACAGTATGAGATGGCATGGATAGTGGAGAGTCATGTGAAAGTCTGAGTTCAACTCCTTTATATATTACATGTTGGATTGGAGTGCAGGTATGAAAAACCCTGTACTGTAGAAAAAATTCATATATTCAAAAGTTGTTTGTAACTTATTTCTTGTAACAGAAATTAAAATGAAATAATTTAATTTTCACCTTATTTCTTTTTTGTTATAAGCTATCTACAGTCATTCATGAAATGACTTTAGTACTACTATATCTGCCTTTAACAGTTAGCATCCATAAAAGCTTAATCTTTTTTATCTTCTAATATTTAGCTTGAAGCTCAATCTTTTTGAGATTTATTCATTAATCAGTATATAATACTTTATTATTCTAGTGTTTTTTTCTGTCTACGTGTCAGATTCAATGAAAGACTAATCATGATATTCACACTTTTTGTAAACAATATGTGTGAAAGTGTCAAAAAAACCTTGAATTTCTTCTAAGCTTTGGATAACTCAAGACTATTGTGCTTCACATTCTTTTTTTTTAATACAAAAATATTCTTTCACTCCAAATTTTTTTATATATTTATTATAATAGAGGAATAAAAATGTTTTTATTTTATTTTGAAATATATTCCATAAAGTAAAACAATGTAAAAAAATTTCAATTTTGATCTCCAATTTTTGTCAAATATTTTACGATTTTCATTTTTTTTTATTTCATATTTTGAAATATTACAATAAGTAGATATTACATAATTTTTCCAAATGTAACAATATTAATCTAGATAACAATTATTTATTTTTAATGTACTTCAAAGCATTAGAATTTTAGTTATATAACCCCATTTAGCAGCAGATCTTTAAGGATTTGCCATGGGATGATCATGATCAATTACACTCACTATTTTGATTTCCAATTGATAACAATCATTAAATAATTTTTTTTTAAAATAACCATTTTCAAAATGGAGTTCATTTTGTAAGATTGATGATATCATAGGATAATGACTATATCATCAAAAAAATCATGACATTCGTGCTAAAAATATATTGTTCGGAATTTATTCATTATACACAGTACAGTATAACAATATTACTGCATATGGTATTCTGATTATAAAGTTAAAATATGATTAATGTACAGTACTTTATTTACAATTTTACAATAGCCTTCGTAACCATGAATTCACTACCATGGTTTCAAAAATCGAAGGTTTGAAAAAAATGTATCAAATAATTTTAAACAAATAAAATTTTGTAAATTAGAATTCATAAATTTTATGTACATAAGTGGCCCATGAATTATCTCTCAGCTATTTGTCTATATAGAAGACTCAGTATAAACTTATCATATAATAAATTAGTCAGGGCATTTCTTTACTTATTATTACAAGACTTTTTTATAACTTATTTTATTCTATTTTTTTTTGTATGTTAATTATTTTGTTGATATCATAAGTACATTTAAAAAAATTAAATTGTATTTGCAGATGTGTATATTTATATATGTGAAAAATGTGCATAATAAGTTTGAAACCGAATGCAATGAATATTTAAAAATTATTGTAATAATTGCTGTTTGTTTACTATTGTGGTAAATCACCCTGGACATTTCAACAATGAACTTTCACTCCGAATCTGGCATTTTACCATTCTCAGGGCCCTCCCAACGTTCAGAATTATTTAGTATAATAGCAAATCTTTCATTAAAATATATCTTATAAATTAATAAAGACATTGTTCGCTTAACCATAAACAGCACATCTAATTGGCCTTTATCTTGGGATCCGTCATTTTATTATTGTAGAGATAGGGTATATTATAAATATATATATCACTTACAACTTTAACATTTATCTTTTTCAGATATCTTTATTCATATATTTAAATAATGTGTGGTGAAATGGAAGTTTTAAAAAATACATTTAAAATTTATACATATTGTATATTTTCACTTCATGGAATAAAAAAAAAACAAATTTATATTAAATATTTTGAAAAGATTTATAAGGTCAATAAAGTGATTTCTTATTCTATTGTTTTTTCCACTCACTCTTTTCAATATTTTATTATTTCCTTTTTGTAAAAAAAAAAAAAAAATCAGAATGAGATATAGACTAATTAATCTTTTAATGTCATTTCTGAATCCCCGATGTCAAATTTGGAATCTAGGCCAGTGAATGCACTTGTCAATTAGAATATATTTTCTTCTACCTCTTGGGGAACGTAAGGTTGCTTGTGTTTAAAGGGTAATTTGTCCCAGACTTGTGACAAAGTAGTACTGAATATTTCCTTTAAAAAAAAGTATTGATTTCATTCCAGATGAGGTATACAGTGCTTCTTTCTTTCTTTTGTAAACTAGGGTTTAGGAAATCAAGACTATAAAAGAAAATCCTTTGGGATAAAAGAAAAAAAAAACTATCATCAGTTACACATCTTTTTTCTTTAATAATCAAAAGGTGTTGATCTATAAATATAATTTTAATATTTTCAATAATAACAAGTATATATATTTGTGTTTTTTGGAGGGTGGGGGTGGGGGGGGTTTTGGGTTTTTTTTGGTTCTAATGGGGGGTTGAGTTTAAAATTTTTTTAAAAGAAAAAAGGGATATATGTATGTACAGAATGCATGCTGATTATAGGTAAGTTGAAAAAACAAACTACATAGTACTAAATGATTCTTTATTATAGCTCACATTGCTTCTATTCTCTTTAACTCAGTTTATTATAGCATTACCATAAGATAAAAAGATCATTGTAGGGTAAGTTCTCCACATGAATTAGAGTAATCAACAGATGTTTGATGTGAATAATCATGTTTTTTTATTCTTGCTTTCTCTTCTAGATAAAAGTATATAGATAGATGACTAATAATAATTGTATAATAAACTGGATTTGTAGTGAGGTCCATATCTGGCAAAATCTCAAGCTTGCTTGAAAGCCATCAGAAAAAAAAATCTGCTGTATTTGAACTCTAATTCATGGGCATAGCAGACAGTTTCACTAACAACTACATAAAGAAACCATTCTTGTATCAGTATTTAGAGCTTTATAAAATCTAATAAATTCTTTACATCATTGAGATTATATAGACATATATTTATGAAAAAAGCTCAAATATCCTTTGTAGGGTAAAGATCTCTAAAGTATCCCACCTTCTCATATAGAAATAGTAAAAAAGGCACTTCTATCCAGATTCACCAGTATCTATGTGGTGGAGAGTTTAAAGTTTTCTATTTTACATTTTACTATAGAATAGCTAATTATTTATTTCTGGTCAATATTAGATAGTTTGTTGGTTAGATATGGGCCAACTATTAAAAGAAAAATTCTAAGCATGATTGAAATCTAAAAAATGTCATAGTTTTATCTATTCTGAATTTGAATCTAGCTGTGTTATCTCTAAGTCATGAATGTCCTTATATATATACAGAATATATAAAATAATCAATATTTACTTGCTTGAAATATAACATTTTATATTTATAACATTAGTTAGAATTCACAAAATTATGAAAGGTTGAAAACAATATACATATATTCACATTACCACTAAAATGCTTGATTGAATCATATAGCAATGTTTCATATTTTGAAAATATTTGAAAAAGGTCATAGTATAATAAAGTCTGGCATGTTTTAAAATATAAGATCAGATATTTTAAGAGGAAGCATGATTTTACATTTTAAAATCATCAATAATAATCGCTTGGATGTTGAAAAATTCTAATAATTTTCTTGGCATATTACTTTATAAGTTTATAATATTAAATGTGAATGATTTTAAAAAGATTATGACAATTCTAATACTATTCCATTTTCATGACAAAATAAGTTCACTAATACAACATGAAAATTCATTTTAAAAATAATTGATAATTGGTGTCAAGTTCCTTCAATCATAATCCACCCATTAGTCTTCTGTGTTTTTAATATCCAAAAGTTTCTATTTATCTAGACAAAATTAAGAAACCCTTTCATCTTAACTATGTAAACATATTTTTAATTACAAGAAATACATTTGCTTAAATACCTGTAAAATAAATAAGTGTAATTAACAGGAGCATCAATTTTTTTTTTTTTGGTCAGTTTAATTTTTTCTCACAAAAAGAGAAAAACAGAAATAATTTTTAAAAATAGACTAACCATATTTGTTTTAGTTATCCATTTTCAGAGATCTCAACTATTTGTTTTATAATATCAAAAATACTTTACTGAACATGTGTTACTTATTAAAATTAAACAATATTAAGAAAAGGAATTATAAATTACTGTTATCTTTAAAAAATATTACTACACAGTTTATAAATTCCATTTCACAACATATAATTAATATTTTTTTATGTATATGATAACTTATGAAGTAAACATATTGCAAACAATGTTATCATTACTTGGAAGCATTTTATTATATTTACAGTAAATATTATATTTAAGCTTTAACATTTACTTGATTTTTTTGTGGAAATGATTAAAATTTGAGATCTTCCAATGACAGAAGAAACAAAAAGCACAGAGGAACTGTGAGATCACATATTGATTCCTATTTAGTAGAATTTATGTTGTGCCAACTGTATAAAAATGAAGATGCATTTGTGGCCATGATGCATGCTATTAAGGATTTCTGCCTGCTGACATGAAGAACCCATGTTTGTAACACACCTTTACTATACTTTCTTTGACCCGCTTTTTCATTTGTTATTTATCTTAAATTTCATTTAAGTATAATCATTTGTAGTTTTGTGTATTTTCTTTTGTTTTTTAGAATCATATTAAAAAATAATAATAAACAAGATAGCTTTCAACCATATTGTTTGCAATATTTTTTTGATGCCCTCATAAATGGATAATTGAAACAAACGGCTGGAAAATTTCCATCATAGGATGAGGAATTGGTAATTTTTGTCTATTTTTTGATTACACAAAAATAATATAAAATTTAACTATATTCAATATATATTGAAAATATACATAATATATTAAATATTTACATTTTTAGCTTTAAAGACATAGAAGGCTTATAATAAGGGATTTATTTAGGTAAGAAATGTACTATAAATATTATTCATAATCTAGAAAAATCATTAATCCAGAAAAACTCATAGGCCAAGGATAATAAATTAATGACATTTGAATAATTACTATCTTATTAATAGATATATTTTAATATTGTGGAAGACTGTATAATATAGTGTAGTGGAAGCAAGATGTGTTTGAGAGCTAGAACTCTCTTAATCAAAGCTTCACTATTCTCTTTGGTGCTCAAATATCACATCACTTCCTGAGAAATAAATTATTTAAATAATATTTACACTATTATGAATAAGGTTTTTCTATAAAGTATCTTATACTACTTAATTGAATACTTTACAATGCAAAGTGTTCAATTGAGAAGTATATGGTATTATATATATATAAATCAGTACATAATAGAATAAGAAGTGAAAAAAAACTATAATATTTCCAGAATAAGCATTTTTCTATTAACATAATGTTATAAATAAAATGCCAATAATACAAAAAAAAAATTATATCAAAAAAATGCATCTCCTCTCATTATCATTGTCACAGTCTCTGTCCAATCATTGTAGACTAGATATTACACATTTAAATTACCTAAATGATAAATTTTCTGTGGAAAAACCAATTATTTTAATGCTCTAATATCAGTTTTCTTATTCAGGGTCTAATAGGAAATGTTTTTTCAGAATTAATCTAATATGTTGATCTTTAAATTATGTGCAGAAAGCTATTCTTAGAAATTAAATTTGCCCATAACATTCTCTGTGGATATTCTTAACAAAACTTCATATGATTTTCTCAATTTCTTTTCAATATCTGCATTAGAAGTAGTAATCCACATTATTAATCTATTTTAAAGTCATCTAAGTGAAACCACAAACTATAATGCATCTAACTTCAATTATATCCTAACCAAAGAAAAATGTAAAGAAACAAACAAAAATATAACTAATCCAATAAAAAACCCATTAAAATTCACAAATTTAATGATATTTGGCAACCATTTTTTATTCCCTAAGCATCCTCATTTAAAAAATAAAATTTATAATATGCCAGTAGCCACTTTTAAATTCCTTTATAATGAAAGCACATAATTTTATTCTTTATTTATTATTGTTTCTGAATTTAATATGCAGTATTTTGTGCAATAAAATATTTTCTGAGTATAATGTTAAAAGTTTTACAAAATTTTAGAACAAACTTAAAGTTAACAATGATTTTAATATATTAAAATAATTAAAGATTGTAATTTATTGATAAAGAGACTAGTCTATTGTGTTTCTATAACAGAAAAAAATTATTAGAAAAAAAAAACAATATCATATTAGAGGATATTCAATAGAATTAAAGTCGGACTTATATACTTCATTTTAAAAATAAAAATAGGATGTTTTTTTTTTCTTATTCTTATTGTTTTAATGAATGTATGAGTGAATACACATTCATAAATATATATATATTCCTTAATTTATTGTTAATAATTATATTATTTTAAATGTTGTTTATAGTATAATTTTGTTTTATATATACTATACCCATAAAAAAATTATCTCTGTTATATATGGTTGCATGTTGAAAAGAACTGTACACTTGCAATTCAATAAATAATACATATTATAATTAATGTAGATAAAAATGTGAGCTATTATATGCTATATATGTTTGAGCATGAAGGAAACTTGGAATTAAATATAGCATAGTTCACAATTCCACAATGTAATGATATAGCTGGCACTATTGATTATAATAATTGACTCAGGAGGAGAATAACTAAATGGATGTGCTTCTTATTTTAAATATTATATTATCAGATAAGAATTATCTGCTTTGAAAATTTGGAATTCATCTTCAAACAGATTGTATTTTCTAAAGGAAAACATGTGAATCAATACAAATGCTTCTTATAAAATCCAGTAAACTTACTGTGATAAAAAAGTTTTGTGCTGTTCAGATTGATTTAGCTCAATTTCTAAAGGGTAATTTATATTGTTTAAACCTAGTAAGAAAGAATAATATTATATGTGATAATTACATGATATGTTTAATAAACATTTAAAACAGACTTTTTTCTCAAAATAAAACTTCCTTAAACAATTTAATATCACCACAGTAGATAGAATATAGTGTACTATAGGCAAACATTTTAATTTTGATAAAAACAGAAATGGCACATAGTGAATCTTAATTTCATGTCACTTCTAAGTATTTGTAGTTGTAGACTTTTTTTCAAGAAGTTCAAAAAAAATTCCACTCCTTTTGCAATTCTTATAATCTTTTTTTAAAAAAAAAAAAAATCACTCTCCTCCTAATAAAAAAGATACAATACTTTATTTAGGTTGACAATTTCAAATGCCTAGATGTCTTCTTCAGATTTCACACTGAATATCCTTTCAAATTACAATCTAACAAAAAAATATTCTGAAATTCGAAAGGTTTAACTTGAGATCTGAAGAAAATCACTAATCAGTCAGAACTATCAAATTAAATAAAGTATTGTAAAATATGCATTAGGAAAAGTGCATTTTTTTAAAGACTTATAACCCATTTTCAATCTTAATGAATTTTCATTTTTTCTTTTTGCAGAAACATGCATTTTGCTTTTTATCTAATCAAAACATAAAAGGTTAAGAATGTTTTGCTATAATTTATTAATGAATAACATGTTCTTTGTGTTAATTACACATATATATTATATATATCACTTTTATTTCAAGAAATTTTTTTTATTAATCCCTTACATGATCAAATTTTGTAAGTTAAGTGAGGCCAATTCTGCAAACTTGAATTTTTATATATATAGTCTTCAGTTTGAATAATACTTTTGGCCAAATATGTCTAATTTTTAACAAATTTATTATTCAACTTAATTGTTAACATTTATTTAACAAAATAAAATAAAAATGTCTTAATTTTTATATTAGCTAGAATATTTTTTTTCTTCTTTCCCACTGATTTAAGTTTAAATTTTTATAAAACATTGTATAATTATAAAAATAAATATTTGAATATTTATTGAATAAAAGCAAATTGTTACATTTTCATTTACTATTGTCAAACTCCCTCCACTCACAACTTTGACGCCATCCATTTCAGATAAATACACTAATGATTATTACTAATCATTTTCGAAACTAGAGATTATCTCTAGCACAGATATAAACTTTAAACCTCAGTTAAAGATTAATATATCTGATTTTTTAAATTTACACACCTGAGTTATTCACCTTTCTCTATCCTGTATGTAATATCTTTATAGATATAATAAACATCTCCAAGCTTCCCCATTCTTTTCAAATTCATATAAAGATATAATAAAAGACAAATGACCCCCAAGATGCATTTCGTGCTGAACCAACACTTATCAGTTAGCCCAGATCACTATCTCTCATATATATCTCTATTATATGTCAAGTATTTATCTAGAGTAAATTGTTACATTTTTATTTTCCATTGTCAAACTCCCTCCACTCACAACTTTGACACTATCCATTTCAGATAAATATACTAATGATTATTACTAATCATTTTCGAAACTAGAGATTATCTCTAGCACAGATATAAACTTTAAACCTCAGTTAAAGATTAATATATCTGATTTTTTAAATTTACACACACGGAGTTATTCACCTTTCTCTGTCCGTATGTAATATCTTTATAGATATAATAAACACCTACACACTTCCCCAATTATTTTCAAAGATGCATTTTGTGCTGAACCAGCACTCATCAGTTAGCCCAGGTCACTATCTCTCATATATATCTCTATTATATGCAAAGTATTTATCTAGAGTAAATTGTTACATTTTCATTTATCATTGTCAAACTCCCTCCACTCACAACTTTGACGCCATCCATTTCAGATAAATACTCTAATGATTATTACTAATCATTTTCGAAACTAGAAATTATCTCTAGCACAGAGATAAACTTTAAACCTCAGCTAAAGATTAATATATCTGTTTGTTTGTTTTTAATTTACACACACGGAGTTATTCACCTTTCTCTGTCCCTGTAATATCTTTATAGATATAATAAACATCTCCACACTTCCCCATTCTTTTCAAATTCATATAATACATCTTGGGGGTCATTTGTCTTTTATTATATCTTTATTTATATGAATTTGAAAAGAATGGGGAAGTGTGGAGATGTTTATTATATCTATAAAGATATTACATACGGGACAGAGAAAGGTGAATAACTCCGTGTGTGTAAATTTTTAAAAAAAATCAGCTATATTAATCTTTAACTGAGGTTTAAAGTTTATATCTGTGCTAGAGATAATCGCTAGTTTCGAAAATGATTAGTAATAATCTTTAGTGTATTTATCTGAAACGGATGGCGTCAAAGTTGTGAATGGAGGGAGTTTGACAACGGTAAATGAAAACGTAACAATTTACTCTAGATATATACTTTACATATAATAGAGATATATATGAGAGATAGTGAGCTAGGCCAATTGATGAGTGCTGGTTCAGCACGAAATACATCTTGGGGATCATTTGTCTTTTATTATATCTTTATTTATATGAATTTGAAAAGAATGGGGAAGTGTGGAGATGTTTATTATATCTATAAATAAAAGCAATCTTAAATGTTAAAAAAAAAAATACAAAAACAAAAAAATTTATATATGCAAATTGACAATTAAAATGCGAACAAGTGCCTATCTTGTAAAAATAGAATTATTTCATTTAATCTTTGAATTATAAAGCTTTATATTTTGTCGATAATTCATGTCATCTATTAATAAAAATGAAAACAAAAAATATATAATTGTTACTGATAAATTTGAAATATTTATCACAAGATTGCAATAGATATTCTGGCATAACAGATCATTCAAGTGCCATCTGAGGTATCTTGCTTCTTTTAAAATTAAAAACTAGTATCATTTTAAGGTAAATCAGAATTTGCCATGAAAAAGTTAAAACACAAATAAAATAGCAGGAGTGATTGATATTCAGTATGAATCTAATAACTAAAAATTAATATAATTGTATGAAATAAATGAATTTCTTCATTCAATTTAGATGTAAATAACTGCAACAACAAGGTAAATTAAAAATATTAAATATATGTTCTTAAGTTTATTAAATTGTATACATGCTATTCTAATATATGCTGTAAGGTTTCATGCAATAGTAAAACTAATGATGAATCACAGCTTAACACTGTTAGTTTTAGTGTTCAAACATCAAATAATCTCCAAGAAATAAACCATTATTATTATTACTATTATTAACAGATATAATCCTTTGAAAGGGTCTCATTACAGAATGACATTATATCTGTCTGCTATGCCTATGACTGAATTCAAATGTAGGCTGTATAAATCTGAAAAAAAAGTGCTGATCATAATCAGGCCTACAATTGTTTTTAAACAGTTATTTCATTACTGACCTAACTAACCATTTATTATTAATAATAAATGGTATCTAGACTATACAGGACAAAACAAGTATGGAAAACTGCTCAAACTCTTCCAAGTCTAATGGCAAAGGCTTTTCTTCCATATTTCTCTATGATAGTTTGATGCAAAGACTTGTGGTTGGTTATTAAAAGTCTATTTCATTTATCTATATAAACGCATTTTTGCAAGAATTTATTTATACATCATTATTGATCCACTGCAGGACGAAAGTCTCACCAAATTCAATCTATCTCCAATCTTTATTATATCTTCTCCACATCATCCTAGCATACTTCATTATTTCATTCTTCCATCTCACATGAAGTATCTTTCTAGGTCTTTTACTATCTTTTAGAAGATAACAACTATTCAGTTATTACCATTTCTTTTAGCAATATGTTTAGCCCAACTCCAATTTCAGTCTCTTAATTCTTTCAATTATGTCAGTAACACCTGTTTGTTAGCTTACCTATGTAATATACTATTTCAAATTGAAAAGTTTTAATTGCATTTTTAAATAATTGAGTAAGTAATTAGTTCTACTTTAAGATTTGGTGTTATGGCAGTTCTGTTTTGAACAGGTAGAAGAAATAAATAATTGATTCTCAAGATCATGCAATAATACTTGGTTATCATTAGTGATAGTTTTTTACTGTTTATAATTATCTTAGATTTATTTTAACATCTCACTTTCAGATAAAGTAAATAAGGTTTAAAGCTTTCATTATTTTGAAGATATACTAAGACCTGTGGACACAATGAAAAATGATGTCATAATTAAAATTGTGACAGAATCAGATAAGAAAATGACAAAGACTATTGAAAATGAGTAACATTATAGAATTGATGAGCAACAATATTGGAAGCATGCAGAAAACATAGGGAAGAGTGGCATGAAAGCAAAATCAAGGAATTAATAATATGGATGGTGACAATGACTATACTTGAATAATCTGTCTATATCATTAAGATTGTCAATGGATAAGAAAAAATGTTACATTTCTCATAAGTTAGACTAAAAGACAAATATAAAATTGAAGTGGTAATGATGACAATAGACTAAAAATAACTACTGAATAATAGCTAGAGGTATCTTTTATCTCAAGCAATTTTTTTTTTCTACAAGCCTGGAGAAAGCATGTATTTTTTTTATAATGGAAAAATAGAATGATATAACCATATGTGTACAAATAATATATTGGAATATCCCAATGTTATAATGATAACACATCTGTATGCCAAGGTTGGAAACATTTGAAAAAAATCAAGGGCATTTATGTATTAGACTTGCAATGCAGGAGACATGCTATGTCTTTTCACATTTGTGATAAATACCTAACCTTGCAATCCTGTCAAATAAACTATGTGATCTCTTCTAATAACATGTTGTGTGATAAATTTGCACTTTCATTCATTGTCCAAATTTCATTGGGACAAATTCTTTAGTGCTGTCACTTGCACTTTTTACATGTTTTTATTTCATAGTCCATCAATTGCATTTTTTGGATTTCCTAAATTTATACTTCCATAGTTTTTCATCATTGTGGGTTTTTTTTTTATTTACTACTATACTAGTTTTGATTTTAAGTGAATGAATACATGAACTTTTCATAATTTTCTGATTAATACTACTATTTTTTTAAATAATACAAAATGATGAACACTTGGAGTTTACCAATCCTGAGATCAATGCTGTCAAGTATTTTCAAAAAAAAAAAATCCTGCCATCTGAAAAATGTGTCCAAATGGACATACTATGACCATCATAATGGAACATGGTTGGAGAGTTCCAGAATTCCATTTTTGATGGTGATCCAATTTATTTACAATTGGGGTTGCAACTCAGCATCCATAGAATGGGGGAAACAGAGTTTGGTTTAGCAGACAAAACTGTAATAGACTGGAATAATTATATGCGGGAAGGTTGTGCCACTGTGATGATAGAATGAGAAAAACATAAAATTGGAGGACCTAACAAAATTGTTAAAATTAACAAGAGACTTTTCACAAAAAGGAAAAACCAAGCTGGATGAATTCTTCCAGAACAGTGGATGTTTGAGGGCCTGTGCAGGGAGACCAACAAATGTTTTATCATGAGAATTCATGATAGAACAGCAGCAACTCTGATGGAAGCCATCAAACAAAATGTGGAAGAGGAATCGACAATTTATTTGGACTATTGGAAAGTTATGAGCTGCCAGTTATGATCCTTTTTGTGTAAACTACAAATATAATTTTGTGGATTCAGAAACTGGGGTTCACACTCAAAACATTGAAAAATTTTGGGGTTTAATGAAGAGTAGCATGCCAGCACTTAGATTTATATTTGTCAGAATTTATGTAGTGGAGATTACATAAAGATGACAAGTTCATTTGCATAATGGATGATATAAAAAAATTAATTCACCACATTGAATAAATAAGATCCCATGCAGACATTATATTACACAACCACATGTTAAGTAAGTCTCCATTTTGAAAAAAAAAATTACTTTATAAACCTCCATTTTGGAACAAAATTGTATAACTTAAAAAAAGTAGAACAGACAAATGATTATTTCATCATGAAAAGTCCTGTTATACATAACACAGTAAGTATGTTTCCATTTTAAGCATTTTGTAATTTAGTGATTGTTTTGTAATTTCATGACAGGCTTAAATATTTGTATTTAAAGTAACATTTGGAAATTGCATAATACCACATCTTATTTATTATTTTATATGTAAAATTAATATTTTTAATAGATTTAAAATGTACTTTTTCAGATTTAGTCTGGTGCAATTAGTGTCATGTATTAGAGCTGCTATGCCTTTTCATATACATATTCAGACTGCTAATAACTTTGTAAATCTTGTAAAAATAACATGTACTTATGGTCCATTTTGATGAATTTATTGTTTAAGACTGTACAAGTTCCAGTGTAGACAGTATTTGGTCAAATCACAAGATTAGAAAGTTATCAGCAGATTAATATGAATGTGAAAAGGTCTAGCAGGTCTAATACCTGAGTACCAAATCAAGTTATAAACAGGCACAGTATATTTTTGGGAGTATTGGACAAATGCCAACAATTCGTGTAATATATATATATATTGTGGCAAGGTATTTACCTGAAAAAGTGAGAATATCGATAATTTTTAAAAAATAAAATGTCAAATAAAGACTAACATTTATATAATTCTCAATCTACAGTTCATATTTCTTAATATTGTAATGGTCAGAATCATGTGTTCAGCCAACAAGATTCAGAGATCCAGCAAAAGTACATCAAAACCAGCATATTTGGGATATGGTAGTCATGGAACAGTACTAGGCTTTAACCTATTTTCCAGTGCTCCAAAATCTCTACTACCCGATCAATGCTCTTGATGCTGTTAATAGTAATCAATTCTCTTTGGTCCCAATGGTCAGGGTGGAACAAGGACTCTAAGGATTAAATCTAGGCCTCAGTCATAAATTACTGTTACTAAATCAATTTGAAATCATATATTAACTAACTCTCATAAGACTCTAATACTTTGATAATGGCTGTAATACCATTTAATATACTTCAGGGGTTATGAGCAGACTCATAGATCACATAATTAGGTGAGGATATTAATGGGTGAATCATGGAAAGATACTGATGAATATATAAACACAAATATATATAATTTATTAATAACAAATTCAATGAGGTATAGGTTAACAATGATAATATTTGGATATCAGTATGACACTATAAGAGCATTAGAAATGAACTATATGTTAACAATCATAACAATATTTGGATACCAATAATGATTATATAACAATGACAATAATACTTATATATCAGTATGACACTATAAGAGCATCACACATGAACTATATGTTAACAATCATAATATTTGGATATAATGATCATAATACTTGGATATCAGTGAGATACTATAAGATCATTACAGATGAACTATATGTTAATAATCATAACAATATTTGGATACAATGATCATAATATTTGGATATCAGTGAGATACTATAAGATCATTTTAGATGAACTATATGTTAATAATCATAACAATATTTGGATACCAGTATGATAGTGTATATATAAATGACAATAATACTTAGATATCAGTATGACACTATAAGAGCATTATAAATGAATTATATGTTAACAATCATAACAATATTTGGATATCAATATAATATGTATATAACAATGACAATAATACTTGGGTAACAGTATGACACTATAAGAGCATTACAGATTAACTATATGTTAACAATCATAACAATATTTGGATATCCATAACAATATTTGGGTATCAGTCTAACATGTATATATTATAGCATTATAAATGAATTATATGTTAATCTCATTATAAAATATGCCAATATAAATGATTATGCCAATTACTAAGGATAGATTAGATACATATAACAGACTAGGTTCAGAAATATATGTAACACATTGATTTGCATGCTTACATACATAAAAAAAGTTAAGTATCTTTTATTATATTTATTTTCAAAATTATATGAAACAACTGGATGCATATTTACACACCTCAGGAAATCAATTATCTTTATTATTACATTTATTTCCAAAATTATATAAAACAAATTGATGCGCATTTACACACACATCATGAAAGTTATGTATCTTTATTATTATATTTATTTTACTAATCCCAGCAGGAGTTATGGAACAAGGCATAATTCTAACTCCCTTTATTATTAACCATTACATTATAAACATGGTATATCCATCCTCCACAACATTACTAACATGCATGATTAATAGATCTAATTACAGAAGACAGTGGCATCTGGAGTTGACTTCTGTTCTGGCTACATTATTATAGGCATTGGCTGGATAGGCCAATCTCCATTATCGAGTAATAAGAAATATATATACACATTCCTATTCAGCTGGCAAATCGCATAAACATTACTTGACATATATTCATTACTTGAAAGTACTTACATTATTACAGGTATTGGATGGATAGGCCAATCTCCATTATTGAGTAATAAGAAATATATATATATGTTCCTATGAAGACAGGGCCATCCTCAGCATGGTGTGTGCATGAAACTGGAGGCTTGGGTTACAAATCCCTATCATCATAGAGTACTCCTTTATCTGCTCCAAAAATATGGCACTCTCCAGTACCAGTGAAATATCCATCTGGCAGCTCACATAAACATTACTCAATATATATTTATTTATTGAAAGTATGTTGGCACAGATTATTCTACCAAGCAACACTGCTATATTTGCCAAGAAGCACTAACTCATACTTGGATAGATATTTAAGTCTGTGTTTAAAATTAAATGAAACAAGCAATGATGTGAAAATCAGAATAACCATATTTTACAAGCTATAAAATGTCCATGTGCTTAAATATAAAGCTTAATTATAAATTATATTAAATTGCTAAGGAGGCAATAAGATACACCTGCCAAGGCAGAGCTTTTCCCAAGCTGTATGTGTTATGAGATACCTATATATAATGGGATGAAAACATTTTCATAATACATAACACTGCCCATTTATATTTTAAAAATATGGATATTTCTTCAATACAAAAATAAATGCACATATATAGCATTTCAGTAGATGTAGACTTATTTAATTACTACATATATAAGAAGATTTCAAGTTCGATCAAATTATCTGTTTTCTATTAAACAAACAAATGACAAATTTTAGCTAGCAAGAATTTGGATGAATGATTTCATGAAATCAAGCTTGCTCTAGTTATTTAAAGTTTTAAAATAATTATTATTTTCTCCTTATGATTGGAGACAAAACAAACACAATTTATGCCTAAATTGATTAAATATCAAAATATCATTCTTCCAATACCTGCTGAGTTTGGCATATCAATCCAATAAAATATATAGATATAACTAAGGAAAAGTGATGTGGCATACTTCAAAAGAAATTATAAAAAAATTGATACTATAAAGTTTACAGAATTTTGTACCTTTTACAATTAAAATTAAATTCTGATATAGATAGATTTGTTAACAGATGGTTACGGCAATTATATATGGATTAATGTTTCTACATTACATTTTTCTTTGGAATGAAGGTTTTACTGCAGAGTAGTTACAAGTTTGAAATGTTAAATTTATATATATTATAGAGCTCTATAAAAGCATTTTAAATATTTTACCTAAGTTAAGAGTTCATGCTTACATTGGTGGCTGCTTATGGATGATGAGATGAGCAACTATCTTCTTACAGGTTGAGACTTAATTCTGGGCAGTTTCTTGGTTTTCTAGACACCAGGAAAGGAGTGGATTTGAAGCTGGTAGTTCTCCCATTCTTGTGCAGCAGCATCACAGAATTGACAGGTTCTCTCCACACCGAAGATGCACTCTCTTCCCCTGAAGATCATCCAGCAGGGAAGACTAACTCTGCTACTACTCATGAGCTATTGTAATAATGAAACTAGTGTGAAGTCTTTTACACTCAGCAATTCAGAAAAAAAAACTAAATATTATCCAGTATTTATATGTCTATCAAAACCAACTTTTCCCAGCAAAACACTGAATATTATATTAATTTATAAGTTTTTAGGTATTTTTAAGTTCCCAGACTGTTCTTTTTTTGTTTAAAATTTATCTTTGTCTGAAAAAAAATACACTCACGTTGACTAATTCTTACCCTCTAACAAATGCAATTATCATGATCATGTCAGAGGACTTTAACTGCTTTTACAGACAAGAAGTCATTTGCAACTTTATGAAAATGTGTTTTTGCAAAGTTCTGCCAAAGACTTGCAGAATTCCAGACTGTGCATAAATGTTTTAATTATCAAATGACTCACCTTAATTTTCTATTTCTTTAGAAAAATATACAAAAAAATGTATTTCCTTTTCCAAATATATAAACGAAAGGCATTTCAATGTTAACAATATATATATGAACTACAATTTAACCATACGCACAGCTGCATATATATATTGTTTGTTTTTTTTAATAATGAGAGTGAAAAATTACCTATTAGATCTATCACCCTAGGTTGATTTAGTATATTGAAATAAAAATCGTGAAGCTTTGTGTATGCATGCATACACACAGATTGCTTCAATATTAAACAATCTAACAGTATGAATATTATCTCTTGGTGTGAAAACAGTTAGAAAATTCCATTTATGTATAAAAATATAAGTTTGAATAATTACATTATAAATATCTACTTATTTATAATATTACAAAATAAAAATAATGATTTTAAATCTTAAAAATATTTTGGTTTAACAAGTTTTAATAACAAAGAAATAATTGTTTAAAGAAAATGTGCTATTGTTTCTTCTTGTTAAACATTTATGTCTTATATAATTAAAAAAATCAAACTGAAATAATGTACATATGTAATTAACCTGTATCCAAGGAGACCATTATTTTGGTAGTAACAAACTTCTATGAAGAAAAATGAAAACAAAATAATCTTAATTAAAAATTTTAGAATAGTTTATTTTCAAAAGTTTCTGAAATATGACTTTTTAACTGCTTTTAATATTTAAAAGCATCAAGATGCATTCCAAGTAACATCGTTCTTTCTTTTCATGAACAAAAATTATTTACCAATATTTTTTTTCTCTCAAGAATATATATAGAAAAGTCATTTATAAAATAGATATCTTTATATTAAAAGTAGTGAGTGCACCCATAATTATATATTTTATAATCATCAATATAAAAAAAGGAGAGAATTACTTAAACCAGTATATATTTCTTTAAGTGGAAAATGTTGTTACCAAAGAATTACCAAATAATTTCTTTGAAATTAATTATAATAATAATATCTTATTCATGATGAAAATTTGATACTTTAATGAACATTTTGTTTAAGAAAACTTTATTCAATTGTAAATACATAGCAGTGATATGAAAAGGAAAATTTACTATTATTTTATTAATGACTGAGATATAGGCTTAGTATATATACCTGTATCAACATATGTAATATATAGGAAAAATAAGCACAGACTTTCACTTGACCCACAACTCTACACTCTATCTCCTACCATTGATATACTTGAATACATATATGTCGAAAAGATAAATAATCACCAATATAATATTTCGTGCTAAACCAGCACTCATCAGTTGGTCCAGATTATCATCTCCATATATATATATATGCAATAAGTACTCAGATATATATTAAAGATAGCTAATTTTCATACTTTAATGAACAGGCTTCACTCCACTCCACCCTCCAACACTTCAATCATCCATCCAATTGCCTTTGAACATTCCATCTTCAGATTTTTAATTGGATGGACGGTTTAAGAGTTAGAGGGGTGAAGTGGAGTGAAGCCTGCCCATTAGTGTATGAAGATTGGCTATCTTAATATATATATGGGAGCACTTATTGCATATATGTGTGGAGATGATAATCTGGACCAATTGATGAGTGCTGGTTTAGCACAAAATACTTGTATTGGATTATTTATCTTTTCGACATATATGTGTTTAAGTGTATCAGTGGTATGATATAGAATGGAGAGTGGTGGGTCAAGTGAAAGTCTGAACTCATTTACTCTATATATATATATTAATATAATAGATCATACCACTTACTTTCATTCTTGTAAAAAGTAGATATTTGTATTGAAATGAGGGGGCACAGAATTATTAATATTTTATTATATAAATTTTATTTAACAGAGGAAAAATCAAAACAAAACTAATTAATAAAAAAAATATGTATGGGAGTAGAATAGAACTAATGATAATTTACTTAATTTTTTTTAATGAAAACTTAAATGTATGTACAATTTGTTAATTATTAATATAGATTGACTCTTATTAAAAAGAATCACAATGCTAAGTTATAACAACTAATTAATATTACAGTTAAAACAATTTTAGTTAATTGTATATCATCTAATAGTTTTCTTGATTGGGTAAAATAATTATTTATTAAAATATTTTGCATTTGTGATAAATTAAGCTTGATGTTTATTTTTTTTCTGTGCTTATATTATATCAATATTTAAAATTTTCATAATTAAAATATTTAATATCATGCCAAAATGGGCTGAAATGGGTAACTGATTAAACTTATTTGGGATGATATCTTATGAAGAATTAGTTAAAAATCATTATTTTACACTTTTACCTGCTGTAGCATAAGAGAAGTTACATGATTGTCAGTCATATATTTTAATATTAAATACATTTGCAGAATAAAATTTAAGGATATTAGGTCCTTATAGTTGATAATTGAAAAAAAATACTATCTCCTACAAAATTTAATTAAATAAGGAGTAACTCATATGAATTAAATTACTCTATTACAAATTGTCTTTGGAAAGACAAATAAAAACCTCAACATTTCTATTACATTGAAGATTTATCATATTCAATTTAGAAAGGTATGATTATACTCAGAAAAGAGAGAGAGAAAAAAATCAAAATTCTTAAAAAGTATTTATTTACATACATACTATAACATATAAATAGTACACAGGTTCTGCAGAAAAGTTTTTATTATGTATGATAACACAAGATTTAATAATTAACTTGTTTGTAATTTTCTGAAAATCTAAATAGTTTGATTGGTTTTGTATATATATAAGATATTTTTTTTTGTTTTAAACCATGTATTAAGCAATATTAATAATATTATTGTGCAGTTAATATTATATATACCTAATCAATCAAATTATTGATAATAGACAACTGGTTTGTGTATAATTTAATTTAACATCATCAAATTGATTTTTGTTCACAAATGAACCTTCTCAAGATGTCATTTTAAAAATTAATCATGTTTTGACATTATGGTCATATACGTTACTGGAAAATGACTATAAAAAATGAAATGTAAGATGACATTAAATTAAATTGTATGCAACTAGTTGTCTGCTTATAAGTTTTTGACAACATTATGGTCTTATAAGTTTTTGGAAAATGACTATAAAAAATGATATATATATACGTCTAAGTACATATGTGATTAATTAAAATTAAAAATGCATTATTCTAATCAAGAGATAGAAAAAACAGGAAAAAGTTATTGAAGGTGAAAAATCTGAAGCTTATGAAATAAAACTAGTGTCAAAGAGAGAAAAGTAATGTTTCAAATTTTGTTTTCCAAGTTTATGTCATTGGTATTTGAACACTTAATATATGGCATCATGGAGCGAGTATTAAATGTGATGCAGATTTGATGCAATCATTTTAATTTGAATCAATTAAAATCTAAAATAATAACTTTATTTTGTTTGATTTCTAGATTTACAGTGTGCTGATGATTGCATTATTTTTTCCAATAAAAGATGATCTGCTGACCATTCTTAATGTTTTAAATAAATCTCTAAAAACTTTGATTTAGTAATTAATGTTTAAAAAATTAATGATCAAATGTTTCACTACCATTGATGGAGGAGGTGGGATCAAATTGAGAATGTAATGCTGGATTGTAGTTATTTTACCTAGTATATTGTATGAAGTGTGAAACATGAAGTCCGTGACTTGTAATATAAAGAACCCAAAAATTTGATTTAAAGATACTTTGTAATATAATCATAACAGCAGTCTGAGCATGCTCAGTGTGATTACTATAATTGTAAATGAACATTCTTATTGAATTAGGTATATAAGTGAAAGAATAATAACAGACATCGTAAGAAAAATTTTTACCATAAAACTGGAACATGACTTTCATGGGAGAGGAAAACTATATTATATTATAAAAATTATACAAAGGCATTCTAAAAATTTACATTAATTGCTTTCATTGAAAATATATAACTGAAGATATATGCAAGCTAAAGAATCAACAAGTGAGACATATTTGGAAATGATAAATTAGTTTATATATTATTATAAAACTCATTTTTAATTTTTGCCTTTTAATATATTTTTTTACTTTTAAAAAAATATTTGGAGTTGCTGCTAATGTAATACACAGCTACACAAATTTATTAATGCTATAATTCTTAGACTAATGTATACAACAAATGCTGTCATTTTATGGAAAAAAAAACTAACTCCAATGCACAAACTATAATAGCAATCCACAAGTCAGATCCAATAATCATTTTAGAAAATTTATAAAAATCAGTTTTTTACATCAATGCAAATTTATTAGCTAGGCAAAATTAGCATTGTTACAAGAAAGTGGGCAATATTTACAACTTTAATAAAATGTCTGTCTTTAATGGAATCTGACTTGTAAATTGTTTTAATGGTTTGCACATTATTCTAAATAATAAATTAACTTTGGTATAAGAAAATAAAATGATTCTATGGAGTCTGACTAGTGAATGTTTATTATGATTTTACACATTAGGGTTAGTTTCTGCCATAAAATTATATATTGTTAGCACTACATCTTTAATAGATTGGCTATGCATGGGTTTATTAAAATTATTTGAAAATATATCATATATGTAGATATATAAAAATTTACATTCATGTTTTATATTCAAGTTTAACAAAACAAGACAGTTCCAGTATCACTGTTTTATTCACCAAATCAAAAATAAAATCAATTATGATCAAAATAGAATCTTTTTGACTTTATTAATATTTGTATATGATACTGTTATTGGTTAGCAATATGTTATAAAAGGTATTTCTGAGCATAGATTTAATCTTTGAAAAATTGTATTAGTTGTATGAAACAAGTTTAACAAATAAAGGTAAACTATACATTCAGGACTAGAATATGCTGCACCCCTCCCTCTTCTCAATCAGTGATTAAAACAAATTATACTACAATTGTAACTCTGTTTTCTCAGTCAATATATTAACACTCATCTGATTAACTCAGACTAACATGGTTTCTTTAATATCTACTTAATATTTTAAAATTAAATACTTATTTACTGATCGAATTGATGGTGAATGAATGGAGAGCTGTGATGGATATGTTCCAACTCTTGACAAAAATTTAAAGTACTTTGTGACTAAGATATTTTTTCCAAAGTTCACCCATCTCTAGACTTGAATATCAAGATTGTGAAAATGCAAGACTTTACACAACAAACTTCAAGATTACAAGAGAGAATAGAAACACATTTGTATTTGAACATCCATCTCATCCATTTGTATTTAGTGAAGTGACTGAAATGACTTATTTCTAAACTATCGTTCTTAAATTTTATTCAATAGTATCTGTTTGACTTTCCTGTCTTATCTTTGGTTTATAACTTACAGTTGTAGTCTCACTTTGATTTTGGAACAGAGCCTATATTAAAGCATCAGTGATTATATATAAATATGAAAAAATAAATAATCAGTACCATAATATTAAAAGTGAGATACAAGAGACAATCTTTATAATGCAAACAAAATCTCCTTTCTTCATGAATCATTATATAAATTATCACAAAGGCACTTTAAAAAAAAATAATACTGATTGTTTTCATTTGGGAGAATATGACTGAAGATAGCATACAAAGGAGATTTACATCTAGGCATGGGATTTCACTTCAGAAAAAGTTAAATAATGGCAATGCAAAATGTCAACTAAATACACTAAAAACTAGCATGTCAGGTATGTGGACAGTGTTTGTGTTTCACACATTGGTTTGTACAATCAACACAAAAATGTTTAACTTTTTATTTATTCTTTTGTCTTTCGATTTTTTTTTTCAGGATTTAGAATGGCTGTGTTAATTTATGATTAGCTATTAATAACTGTTATGATAATATAAACAATATCAAAGATCACATATTTTACTGATACTTTTATATTTAAACTTATATAAATAGGTATTTATAATCTAATTCACATATATATGCATATGAAAATATATTACATATAGATTAGTAAATAAATTTTACTTAAGGAAATGGGTAAAAGTTCGTGTGTATATATATATGTTTAAAAAACGCACACACGCATTGGAATTTTTTATCCGTTAATGAAAATCATTTAAGAAAGTTATCAGCATATTTTTCATTGTCATATAGATTATGGATATTGGAAGAGTGTAGTTTATAGATTAGCCTTGTCAGTCACACATAACTTTAAGTTCTCTGGAATGTATCATGATATAATCTATCCAATGAAGCTGAACAGAAGAATTGCAATGAGTGAATATAACTCAGCAACATTCTGATGATTTATTATATCAACAAATCAAAACAGACAATTGTTAAACAGTTTTATAATCAAACATGTGAAGAAAAAAAATCCACATTTGATGTCCAATACAGTAAAATTGCAGAATAATATTCATATCTTTGTGAATGTCTTCTTCATTTCTAAACTAATTGCAGGAGTAGGTTTTCACTTTGTTTGATGACTGCTAAAAATTAATGAATACAAAAACAATTAAAAAAAAAATGTCATTGCATAAAATGAATATATATATATTAGTAATACAATAACAAACAAGCCGAGATGATATTCTTACTCTTTTTCCTTGTATGTCTAAATATAAAAATTTATTCTGAACAGTGCCAGCATAAGGTATCATTTAGGATGCAAAAATTTAAAGATACCACAGTCAGCATCAATTAAAGTGAAATAATTATCATTTATTTTAATTACTTATATTATATATACATTTAGAGAAGTTGCATGTAAGAATGCAGGTGATTTATTGCAAAAGGCATCTAAAAATAAAAGGTGAGGCATTTATATACAAGAAACAGTGAGATAATGGGAAAAAGAAGATTAATTGATGAAACTGTACTAATGTTAAAATCTATCTAGAGCACCAAAAACTCTTGGGCCAATCCCGATTCTGAACAACGATTATGAGCCAACCTAATACTTTTATCATTAGCTTTACAATCCTGTTAGAATATAAATATATCTCTTAGCTTATTTGGCAAATAACTAAAATAGATCTAAAGACTTAATGAGGAAAATAAAACTTGTATTACATACATATCAGTAATAAAACTTTCTTTGAATTTTTGGCATTTTATAGCATTATTGAGACATTGAGTTTTTGTTTAGACTTTTTGATTTTTCATTTTTTGATAGAGTAGTTTCAAGGAAAGTCATGTAATCTTTGTGAACCAGCAGTAATTAGTTAAGTTTTGAGTTCTCAATCTATCATTTTATCAATCATTTTATCACCAAGATAAATAGTTAAGGACATTAAAAACTCATTGAATTTTATAATATAAATGCAAAAATGAGATTATAAAATAATAATTTTAAGAAGTGACAAGCAATGACAAACTACCAGTGGTGATGGTTAAGCATTGTTTCTTGATCATATTATCATATTGCCTAGTTATTCAATTTGCTTTCAAAAAGAGAAGTTAACATACAAGTATCCATACATTTATTTAAACTTTGATTATTAATAATATTGCTAATATTATAACCTATCTTTAAAATGATATTATTTTCATTATATTTTTCTACTTTTAGTTGGTGTTGTATGATTTCATCTTAGTTCATACAAAATATTACAATATAAAATGTGTAATTGACAGATTATAACCTTCCTATTGTGAATAATTGAATAAATTAAAAAAAGGACTATTATCAACAAACAATAAGAAATTTAACTTAGTAATTATAATGACTGAGGTAATTGATTTTGTCAGTTGAATGAAACTATTGTGTTTATTTCATTATTTTGATATTTGAGCAGGTTCGGAGAACACCTGGTTGAACAAGTCATTAGAAGTTTGGCCAATTTATACATGTAATTGAAACAGAAGTAACCATACCTCCTACTGAATTATGGAAAAACAGAATAATATTCTATCTTTTAGCTCTATTGGTATTTAAGATTAATTGAAGTAGTTTTAAACAAGAGAGTGACTTCTGTCTATTGTTAAAACTAGATTTCTAATTTAATCCTTTGATTATCTGAATAATTATTTGTCATAAATTACAATAATATACAGAATTCATTTTTGTTAAATAGGATATCAATGAATTAAGTTTAAATACTAACAGAACTATAAAATAAAGTAGTATCATTGTCTTTTCTTACATATAATTAAGTTATGGTTATTTATTATTACATTTATTAAAATGACTTTTCATTTAATATTATGTGGTTGTCAAAACTGGGGTTCTATCTTGATCCTCTGAATACTTGAATAAGAGAAGGAATTCGCTCTCTTGTTTAAAATTATGTTACAGAACTAAGCTTAAATACAATCAGAGCTAAAAGATAGATTGGTATCATTCTGTCTTTTCATAGTTAATTGATGGTTATATAATTCCTGTGGAAAATAGAGTTACTTCGATTTCATTTACATATAACAAAATCATAATTAATTTCTCTCTCTCTCTCTCTCTCTCACACACACACACACATATATATATATAATAAAACAAGTTACAAATTGTGCAATTTGCCTTTAAGCTTGTGCTAAAATGTTCACTAGATGGAGCTTACCATTAGCTCCAAACGAGCTTTAATAATAAGTGCCAACAGAGAAAGAATTAAAAAGCTCTATCGTACTATCCTCATCTCCAGACCAATTGGTTTCAAGCTTAATGGCTTACCTCAATGAAGAGTTAGGATTTCAGAAACTAGATCTAAAACTCCAACTTAGAGCACTTATTTAATATGTTACTATCAGTTTGAAAACTCAAATTTTTCAGAAACGTAAATTTTTTCAAATCTAGCTTTACAAACTAGATATCTATATGGGTCTGAACTCAGTTCACGTTCACCATATATTAATAACTAAAGCAATATTACATTGCAAAAGCCTTCAAGGTATAATAATTAATAAAACAAGATGACTCCACCTACTCTTCAGAGCTCTGATGTTTATAAGCATTCATTATTTAACATTTAAAGTGCTTTTACATCATGGCCTGGGGGAGGTGATTTACTCCCATTGTTTACATATACATTGAGCTATGTTTAATTTAAGGTTTAAATGAAAATAAAAAAAGTATTATATGTTATTTAAACAAAATAAAATATGCTGTGTGTATTTTTTTCAGAATGATTCTATAATTGACAGATGGCTGAAAACAAATAAACAAAAACAACAAAAATATAAATTAGTTATACAAATATGAATTTACTTGCACAAATTAATTTTTAAAAAAAAAATAAAGGTTACAAATAAATAAGAACAAAAATATGAAATGAATGTTGAAATCCTATGACATTGAGGGATAGCATTTTATTTTTCTGATTTATCAACACTTTCAGGTCAAGTTAGATTTTGTTTATAGACTTGTTTTTTTTTTTTTTTGGAAATTTATCACTGCATTTTTGGTTAACGTCAAGAAACCATTAGATTTTTTGCATGCTTGGACAAGTGATGAGAATCAAAAATTGATATGTGATTTTTTTATGAGATTATAATGAGGAAAAACAAATAAAACTAACAGAAAAGATCAATTTCTTTATTGATCACGAAAATAAAATGCTAACAATAATTTTTTCTATGTGTTTTAATCAAAACAATAGTATATTGAAAAGGTAGTATTTAAAACAACAAATAGATTTTTCTTATCTAATCTGAAAAAAAATAGTTAATGGGGGTCAAATGTAGATTTTTTGCAAACAAATAAAGTAATATTATATGCAATTTTAAAACACTAATTTTAATGAACAATATCTCTAAAAAACCCAACAACTAATTTTACAAACTGACAAAATCCAACTTCACCAGAAAGCAATGATGAATTGGAGAAGTAGAATATTACTGATCAATGACATAGGAATTCAACATTTTACCTTTTTTTTTTTTTTAAATTACTTAAAAACATAATCATTTAATTGTTTTTTTTCCCTCTATTTATTTGTTTAATTACTTTGTACAACTAAATTTCTATTTTTTCTTCTTGTTTAATCTTTATTTTTTTTTTTAGAAAAAAATTAATTTATACAAGTAAATTTGTATTTACACAACAAATTAATATTTTGTTCTTGATTTTTTGTTTGATTAAATTTCTAAATTTTTTAGCCATCTGTCAATTATAGTATCGTTGCTGGAAAAAAATAAATACAACATATTTATTTATGAATAACAATAAAAAACATTCCCCTATTACTTGTTCCATTTAAAATTTGGTATGCAATGTGATGTGCTATAGCTTCTCCATTATTGAAATCATGAATCTCTCAGCCACTATATCCAGAAAAACCTGTTAGCCATCTTACCTTCCCTTTCCATTCCCCACCCTAAGTTTTCCCCATATTCTTCTCTATCCTGCTCCATTCCATTTCCACAACATCATCTTTGTCCACCTTATCTTTATTCAAATCCAGCATAAAATCCAAGAAACCATTTTCTGTATAATTACTTTGTTTATATTTATTCTCCTATAATTTTCATTATTTGTACCCTTTCCGCTGATAAGCTTACATTCAATTAGTATATGCCTAATATAGTTTATGCCATCTTCATATAATTTGCAGATTAAATCACAGCACATTTCTCCACTTATGTGTATATTCCCTTGTTGCTAACAATCTTGTTTGAGCCTTAAACAGTAAACAACTTTCCTTGATATTATTGTAAATTAATTCACATCCAATATTCTGTTTACTTCTATATATTTCTTTAAATTCTTTTTACTCTCCATACTAATTCTCCATCTCCCTATTTTTCATTTATACATCTACTTTTCTATTCCAATCTTTGCCACTATAGCACTCAATAATCCTCATAACACAATCATCTCATCCTTTGTATAAATATACTGACATAAGTCTTTATCCAAATCTTCTGCATACTGTGCTACCTTTCTCACTCATCTTGTTGCATGCCCTTTATTCGTGATCAAATTAAATACTACTTTGGTTATTCTCTTATTATCCAAAAATCACAATCTACCAAACATTTTTATTTTACTTTTTGCATATCTCATATGAAAACTTGACAATCTCATTCCTCCTTGAATTGCCTCCTTTGCTGTCCACACATCTGCATCTAATGCTGAATTCCTGCTTTTCTTTGTACTTTTTCTAAGTAATTAAACACCCCTTTTCTAACACATAACACATTATTACCACAGGTTAACCCTGCTACTGCCATTCCTTACAATTCTTGCTACATCATATTTATTACATGAAAACACTGTTAATTTCTTTATCAATCCTTTTTTTTTTCTTTGCTTCATTTATTAATTGTTTCTCTCATTCATCCAAGCAACTACTCTGTTACTTAAGACAATGCCCAAATAGTTGCACCCATTAACCACACTTAACTTCATACCCCCCCCCCATTTTTTTTATTTTCTTTCCCCATTTACCATTATTATTTTTGATTTTTTTTTCACTAAATTTGATCCCCATCTCTTTGCCTACCCTTGCACAAGTCTTCAGCACAACTTCCATATCTTCTCTATCTTTGATGCATAAGAAAATATCATCAGCAAATAAAAGACCAGATAATGTATATATTTCCTTGCCATCAACTAATGCTATCTCTACCCCTCTTCCTAATTTTCTTTTGTCCTTTCCATTTCTCTCAAATATAACAAAAATAAAATAGATGACATAGAGCATTCTTGCCCTAGTTCCATTTCATTTTTAAATCTAACTGATTCTATTGTGTTTTCCTGAAGGTTTATGATGATGGTGTTCTAGTTGTATTTTTATATTAGACTATTTCCATCATCTAATATGTGTATTGAATGTCTTTAGAAAAATTTAATTTTCTTTAAATATTCCAAATACATTCAACTGTTAGTAATAGCACATTAAAACAGGCAAAACTCTCTATATGTAATATTTATTAATGATATCACATCAAACAGATTAGTATATGCACAATGTTTCAAGAGGAATTATTCTCCCCTTTTCTTCAGGTGTTGCTAGCCTGACCAGTGACAGTACTAGCATGGGATTCGAATGTGGACCTTTAGATTCCTGAGTACTGAATTTTAAGATAATGCTCTGTCTGAGCCATCCATTGGTTAGAGCATTACCTTAAAATTCGATACTCAAGAATTTAAGGGTCCAGGTTCGAATCCCATACTGTACTGTCACTAGCCAGGCCAGCAGCACCTGAAAAAGAGGAGAGAATAATATCTCTTGAAACATTGTGCATATACCAATCTGTTTGATGTGCCATTACTAACAGTTGACTGTATTTAAATAAAATTAATTTTTTTCTAAAGACATTCAATACATATATTAGATGGTGGAAATAGTCCAATATAAAAATATAACTGATACTATATTTTCTAATTGATATGTATAATAGTTATTTTCATACCATCTCTTAATAAGACCCACTAAAGCCTTATTTATTATTAAACTTACATATAACCTATTTCTTGCTATTCACTCTATCATATGCCTACTATAAAGACATATATAATTGCCTACCTGTATTCCTACTTATTTCTATAAGTTGTATGATTACAAATAAACTAACTCCTATACACCTATCCATTCTAAAAGCTTTTTTAATTTATCCCACTATATTATTTTGTTCCATCCATTTTACCAATCTTCCAACCACCATATATACAAAAATTTTTTCAACACCGATTTTATGCTATGTGATGTGATGTTGTGATATGGATTCTTCTTTATTGAAGTCAGGAATCTCCAGCCACTATGCCCAGAAAAACATGTTAGCCACATTAGCATCCCTTTCCATTCTCCACTAAAAAGTTTTTCCCATATTCTTTTCTATCCTGTTCATCTCATTTCCACAACATCATCTTTATCCACTCTGTGGCCTTTATATCTAGATCCCCCTTATCTTTTTCCAAACATAGCCTAAAAACCAACAAACCACTTCCTGTATAATCACTTTGTTTATATTTATTCTCACAACTTCATTATTTGTACTCTGCTTGTAAGAATTTACATTCAATTAACAGATGCCTAATATTTTCTATGCCTTCCCTACATAATTGCAGACTAAATCACCCACATTCCTCCATTTATGTGTATATTCCCTTGTTGCTAGCGATCCTGTTCAAGCCTTAAACAATAAACTACTTTCCTTGCTATTATCATAAATTAATTCACACCCTATATTCTGTTTACTTCTATATATATTTAATTTCTTTTTACTCTCCATACTAGTTCTTCATTTCTCCAACTCCCTATTTTTTATTGATGCATATATTTTTATATCCCATTCTTTGCCATTATAACAATCAACAATCCACCTAACACAATAAT
This sequence comes from Epiperipatus broadwayi, assembly GCA_028023455.1. Lineage (NCBI taxonomy): Eukaryota > Metazoa > Onychophora > Udeonychophora > Euonychophora > Peripatidae > Epiperipatus > Epiperipatus broadwayi. The sequence continues at coordinate 18,635,525 of JAQFVV010012398.1, read as the reverse complement.
ACCACCTTTTGTACAAGTATACTGACATAAAGTCTTTAACCAAATCTTCTGTGTACCATATTATCTTTCTCATTCATCTCATTTCCTGTCCTTTACTCATAACCCAATTAATTACTATTTTGGCTATTCTCTTACTATCCATAAATTGCAATATACTGAACATTTTCACTTTGTTTTTTTCCATCTCTCATATAAAAATTTGACCATCTAATTTCTCCTTGAATTGCCTCCTTTGCCATCTACACATTTGTATCTAATGCACATCTTCCTACTTCTCTTTCTACTTTTTCTAAGTTATCTAACATCCCTTTACTAACAAAAACACCCTTACTATAAGTTAACACTGCTACTGCCATTCCCATACAACTCTTGTTACATCATATTTATTATATGAAAAAACTATTAATTTCTTTCAGTCCCTTTCCATTAATTTGCTTCATTTATCACTTTTTTCTCACATTCATCCAAGCAATTCCTCTGATTACTTAAGAGGATTCCCAAATAGTTATTATACCTATTCACAACATTTAACTTTATATCCACCAATAAAAATTCTTTCTCTTCTCTTTCCTCAACATTTGTAACATTACTTTTGATTTTTCTTCACTAAATTTAAACTCCATCTTTTTACCCACCCTTGCACATGTCTTCAGAATAACTTCCATATCTTCCCTACTTTCTTTGCATAAGAGGATATCTTCCATACATAAAAGACCTGATAATGTATAACTCCCTTGCCATCTATTAATGGTGTTTCTACCCCTCTTTCTAGTCTTTCTATAGGTGATATAGGAAATCCTTGCCTTAGTCCCATCCCATTTTAAACTTGATTCTATATTTCCTAATTGATGCATATAGTAATTATTTTCATAAATCTCTTAATGAGATCCACTAAAGTTCCATTCATTCCCAAATTTACTAAACTTATTCATAATCTATTTATATTTACTCTATCATATGCCTTCTCTATATCTATAAAGATCATATATATATATATATCTGCTTACTTGCATTCCCAATCGTATCTGCAAGTTGTGTGATTACAAATAAATTATCTCCTGCACACATATCTGTACTAAAAACCCCTTGCATTTCTACCACTGTGTTACTTTCTTACATTAATTTTGCTCCTACAGCAACCATATATGCAAAACTTTATATAACACAGACAATACTGCTATCAGTTTATAATTGTTTACCTTTCTATGGTCCTTACTCTGTCATTTAAATAATAGCCTTATTCTTGTATTATTCCAGCTATCTGGAAATTCTGTCTTTAGTGCCACTTTATTAAAACATGATAGATTTAATTTTACCCTATTTCCAAAATTCATCACCATCTCTGCTGTCCATCTATATAATCCTCTTGCCTTTTCACTTTTCAACTTCTTCCCTGCATCATTCAATTCATTTTTTGTAAAAGTAATATTTCTATTACTATGTACTTTTATGTTTGCTATCATTCTGTCCTTCACATCTAACATCTTTTCTATATGCATTATATACTTAATTAAGATTGTCTCTAGTTTTTCTTTAGAGCTACACTCTTTTTCGTCATCAAATTCTCTCTCCCCTACATCCCTTCTTTTAATATATTTCTAAATTTTTTTTTACTCCTATCTCTTCCACTTTTATTAATATCATATTTGTAGTAGTGCTATATGGCTCCCCAAGTATCAACAATGTCTGTCAAAACTTAATAAATAATTATCTACACAATTACATTGCTTAATATAATAAATTACCAATCTTATTTATTATATATTATTCTGATATAAATATAAGAATATATTATTTTTGCCACAATAAGAAATTTTTTTTTATTTGACTTCTATTTATTGTTGCAAATTAAGAATATAATTGACAAAAGAAATGATACATGATTTTTATTTAATTTCTTTTACTAAAAGTTAATATACAATATATTTGAAATTTGCAATGCACAACAAGTTAAAAATAAAATTAAAAATGTTTCAATTATGCAATTTAAAAATTATTTCTAAAGTAAGATTTAATAATTAATATTTGAATTTTTATGAACAAAATCTCTCTACTATTCATAGTTAATCATATACAGAAAAATAATTTAGATAATAATAAAAAAAAAATATTTGTAATGAATATCAATTTTCATCAGAATAATGGACCTACTATTTATTTAATCTTATTATTGTACAAGTGTCAAACTGAAATGTTTTTTTTTCCCAATGTCTAAAATCTTTCAACATGTCAACAATAAAATAGAATTCTAAACCATTTTATATACACTTATAATATAAATATCAAAAGCTTATGTGAAATATATTTATAAAACAGAAAGCTTAACCTCTTGAAATGCTTCAGTATAAGAAATAAAAAAAGATTCAACATAGGAAATGAACACTGTATATTTAAAATTAAATATTTCAATATAAAATACTTATTTAAATTATAAAATAGTATATATTTAAAATATAAATAAATCAAAAGCTTTAATTCTCAAATTTTTCATTACAAAAAATACAAAATATACATTGTAAAACCTGTTATATTGAGATGTTTCAATTTGTAAAATACATTACAAAAAAGAACTAAACAACGACAACAGCAGCAGCAACAACAACAACAATGACAATAATGATGATGATAATAATAATAATAATAATATACTCAGGTCTTGTTTTATGCGAATTTTTTTCAATGCAATTTTGAAGTTATGTGATTCATGTTTCTTCTTAATATATTTGTATGCAGTTTTTTTTATGTGATAAAAATTATTAGATCAGAAGTTGAGCTCTGATAATGCGCTATTACTTTAAATATTATAATTTCATGCACTCACACATTATATTTAAAGTAATAGTGTATTAGAGTTTGACTTTCATTTAATAATTTCAATATTTTCAGCACTTTATAATAGTACTGTAATAGATTTTATGCAATAAAAAAGTTCATAATTCACTTAAAATCAGGATTTCTCCATTTTATATACACACATTAAATTTTATAAGATTATAATGTAAATCTGTTCAAACGTTATAGATGCCTATACTATGCATGTTGTTGTTTTGCCATTTTAAAGCACATTCTATTTTTGCTTTTTAAAAAAGAGTACATAATCAATTAATTATTTAGTGTCTGCAAGTTTATTTTTAAAAGGTGAGTAACAGTGGTGGGCATAATTAAATTTGACAATTAAAGATTAAAAACTGATTTTTAATTGTAATTAACAATTTAAAAATTACGTAATGTGATGTCAAACAATGAAACTTGATTTTTAAACGGAATTTAAAATTAAAAAATTAAAGACAAAAATAAGAATTTAATTTTTAATTGTTAGTTGTAATTAAGGTTTGCCCAACAGTGATGAGTAGGTGTCTTTTTATTATCATAAGTTTAAATTCTTATTTTTATTTTAAACTTTTAGTTTACCCTAATGGAGAGGAAAAAACACCCAAGAAAATGAATTTCTTTGGAAACAAAATTTTCAATTTTAGATCGCTTAGTGAAATGGGAAGGATCAACAGTGATTGGAAAACATTTTAGTTTGGGCAAGTCCACTATAACAGCAATTTAAAAAAATGAAGTTGGTGTTACTTGTATTTTCTCTTGTTACGAATCTGATGTCTTACCATTTCATAAATAAACCTGCATATTGTCAAATAGCGATAATAATTAAAATACTGTACATGTATGCAAAAATTTAAAATACTGTAAATTATGCATAAAAATATATTGTTTGAATAAAATTAAATACTGTAGTTAATAAAAAAGTTTGTCTTGTATCAATTTTTTTCAAATTTGAAATTTTTTATTAACCATATTTTATTTCCTTATTTTTTTTATGCAAATTTTAAAGTAATTTTAAATTGTTACTTTGCTTTTATGCGATTTTTTAAAATTACATTACGTATCCCCCCTTTTTCAAGGTTAAGTCTATTTTTGTGTGATTTCTTTTGTGCATGTTTTCTGAGGAACCTATCTACCACATAAAATGAGACCCAGGTATTATTATTAAATAATAATAATAGATAGATATAGCTACAAGAGAATATACATGTAAATGGAAAAAATGGGTGATTTATTTTGTAAATTATGTAAAGAAGGAATAGAAAATATTAGGCATTTGTTAATTGAATGTAAAAGCTTGAAAACAGAAAGGGTACATATAATGAAGTTATGGAAGAATAAATATGAAAAAAGTGATTATACAGAAAGTGAATTATTGGTTTTTATGCTGGGTTTGGGAAAAGATAAAGGCGATTTAGATATAAAGGTTATAGAGTTGACAAAGATTATGTTGTGGAAATGGGATGGAGCAGAATATGGGAAAATTTAGAGTGGGGAATGGAAAATAAAGTGGTTAACAAGTTTATCTGGGCATAATTGCTGAGATACTCTTGACTTCGTTTAAGAAGAAGCTACAATACATCACATCACATCACATTGTGCTAAAAAAAATAGTGGATTACTTACAATCTATAGTTCAAAATAGGTAAAAAAAATGCCATTAATTATAGAGAACTTCAGTCATCTGAACTGCAACAAATATAATAATCCCATGGATTATATTTAAAATGGACACTGAAAGTCAGTGTCCAGCCAAGATGTCCATCAATATAAACACTGTCAAAAATTCCTATGCTCAAGTAGCAAAGCAATCTTCTTCTGTAGAAGTGGAAAAAAAATGAATCACAGATGGTTACCAGAATAAGAGTGCAACAAACACACAGATTTCATCGATCAACCATTGGAGATCTTTTGAAATTAGATTTTTCACCTAAAACAATGGATACTGATACAATCGAGACACAAAAAGCTTGGACCAATGACAGCCTGAAAAAAATTATGGAAGTTTTCAACCAGACCATACCTAAATATTTTTTTTAATTCATTCAAATGCTTTTTTACGGACCATTCAATTGTAACAGCAATAACAGATAAGAATTGTTCACTCTATAGATTCCCTAAAGATCTATTATTTGAAGTCATTAATAAAAAAATCTATAAAATTCGATCGTACGCATTGGAGACCATCCAAATCCACGCTATATAGTAATTGAATTCGATAATGAAAAAAATAAAGAAAATTTCAAAAAAGAAGTTAAAACCTTGGATCAATATGTCTTAATCGTAGTTAACCCAAATAGAAAAAATCATATCGCAGGCTTCTTAAAAAATACCTACCTTGATTACTCCAGTGCAGATTTCATTAAACTAATGGAGCCAATCGGAGAGGTGATAAATTTTCAGCCCACATACATTAAAAGCATACCAGTACCTATACTCGGTAACAGTTATACATTTAGAGTGAAATTGCGATAAAATATAATTCCTGAAAATATCCCTACGCAAATAACAGACCAAGAGGCAACATTATTTTTAATTATAAACAGACTCAAGCCGCAATGCTTTCATTGAAAAGAATGTGGCCACTTAATCAGCAACTGCCCTAAGCTATACTGCACTAAATGCAATATGAGAGCACCCCCCCCACTCACCAATGTTCAAAAGAAATTAACTCTTGTCAACAAGTCGAATTGATAGCTGAAGAATATCTTGTTCCAAAGCATATATCAGAAAAGAATAAAAAAAATAATATTAGCGATTATGAAAAAATAATTCCACAATCAAATGAGCTTAAAAATTATATAATAAATCCCATGGTTGATATTATAAACCCATCCTCCCTTAACAAAACATCTCCGGCCATAATGGAGACTCTTGCTATCTATCCAGCTGAGGTAGTTTCTGCCACTCCTCAATTAAGTAAGAAAACCAGGCCGCTCTCCAAAAAAAATTAAAAAAGTAAAGATTTTGGAATATGAAAGTAGTGATGGTGAAATGCCTCCTGCAGCATCTGAAACTATTAAAGCTAAAAGCTCGATATCAAAACAATTCTGATAATGTATCATTATCAACAGAAGATAGTCCTATGGAAGAAGTGATAATTAGACCAATATTGATAATACTATATACAAAAAATAATAGCAATAAAGCAAATGAGACCAGGTGATACAATTCAAAATCCAGTACACAATCATATATAGTAAAATTGTCTTTTTTATTTATCAATATGAGTTTTTGCTTGCATTTATTGTTGATTATTTTTTTATATACAATTAAGATCTGATATAGACTTGTTTAATATATAGAGTAAACACACACTAAATGAAACTTAATATAGGAGTTTTTAATGTCAGAGGGTTAAACTCTCTTGAAAAAATTGATCTTCTTACTAAATGGTATGGCATTGTTAAACCACACATACTTGGTGTTATAGAAAGAAAAATTTGCAGTGGATCGCAAATCAATCCATCAAACAAACTAAATAGCAAAGGCTTTACAGCTTTTTCAAATACATCTGTCACACCATCAGCAGAAACAGGCATCATCATCGATAAAAACTGCCCATTCAACTCATTTAAAATATTATATATTGACGCGCACATACTAATTATCACTTTTCACCACAAAGCTATAACCCTAAACATTGCAATTGCATATATCCCTCCAGGCCCCATCATTATAAATAGATTAATCCTAATTCTGAACTCCAAATTTGTGAACACAACCCATCCAGTATTACTTATAGGGGACTTTAACATGTCATACAAAAAATTTACCAATAAATGACTTCATCATCTATCATTTCCCATGATGAGTCAGAGAGGATTTCTGCCAGAGAGAACTGTATCATTTAATAATGGAAGATTTTCATCATTAATAGATCTAGTCTTCTATTCTCCATCATTGCATAACATGATGAACATTTTACTGAAGAACTCCCTTCTATCTGATCATGCCGTGGTCATGATATCTCTGGAATTTAATTTCAATGTCAGATCAACAATAATTACTGGAAGAACCATCAGAGTTCTTCTTCCATCATGCACTCCAGAATTGCTTTTCTCAGATATCTATTTGCATAAAATAAAAAGTATACAAATGGACCCAGTCCAAGCATGGCATGCATTTGTCAATATATTATCACTTAATATTAACCATCTTACCCAAACCACACCATCCCCAACTACACTTTTAAACATTGACACTTATAAAAAATTTATTACAACATCACAATCTAACTATGATCACCCCAGATTAGTAGCATTAAAAAAAACATATCAATCAATTTCAGAACAGCTTAAAGAATATATTGCCACAAAAAAAAAGAAAAATATACTTAAACAAGGCTCACATTTTAACCAGAAATTACATCAGATGGGCATTAGGTCACGCCTCTCCAGTTCGAGTACCATCAGCCATAAAAATACAATTACATACTGTTTGTGGAGATTTCATGTTGAAGCAATTATTTTCATTTCTTAAAGATAAATTTCAAAAAAAATCCTCCCTTAGATCCATCACAACTTTTATACAGCTGATCAGAAGAAGAAATTCAATTTGCTTCTAATGATTTTGTACAAAAAATAGAGTCAACGCCAGATTCATGCCATCCTGGAATAGATGGGATTCCCAAGTTCATATATTCTCATCTTAATAAAATTACAGCTCAGTATATGTCTAACTTTACAAATTTTTTAACTAAAGACATATATAGAATACCAGGTCTTTATCAAATATCGTTTGTACTGTTTATGAAAAAAAAAGAAATGGTTTCATCAATAACAAACTTGCATCCAATTTCAATGTCCTCCCTTGGAATAAAAATTATAGAATCAGTAATTAAAGACAAACTAGAGCCATATATTATACCATTTCAATCAAAAATGCAATTTGCTAAAAAAGAATCTTCAATGAACAGGCAGCTTTTCTATTCAAATCAACTATAGAAACAATAAGAAAACAAAAAATAGTTTTATAGTTGTTCAACTAGACATAGAAGCAGCATTTGACACGATATCAATAAATACACTACTGAAAATTCTAGAACAATACACAGCACCAAAAGCCCACCCAAAATCTATTTGCTAACCTATTAATAAACTGTGAAATATACATTACTCTAAATGGAAAAACTTCACCACCAATAGTACCTCATCAATCCATCCCACAAAGAGCCCTTCCTAGTGCCTTGTTATTTGCTGCCTACATAAATCCCCTAATTAAAATCACAGAAAATGAATTACCTCGAATTTATGTACCCTGCTTAAATACGAACACCTCAGGTATAGCTTACATGGATGATCTTGCAATTTTTTTGACATCTCAAAAACACATTCCCAAACTTCTAACGATACTTTCCAATTATACAAATGAATATAAATTAACATTTAACATGGAGAAATCTTGTGCCTGGCAAATTTTCAGTATAACAAAATATTTTAAAGGTAAACCTAACCCATTTCTTGGTTTCCATTTCTATCTGTGTCATTCACCAATGAGACTACTTATACAAAAAAATCTTGCAAATAAAGTAGAAATTATAGTCAATTCACTAACAAAAACCTACCTTTCACTGTACACAAAGATAGCACTTTTTAATATGTTAATCATGACAAAAATCATTTATCCCACTCCAACAATATTTTATACTAAAGCATTCACTAATAAAATAGATTCACTTTGTAGAAAACTCTTGTGGGGAGGAAAAGTAATCTCAATATCAGTAAAACGGTTAAGAATTCACTCTCACAAAATGGTCTGGGTCTTCATTCAATTTACACCTTCAGAATCCAAAAAACGTTAAACATAATCTCTGCATGTGCACAAAAATTCCCATATCTACAAATAGCATGTAAAATCACTCCCACAGATAAACCACCTCCTATACAAGGATACCTGAAGACACTACTTGCACCATTACTATCTATAAAAAAACTTAAATTTTAATCCACCTCAAAATAAATTTAAGTAATGGGAAATACATTTGCTTTTACACCCATCACAAATTGATGAAAAAACTGTACTTAATATCAACAATAGACTACTATGCCGTAAATTTAAATTCTGGTCAAGTAAACCAAAATATTTTGATTTTCTTCTTAAAATTAACCTTGACTCACTACCCACACAACATTTTTTGAAATATAAAAAGAACTGTCAAAATGTAGACAATTTATGTAACCTCTGCAACAGAGACTCAGAAACACAGGATCATATTTTTTTCTCATGTCTAGGACTAAATAGTATCCATTCAATAATAAATACCCTATTAAAAATAAAAGAATAAATATGAATTGCCTATTTGACTCATTCAAAAAAGGAATTTTTGCTGAAATAAGAATCAGGGTATTCATTCTCTATACTTTATGGTGTACAAGGTGTAAATTCATGTACAATAATAATCCAAGAAGGCACCCAAACACATTCAAAAATAAACTGGATAGTATACATGAAAGAGACAAAAGAATAATAAATCACACAACATTTATTGACACCTGGTCTCTATTGCAATTACCTTCAAACTTATAAAAAATAGGAAGAGTCACAAAAGATTTAGAAATGTCAAATGAAAAAGATACCACTTGCCACCATTGAAAAAACATTATATGATAATGAACTTTTGAACTTTAATCAGGAGATTAAACAACTTACTACACATATGTGAACTTTTATACCTCTGCCAGTTTTACAAACAATTGTATGTCTGTATAATAATCAAGAATAATGTGTAAAAAAATTGTGTAACCTTTTTTAAGTTATTGAATAAAGTCCTTTGAAAAATGATGATGATAATAATAATAATAATAATAATAATAATAATAATAATAATAATAATAATAATAATAATAATAATAATAATAATAATAATAATAATAATAATAATAATATATCCCGCAGCAAATCTCTGCTGAGGTAAGAAGCAATCCTTAAGCTCTCCAATGTAAGTATTTACATTTTTCTTTTGTTTTAACTTGCTATTCGCAAAACAAACGTAATATAGGACAAATCGAATCATATAATAGATTAATAGAATATTTTTTAAAAAATATCGTTGTATATTCATATTTTTTTTAAAAAAAAAACTGACTTGAGTTAAAATAATAAATCATGGCTACTGCCCAGTCAAGCGTGAGCGAGTTAAGCACAAATACGAAATTAACAACATCGTTAGGTTTAACATTGCCTATTTCATATGCAAAAATACTTAAAAGTAACAGCAATATTACAACACCAACCCAAATACCGTGTTTCCGAAGAACAAATACAAATGATATAAAAAATCTTGATCTATACACTCAACCCCCAGCTGCAATCTGGACAAAAGAAACGCTTGAAAATGTGATGGACCATTTCAATAATATGGTGCCTCATATGTTATTTGAAACATTTCAAGGTTTTTTTCACCAACATCGCTAGTACTCGCTGTAACCGATAATCAATGTTCATTATATCGTTTCCCAAAAGCTTTATTATTTGAAGCAATTACGCAAAATGCACTATGGGAAACAATCTCTTGTATCGCAGACCATCCAAATTTGTGATATATAACCATTGATTTTTATACTCAACAGCAAAAAGAACGTTTTCAATCCACTATTTTAGCACTCGATAATTACGCACTCGTAATTATAGATGAAAACCGGAAAAATATTATTAATGGATTGCTAAAAAATACTTATCTTAAGTACAACTTACAAGATTTTCAAAAAATGATAAATCCATTTGGAAAAGTAATTGCCCTACAGCCAATATATTTAAAAGACACACCTATACCGATATGTAGTAATCATTTTGAATTTAAAATAAAACTCCATAAAAACGTAGATGCTGCCACGATCCCAACACAAATTACAGATCAAGAAGCAACACTCTCTCTTCACATAAAAGGTTTAAAGCCACATTGTTTTGGCTGTGGACAGAGAGGGCATCTAGCAACTCGGTGTGATAACACAAAAGGCAATCACTGTGAACAAACCAAAATCCTCTCCCCAGAACAACCCACTGATGATGAAAATAAAATTTTTAATAACACTACATCCATTGACAACCCAATAATAGAAACCAAAAAAAAAACAGGTTCAAACACCCACAAACAAAAATGATAACGGAGCAGAATTGCCAATCCCAACAACCAACCAAAAAAATAATAACACAAAAACTAACATAGACACCCAAGTTTCAAACGAAAATAATTCTCAAGAAACCACAACACAAAATGCAGCAATTACATCACAGGATCAGCATCTCAATAAAACAAAAGGTGTACCAAATAAAAATCAACAAACAGAAAATAAACCCACACAGCTATATAATGAAAATATAAATCTAGATAATATAAGGACACCAATATTAAAACAAACTACAATAATAAACAAAACTGCATTAAACATAATGGATACAATAGAACTCCCTCTTCCACCCATTCAAGAGAATACCCCAGAGGGAAAAAGAAAGCCAGGTAGACCACCCAAAAACCATGAATCCAAAAAAGGCAAAAAAAACAGACCAAAAGCACAACTCATCAGACATATACAACCTAGAAAATGATGAAATATAAATGGATTTAAGCCAACAACAAATGGATAACTGTTCAGTTTCAACACAAATTGACTGTATAGAGTCTGAACCAATATTAAATGAAAGAAAAACTGATAATAAACCCTACAAAGTCTTAAATATATATCAGCATCCATCTACTGCAATATAAACAAAAAATTAGAATACAAAAATAAATAAAAAACAATACCCTGTTATAAAATTATCCAAAAAACATGAAGATAAAAATTAGATCTCTCAACATTAGAGGCATAAATGCCACCAAAAAACTATTTTAACTCAAAAAATACAACACAACCACACATACTGGGGCTATTGGAAACAAAAATATACAGCAGCTCTCAAATTGATCCATCAAAATATTTAGTCAGCCAAGGGTTTTGTGCCTGCTCAAGGCAATCATCATCACCATCAGGTGGCACAACTGCCCTTTTGATTCTTTTAAAATTATATATATTGACTCTAATCTTATCATAATAACACTCCATCATAAAAATATCACACTTAACCTAGTATTTGTCTATATACCACCAGGCCCTGTCATCATCTCCAGAATAATAGCAACAATAAATTTGATGCTTACAGCAACACCAAATCGCATAATACTCCTGGGAGATTTCAACATGACCTACCAAACTTTTGTCACTAAATGGATCCATCAAATAACAATCCCACTTATGAGTGCTGAAGGTTTTCTCCCATCAAACTCAATATCTTTTAATAACAATAGATATAAGTCACTTATTGATTTGTGTTTCTACTCACCAATGTTACATCATTATTTTAATCTTGAACTCTGTCCATCTATAATCTCAGATCATGCTGCCCAGTTCATCACCACTGACCTAACAAAAATACAGAATACAACAATAGCCCTTAAAAAGACTATGTGAATACTTCCAGCACAAACAACTGAATTCCTATATTCAGAAACATATATAATGCTCCAAAAACGTCAAAACATGTCACTCAATCCAGTACAAAAGTATATAGCATTCACCAATATACTTTCTTTCAACATCAATCATATTACTTGCAATTCACCCCCCCCCACCAGATTATTAGCTTTGGCAGACGAACTACATAAAAAAAAAACCATTTCCAGACCAACTACAGATAATAAAACACAAATTAAAAAACAGAAATGTAAAACAATACAGGCAACACACTAAAGCAATACGTAGCAATAAAAAAATATATATATATACCTTACACAACAACACACTTGGACCAGAGCATACATACGGTGGGCATAGGGATACCCATCCACAGTCAGAGTGCCTATGGCACTTGAAATAGATGGATCTATAACAGCTGGACATAACATGATAAACCCAATATATCAACACTAAAAAAAACTGCAAAAACAAAGAGTGTACATACCAAATGAAGACATATTTGGAGACCCTGAAACAGACACACCAATAACAACAACTGACATTGTATTTCAATTTGCAACAATAACAAACACATGTCACCCAGGACCACAAGGAATTCCCAAATTTGTGTTCAAACATCTTAGTCACTTCACAGCCAAATACCTGTGCAATCTAGCCAATTACATATCTCAAAAAATTTACAACATACAAAGCCTATACCCAATTGCAATGGTTCCATTTAACAAAAAACCAACAGCAATATCATCTTTATCTTATCTATGACCAATTTCAATGGGACCTTTAGGAATAAAAATTATTGAAAGAGTAATAAAGGAGAAAATAGAACAATACATGGTCACTGTGTTATCATCAGCACAATATGCCAAAAAAGGATCATCCATTGGCCAGGGTGCCTTAATGTATAAAACAATTATTGAAGTAGTAAAAAAAGAAAGAAATATGCACCAATTATAGTTCAACTAGACATTGAGGCAGCATTTGACTCAGTGCCTATAGCCAAATTATTAGATGTGCTGAAAAAAACACCACCACCTCCATCCCTATTATATATAATAGCCAATCTGCTACTCAGCCATGAAATTCACATAACATTGGATGGGAAAAAATCACCAGCCTTCAGACCAAGTCAATCCATCCCACAAGGATCCCCCCTCAGTGCCTTGCTCTTTACAATCAATATATATATATATATCCTCTATTAATTGAAATACAGAAAAAAATAAAAGGCATTCAAATCCCAAACACTGCTTTAAATATATCATGCATAGCCTATATGGACGATGTAACCATTTTTCTCCCCTCTAAAAAGAACCTCCCCATATTACAAGAGATAATCAAGAATTATACCTCAAATTTTAATTTAAAAATTAACACAAATAAAATTCCTGCATGGTCAATATACCCAGGCAATCACTGTACAGAGATGTTTAATGGTAAACCATCTGCTTTTCTTGGTTTCCCATTCTACCTTGGAACCAATGGAATGAGGCAAAAAATTCAAAATAAATTAAAAAAAAAGATGCTGAAAAAATCACAGCCTCACTTGAAAAAGTCATACCTGCCAATATACGCAAAGGTAGCACTATTTAATCAACTTCTAATTACAAAAATTACCTACTACACACCTATAATCAAATTTGCAAAAACATTCACATCTAAAATCTCATCAATCTGTAACAAACTAATATGGAAGAGAAAAACAGTGGCAATATCTTTAAAACATCTGAGCAGACCACCACATAGCAATGGACTTGGACTCCATACAATCAATGTTTTTTTACACACAGAAATCAGTAAATCTAATAACAGCAACCATAAAAGATTTCCAGACCTGGAGTGTGTGATCAGTATAATACCCACAGACAGACCACCCCCTTCATATGGTTATCTATCCACACTGATTGAAAAACTCAAGCCAATATACAACAAAATATCACTCAATAATGACAACAAGTATACATACTGGGACATTTATAATATACTATACCCAAACCAGACACCTAATCTACATCCATCAGTTCTTGGGATAGACAACAGGCAACTACTGCAACAATTCACAAAATGTTCACTAGAACCAAAATTATTTGAGTTTCTACTTAAGCTTAATCTTAATGCTCTACCTACAACACATTTCCTTAGATTTCGTAGATTCTATACAAATATAGATCCCAATGTGTGGGCTATGTCATAGAGAAGAAGAGACACAAGATCATTTTCTTCATTCCTGCAGTGCCCTAGAAACAATGTCACACAATGCTTACCACATACAGAAAGGTTATTTCAATTGATGAAATAATAAATACATTTAAAAAAGGCAACATCCCTGCTATTTGTGCAGCAACATACAGCCTTTATGCCTACTGGTGTACCAGATGCACTTTTTCACTTGCTAATAACCCTCGACGCCACCCAGCAACATATTCAATAAAAATAGCTCAACCAGATGTGTTTGCAGCCATATGGTCACACTTGAAACAAAGATCCAGTCTATGAAATATAAGTCCAATACGATAGATGATGACATTTTCAACATCAGCATTTTTCCAACTTCAAAGAGATGCAAGCATAAACTGAACTAAATAGAAGACCAAATTTAAAAACAAGCAAAAAAGTATGCAGAAATAATAAAGACTTATATACTGAAAGTTGTTGTAATTTGTTTTGCATTTGTAACAAATCAATATACTACTAAATGTGACTCTGTAACTTTTTAGACTCAATAAAGTTTTGCTTTGAAACATCATCATCATCATCATCATCATCATCATATCATTATCATAATAATAATAATAATAATAATAATAATAATAATAATAATAATGATGATGATGATGATGATGATGATGATGGCAGCTTTGTAGAAGCTGTACAACAGAAGTTCACCATACATTTTTGTTTTAATTATCCATTTACAGAGGTGTCAAAAAATCTTGCAAACAATATGAGTGATTACAAGCTATCGTATTTGACATTATTTTTTAATACGATTCTCAAAAACAAAAGAATATACACAAAATTACAAAT
Source organism: Epiperipatus broadwayi (assembly GCA_028023455.1). Classification (NCBI taxonomy): domain Eukaryota; kingdom Metazoa; phylum Onychophora; class Udeonychophora; order Euonychophora; family Peripatidae; genus Epiperipatus; species Epiperipatus broadwayi. The sequence goes on along the minus strand of JAQFVV010012398.1, from coordinate 18,620,217 downwards.
GATGGTAATTTAAAAAAATGAAATACAAATAACAAATGAAAAAGCTGGTCAAAGAAAGTGTAGCAAAGGTGTGTTACAAACATGGCTTCTTCATGTCAGCAGGCAGAAATCCTTAATAGTGTGCATCATTGCCACAGATGTATTTTGATTTTTATGCAGTTGGCACAACATAAATTCTGCTAAATAGGATTCGATGTGTTGTCATGCAGTTCGCAGTAATTTTTGTTTTTTCTGTCATTTGAAAATCCCAAATTTTAATGATTTCCACAAAAAGAAAACAAGCAAAGTAAAAGCTCAAAAATAATACTACACTAAAGTAAACATTACAAGCATAAAGCTAAACTAGTCAATATAAAATCAAAACTACCCCAAATCTAAAATTAAACCAGACCAGAATAAAAATAATATTAAAACACAACCTGTTTCACTACAAGAGACTTCTCAAGGTAAAGAAATAAAAAAAAAAACACACATTATAATAATAATAAAACACCCACAAAATTCACTCCCATCCACCCTTAATATTAAAGAACTCTTAAATAGTTAATTGCTCAGAATCATAAATTTTCAATAATAAAGACTCTTTAATTCTTCTTTTGATTTCATTTCTCTCAAAGAATACAAAGGAAGTTTTTGATAGAAAGACTATTCCTGGTGTGGTATATTTTATTCCTTGTTTATTTTGTAAGAAGGTTTACATAGGTCAGAGTAGTTTGAGTTTAAATGAAAGAGTAAAGGTTCATAAAAGTAGAGTTAAAAATAGATATCTTAGTTCTGTTGTATGTCATGAAAAGATAAGACTATTGATTTTGATGAAGTAAGGTTGTTTCTTTGAGAGAAATGAAATCAAAAGAAGAATTAAAGAGTCTTTATTATTGAAAATTTATGATTCTGAAGCAATTAACTTATTTAAGAGTTCTTTTAATATTAAGGGTGGATGGGAAGTGAATGGATTTGTGGGTAGTTTTTATTAGTATATATAATGTGTGTTTTTTGTTTTTTTTATTATTTTTTAATTGAGAAGTTGTTTAGAGTGAAATAGGTTGTGTTTTAATTATTTTATTTGGTTGGTTTAATTTAGATTTGGGGTAGTTTTGATTTTACACTAAAGTAATAAAATGCTGCCAAATAATGACAACAATATTTGCAACGTATTTACATTCATAGGCTATCATATATATATATATATAAAGCATTATTAATTATATGTTGTGAAATGGAATTTATAAGTCATTTAGTAATATTTTTTTAAAGGTAACAGTAATTTATAATTCCTTTTCTTAATATTGTTTAATTTTAATAAATAATACATGTTTGGTAATATATTTTCAGAAAATAAATATAAATGAATAGTTGAGGCTCTTGAAAATGGATAACTAAAACAAATGTAGGTGATGAATTTCCATGTATAACTTCTACATAAGTACCATGATAACTTACCTTTATAATTTTATTGCTTAGTACAAAATTAATTTTTCAAATTTATTGAATTTCATGGCTGAAAAAAAAATAAAAATACGACTTTTATAAATGTGATTCCAATCTACAACTGAGAAATTCTGATATATTATGATTCTAATTGTCATTTGGTAACTTTTTGTTGACTAAATACTGTAATTAATATGAGAATAAAATGTAATTTTCATATATATAGTCAGAATTGGCCCAAGAAAAAATGAGACTTGGAGTAATGATGTCATGCAGAAAGATGGTGGATTATAGTGATGAAAAAATACTTAGATATTTAAAAAAATATTTTATTTGCAGATATATAAATCAATTCTAGAATGATTTCAACCAATAAAAGTTTTGAAAGAGAATTTGTTTAAAAAAAAAGGTAAATAACTACAATGGTCAAATATCTAATATAACTTTTTTATTTGTCCACAATGTTGCAAAAAATAAATAAACTGAATAATCAATCTAAATTGATTATTTAGTTTTTTAAAAAAGTATATTCAAAAAATTAAAATATAATCCATTGTATTATATGTAATTTATTTTGTTTACTCAACTACTGATATCACAAAATTACATAAATCAGTACTTATGATGTATAAATAATTACTTTATTATTATTATTTTTAAATTATAAATAAGACTTTATTATCTTTATTTATATGTATTTAAAGAGAATGGGGAAGTGTGGAGATGTTTATTATATCTATAAATAAAACTTTGTGCAAATTTTATTGAATCCATATTTGATAAAACAAAATAAATCATATGTAATGCTATATATTATTTCCTTGAATGTTGCGAATCCATTATTGTCATCAACCTCACAATTTAACTTTTTTGTGAATATTCAATGGATAAAATTGCTATTGTGTTATTCAGATTAACATAGCCAGAAAGTGCATTGCAAAATATTTAAATATACACATTGTATATAACTAACAAATCTATACTACAGCACAAACAGTGCTTTTATAATTGTTTACTCCACACATAATAATCATTGCAGATTATAAAAAATTATGTTTAGCAAGCAATAAAAAATTTAATTTTTTTGATTTTCACAAAATGTAAATCATGCAGGTGTGGGCCTTGATAAATGTGGGGTCTTGTGCAGTTACATTGCCCTTGAGACAGCTCTGTATATGGTTTTAAATCTGAATGTTTTTGTTAAAATACAATTATTTTTAATAAATTTATAATTACATTTATTTTTTAACATAATTAAAAAATGAAAAAATTGTAAAAGTTATAAATTTATTTAAAGAGATAAAAAATCAAAAAGGACTTTTTATATTAGTTAAAATAGCATAATTTTTCTTTCTTCTTTAGCATTCACATAAGTGAAAATTCTTTTGAAAATATCACATACTGTAATTATAAAAATAAAAAATTTTTATATTATTAAATAAAAACAACTTTTAAATTACAAAAAAAAAAACTGAAAATAAAAAATATTTTTACTATCATTTTTGATTGATGAATAATTTATAAACAAGTGCCACCAATTTGTGCAAACTAAGTTCTGCTATTTAATTTCAGAACTATAAACTTTATTATTTTATTGATAATTTCTAGTATCTATTGATAAAAAATAGAAACTAATATATATAATCTTTACCCATTACTTGAAAGCATTTACTGTAGGATTACAGTACAATAACTGCATATATTTCAATCAAATTCCTTTTGAAATAAATCTGATCTATAAATTTATTTTGAGATGATACAAGATTAATGTTTAATTGTAAATAATTAAAAAATGATTACATAATTTGAATGGACTGCTGTCTCTTTCTCTCTCTAATAACAGAATCAACAAATGAACAAAGTGTTTATTATGCTAAAAATAATATACATGGAAGGATTAAATAAGAATACGGTAAAATAAGCAAAGATATTTATTCTTTATATAAACAAATGTTTATAATAATAATGATGTGATGACAATTAAAACTTCTATTTCTTATAAAAGTATTTATGACAAATTAAATTACTATTTATTAATAGTAACATTTAAAATTATAAAAAAGTTATATTCAAAGATATGTTTTAGATTATTTTATGCATAAATAACCTATATATTGAACCTTTTATAAGTATAATCATTGCATTGATATTATCATTAGTATCAAAAGTCATTTAAAAACAAGAGGCTATAACTAATTCAAAATGATAAAAAAAAAAAAAACACCAAAAACTTTAGAGATTTTTGAGATAATTATACAAAGTAATCTGTGGAAAAACAAATACAAAGAAATATATTATATGCTAAATAGTTAATATATTTGAGAATTTGCAATGCTATCTTTTAATTTTTTCAGAATATATTTTTTACCTCTTGTCTAAATGTGTCTTTTTATTAAATCTTACTCTCAGGCATATTCTCTAGGTGAAAGTCAATGACAATAAAATCCTTTAGAATGTGAGCCATCTTTCCCATAAAAACAAAGCTCAATTTATTACAAATTTCTTATATATATATATATATCAAAAAATGATCAAATTTCAAAACAAAACTTGTTCATAATGTTGTCTTTGCAATGTAATATATTAAAAATAATAATTCAATAAAAATTATTTAATCAGACAACTTTTATAATATATTTAATTTCACCAACCCAGATTTCACACCTATAATGGAGTCTTATCAATATGTAAATACACTTAGTTACTTTACAATACTTTTTTTCTACAGCAACTCCACCTACAGGCTTCATTTTACATCACAATATCAAAGATAAAACAAATCTTCTATTTCCTATTCATCACATACATAAACAATTATACATAATAATTACACAATATTTATACATAATATTTATCTAAATCATAATCATATATTTACATTATACAATTACACATTTATACCTTAATATCATTCATAAATTTCCCAATCTTTCTTTCCTTACATACCTATACAACCATATTTAATATTTTAAACCCAACATAATTAGAATGATAATCATCCATATAAATATATACACATAATTTACTTATAATTATACCAAACATAAATAAAATCTTCCAGCTATCTAACAACACTCATTTTCCAGCCAACTTTACAGGACCTTTAACCATATTCATACATTTTTCAAAATTCTCCTGTATATACAGAGTTTCATAACATACCCTCTCACTATACTTCTTTACATACTTAATCATCTGAATGTTTTTTTCACAACTCATTCTATGTCCAGTATTTAAAAAATGTACATAAATCCCTGATCTCATATCCTTTCTCCTAATTGCCCTATCATGTTCTTTACCTCTTTTTAATGCAGTTTTCTCTGTCTGATCAATATATATCATGCTACAAAATTCACAAATAATTTTATACACCAACCCTCCCCTATCATTCTCATTATTTTCTATATTACATATCCATTTCCTTAATGATCTACTGTTTTTCCATCCTATTTTAATATTATCAGGTAATTCTTCCCTTACCAACTCTTTATATACTCTATCACAATATGGAACTGAAATCCAATTATTATTTACAGTTAATTTCTTATTATTATAATATGTACTATCTTCATCTCTTTTTTTAAAAAAATTACTTATATCTTTCTTTTTATATCCCATAGTAATATAATCATTTTCAACCTCAAACTTTTATATTAAAGGTACATCCTTATCTAAAGTTAACCTATCATTTTTCTCTCTAAACCCTTTCATTGCTGCCATTTTTTGAGACCATGGTTGATATGAAATTGGATCTATTATATATCTTTTATCTTTCTCCTTAATATAATATCTTATAACAATCTCATCTGTTACACCCTTCCTCATAAAAATATCTAAATATTTTAACCCTTCCTCTCCATTTTCCATCGTAAATCTAATACCATATCCATTATCATTCATTTCATTAAATGCATTATTGTAATGCAACTAAGTGTATTTACATCTTGATAAGGCTCCAGTATATGGGCAAAATCTGGGTTGGTGAAATTAAATATATTATTATAAAAGTTGTCTGATTAAATAATTTTTATTGAATTATTAGTTTTAATATATATATAAATTGTCAATGTCTATATCTTCCACATTCATCGACTTAAAATCATAGCCATATAAATAAGTGTTTTTTTTCTTAGATCTATCATTTTCTGTCTCTATTATTAACAAATTATCATCATGATGCAATATTTTTCCACATACTTTCTCCACTACATGTATTTCAGAATGATACTTTTCATCTTAATAAGGCAGAATAAGATTAGAGACAGTAAAAGATTGGTTTCTCAAATATAAATTAAATAAATCAACTCTTAACTATCTAGAATAATTCTAGAAACATATTGTGATTGTATGTTAGGATATATTGTATTTATAATCTTTAATAGTTACATATCTCTTTCAATATGTACAATTGAATGTACTGGATTTGCGTAAAATTTGTATTCAAACACAGAGACTATATCTTAGTCATTATTTATTCACTATAATAGCATGTCATTTAGGACTGATCAAATAGAGGCTTGAAGAATTTAATTGCAACAGAAATTGATGATATATTATCAGTTTAAATTTTGATGTTATTTATTCTGTTATCATAATTAATTATTTAGCCACTTTTTTCTATTTATTTTTCTATGGACTTGATTGCTTTCCACACACAATTCTTATTGTCAGGAAAGCCATACCACTTTTGTTTAACTCTAATTATACAAATATTTCTGTCATTAAATTAAATAAATAATTTATTTTAAAAATAGCAAACATATTTTCCTTCTCATAATTTTTGTAATATGAAAACAACATTGCCTCCAAACATTTTTCATTTTCTATTATTTTGTCTTTAAATAAAAGTCTTTTTTTCTATTGCTATCTGCAAGTGTTGCCTTTCTTTTAAAAGATTTATAAATAAATGCTTTAAAATTTCAGAGATCAATTGACATGTAAAATGAATCGAAACAACTAAATTTCAGTTTCTTTATTTATAAAATTAAAATAACAAATTATTTTTATAATAAATATGCTCCAAAATTTATAAGAAGTTTAAGTATTAGAAATGATAACTAGAGCTGTTGTGATTAATGAACTTTCAATCTAGAGTCAGCCATTCTTTCACAACATTAAACTATACAAAGTAATAAATTGATGCTTAGATTAAGCTTATTTGTTAAAAAATAATCTTATCTAATCAATATAATAATTTTATATATACAGTATATCGATGAATAATTATTAAAATGTTGGTTATCTATAATTTTTAATAGGATTCTATTCTATCATTTTTGAATATTTATCATTTAATTTCTTTGATTTCTTGAAAAATAACTGTCTGTTCAAAGGTAGATTGAATAACTAAATAACAGAATACATTGTCTAAATGATAATACTTGACTGTAATCAGTGATAGTTTGTCATTGCTTACATATAGGAGTGCGATTCATCTGATTCTTACTAATTCAAAAGAACTGTTTCCTAAAAGTTTTGCAGTTTGGCAAATAGAATGTTAAAATATTATTTATAATCTTATTACTCAATTGTCTCAAATCTATCATCATAAACTTATTTGTAAAGTAACCTAAACTATCACAATATGTCAGAAGCATATGCACAATTATTTTAGTGCTAAATTTATGTTCTGTGAATTCTAAAATACTTGTGTGCATGATACTAACAATTTGTGATAGTCTGTGATCACTATAAACAAAATATTCTTTATGAAATATATTTTTATTCCTATATATTCATTATTATAACAATAAATTCACTTTTAATATTTTATAAAATAAAATAAATTTACATTTTAATTATGCATCAATATTACAAATATAGATTTGGTCTACGTATGATATAAGAATGCTTGCATGTAATGTGCTCATACAAAAAGGTATTTGTTGATTGATAGTAAACATAAAAATAGAATTAATTTACAATTTGGAAAATGTAGACTTTGATCACTAGCATCTAATCCAATTAAATTAAATCTATATTTGTGTGCTTGGAACACTTCTTTATGCAAATGCTATAGACTTCTGCAGCAATAATTAATTGTATTATATATTAAATTTTCTTGGGCATTGAGATTTGCATAAAAATTTTAATTAAAAAAAATAATGCTTGTCTTTGAAGTTATTGAGCTTTACTACACTGCTTTCATGTTTACTTAGAAATTTTACCAGTAAGTAAATATTTCACTTTTTTTGTATGTGTTCTTAATATTACAAAATAAAACATTATTTTTTATTCACTTTTGCAGATGCATAAATTATTTTATTATTTCATTTAATTATATGTAAAAAGTTACAAAAATAGATTATTACAAAATTTATAAAAATATTAATATATATTTTTTCATAATATATCTTTTGATAAGAAATGATCAACTATTTTTTCATCAGTAGGGTGCTGAGTCTGATGTTATATTTGAAATCCATCACTGCCTGCATTTTTATTAGAGTAGTTTATTCAAGAAGTTCATGAAGTTTAATAAAGAGAAAAAAATGTCTGTCTCTTTGTGATGTTTGATATATAATTTGATGAGTTTTTAAACAATTATAGTTTTAATAAATATAGTTTATTATTAGGAATAAAATAATTATTTATATTACACTTGCTTATAATAATTTCTTTCGCATACACTTTAATGCAAAAATTTTTTTAATAAAATTTCTTTATTATCCTGACAGCAGTAGTCTTCATCAGAGCTTTCTCAACCTTCCTCTGCTTTTTAAAATAAAAAAAGTTTTGTTAAAAATTTTTTTTGCATTAAAATGTATATGAAAGAAGTTATTATAAGCAATATATATGAACATATGAAGATATGCAAAGAAAGTAAAGGAAGAGAATAAGAGTATATATTACACTTGCTGATGATTTTGCAATATTTGTCAATAATGAGGATAATTTTTTAGTAAAATCACTTGTAGGAGATTTTGGATATCTACAAATGCAAAAGTAAGATCTGTAGCAATAATAATAGATGGGCAGATAATATTTAGATTAGCACAGAAAGAGAAAATTATAGAGTAGCCAATGTTTTTAAACATAATAAAAAGTTAGATAACTGAAGATGGAAGTTATGATAAAAAAATTAAATGAAAACTGTAATACCTATGCAGGCTTTTAATAAGGATGGATTATTTTAAAGAGGCTTCAAATTTAGTGAGATTTTTTTTACAAAGGTTTGTTAAATTTTTTGTTTAATGTACTTCTTCATATAAAGCAAATTTTAAGAAATTTATATAGTTAATCCATTGAAAAATCATGTGACATTTGAGCATTAGAGGTGATAGTTCTTTAATCTAGGAATCATAAGATTTTGTGTACATCATTTTATCAATGTGCTAGCCATATAAAAGACATACGTCATAAAAAAAAATAGAGAAGAAAAGATTGTAGACTCTTGATGCAAATTTGAAAAGAAGAGAAAAGGTATATTGAAAAGTTAATATTAGCAATATAGAAGCAATGAACAAAAAATATTGACAATATTACAAACAGGAATTGGATTGAGCTTAAACTTTGAGGTAGAAAACTGTGAATTTTTTATCATAAGACATTAGAGAGAGAGTGAATAGATATAAGTATTTAAAAAACAAAGAAAGAAGAGAGGCTTGTAGATATAGAATCTCTTTTAACATATAGTTAATGATTACAAATTAATTGTTATATCTCACCTTGCCTTCAAGTAATGGACTAGTCCAGATTCCTTTCTTATCATGATTGGACTAAGCATTCATTGATGCTAACCAGATAATGGCAAGAACAGACCAATAGGCAATGATGCTCACTAAATATGAATGTTTCCATTAAGGTTGGGATCTGGAAACAAATAGTCAGATATGCATATTCTAAGTTGCACATTTAAGGGAACCACAAAATGGGTTCCAGATCACAAACAGTTGTGGTTGAAACAGCTGGGACAATAACATCATCAACCAACTATGTGAACCTACATTTCCAAGACCAGCCATCAGTAAAATCTCAACAGATGAAACAATTGCAATCTACCAGTGTTGAGTTACCAGCCAGTTGTAATAAGTCTTCAGTTACAAAAAAAAAAACAATAACAACAGTGGACCTTCTGAAAATATCACCAAGCCAGAAGATGCAACAAAGCTAAGAAATCTGCATGACTACATTCTCCAGGCTAATTTTAGCTGGAAGAGAGAGGGAATGTCATATCTCACCTTGCCTTCAAATAATAACCTAATCAGATTCCTTTCTTATCGTCGCTGGATTGAGCATTCATTGCCACTAACCAATGCATATACAAAGAGATAATGCATAGCCAATAGCAAGAATAGGCTAATAGGCAATGATGCTCACTGAATTGGAATGTTTCTATTAAAGTTGGAGATCTGGCAATAATAGTCAGTCTTTTTGAAGGTAAGGACAGAGAACAACTGTTAAACCTGAGTAACAATGGCTTGGTTCTCCCTATATGGTCAAAGGAAAATCCTGCTAACTTGAACAACAGTGATCATTCTCCAGACTATAGTATTTAAGCTAATAGTTATGCAGTGAGGTAAGTCCACATTTAAGACTGGAAGTTTAGAATTAAAGCCGACTTGAGGCAAACTACCATTGCAGCTGGAAGTCACTATACCTACTCAAGAGGCAGACTGTCACATACAGCTGGAAGTGGATAGAAATCTTAAGGCAACATACAGTCTCTTCCTTAACAGTTCACCTTAGAACAGGGAAATATATTCTGCCAATAGTAGCAGGCAGAGTAGATATCTTTAAATAACACTTGTAAAATTGAGTGCATGTTTGTACCTATATATTACTGATAAATATAATCATGACCAAACGTATCAGTAATTGACCAGTCATGTGACATTCCTTTTTTATATAATCAAGAAATATAGTTAAATTGAAACTAACTTTGCAAAATTTTATTTTTCACATATGTAGAAGGAATTTTAATACTTTCTAGTATAAATTTACACTTTCATATTTTTAATCATTTTTAATATAAAATAAAAGACTCATCCTTCATGTTACAGCTGTTTCAGATACAACCTAGCCTTATTAGTTATGATAGAATCCTGTCACATATCAGCGCATCAGCTAGTGATCATAGCTTTTTATACAAATACATTTATATATGTTTTATTTTTAAATTGCTAGTACATTATTACTCACTACACTTTTTCCCACCACATTTAACATGCAATATTAAATACCTATTATATAATGCACAGTCAATTATTGCTTCATTTTTAACCTTGTTTAAAGTTTCAATTTTTATAAATGCTAAGTTAAAATATGTAATAATACTACATGATTGCTGTCATCATTATTTTTCTATTTTGTTATATGTTTTCTTCTATTATAAGTGTGATGAAAGCATTTTTTTCATTTCTGTATGATGATGAGGAAGAATAATAAGCCTGCTCATCTATTATATTAATCAAATTGGTTATAAAGTAAATAAATACATGCCTAAGTATGCATAGTATAATTCCCATTTTGATATACAAGCTTAGTTTTTGATTTGATTTTTAAATTATAAGGTGAATTTTATCTTTTGTTTTAATTTATGTGTAGACTAAATGCTTTGAAATCTCCATTAATACATTCAGAGAAACTCGTTTTTCATTCTCTGAATTTACTCTCTACATAAATTAAAACAATAGACAAAATTCACCCTATGATTTAAAAATCAAATCAAAAACTAAGCTTATATAACAACTAAACATCACATGATCACTATCTCATACTAACAAAAAAATTGTTTTTAAAAAAATTAAAAAAAAACAACACTCTTCATATAATTGTGTCCTTTTTTGAAAAAAAAAAAAAATAAATGCGACATAGAATGGGTCCCCTACTCACCCCCTACTTCCCCCCCCCCCCCCCCTCCCTGGCTTTGTTTTTGTTTTTTGATGGAGGGGAAAAAGAAACAGGAGCGTGGGGGGGGGATGGGGGGGGATAGGGATTTGGGGTGTTTTTTTTCCGCGTCCTTTGGTTGGTTTTGTTGTTTTTTGAGAGGGTGATTTGGGGGTGTGTGGTGCTTATATAACAACAGAACATTGAGATAGCATGGTATCAATCTATGATTTTGTGGCTGTTGGCATTACATAAGTCAATGGGTGGTAGTTACTTAAGCTTTTCAAGTCTTGTGATATAACTTGAAATTATATTTATAAAAGCTACATAAATTATTTTAATAAATTAAATGGGGAACAACAAATGGATAATAACCAATTACTCTTTAATGGTCCAGAGTAGCACCAGAGTACTATTTATCTACAGGTACATTGAGTAATACTCAGGGATCCAAAAGATTTAAAGATTCAAAAGTTAAAGATGGCAAATTGTTTTTAAGATTTTATCAATTTAATTTTGATTGAAAAACTTCTAAAATTAATAATATTCTGGGCCACCATTAAATGTTAGGCACTGTAAGAATATCATGCAGACATATGTAAATGTGAAAAATTAGGAATTGTTTATATAATACAAGAAGTAATTGGCCAGTTTAAATTATACTGCAAAAGACGTGAAAAAAGACTAAGAAATGGATGGATAAAAAAGTTTCAGGAAGTGAAATGAAGAAAACAAGCTATGGATAGAGAAATTGGATTAAACTAATTACTTGTACAGAGCTCTCGGAATGAATAGATAATTGTTGAAAATAAAGATAAATGACTTCCAGGTTGAATAGAAACTCTACACTGAAGTTGTACAGTAATCCATTAGGGATTTTTAAAATCCTTTGCAATACAAAAAAAAAAAAATAGAATATAAGACAGTGGGAAAGTTATGTGACATCTGACAGCCGGAAATAACAGTTTGCGTTCAATCCAGCAATTTTTAGATTTCAAATACACCCTTTACTACGGCGCTAAATTTCAGAGCACTAGTTTCCTAGCACTCATTGGAATTTTTTTTTTTTTTTTTAAAAATAAAACTATAATCTTGTTTTAGCAAGTTAGTAGATGGTAAGTATAGCCTCCATCTACGCTTTTAGATTTTAAAAAAAATAAAACTGTAAAATATATCGTATTAATAGCATTTATCTTTTAAAACTATCATTGTTGTTATTGTGGTTTCAGTTTTAATCAATTAAGGCTTAAGTGATTTACAACATAACATCTTTTCTGTGGCAAAATAACCGTTAGATATATTTTATTACAATGCCTTGAAAATGTGATAAATCAGTCCCCGCTGAGAATATAAAATACCTCATTTTATAAGAACTAATGGAGCCTCAAATAAATATGACCGTTTGATGTAAATTCTTTGTAAGGAGTAGCATTTTATTTTTAGATACCTTGATTTGTGTTAAATCTAAATCCTCCCATGAAAAAAAAAGAACTGCTAAAATAGATGGGATCGATTGCAGACGTTTGTTACTTCAGAAAGATTTTGTGCTTAAATTTGATAATTTATTAATTTTATTAATCAAATTGTATTTATAAATAATAAAATATATTATTTTCTGTATTATAAAGTGAATTTATTCATTACTCAAAAATAAGTTTGACCATTCTCTGAATCTTATTGCGACCATAATAACAATAAAAAAGATCCAATCGATAGTACTCGTTATTATTAAAAATAATTAAATTGCTTTATTGCTCAGAAGTTCATAAGAAATTCGAACACAAATGATAACAGCACCGGGTTCGATCCATGGATTTTTTTCAGAATTTATCACTGCAACAAGGGTGCAGGATATTAGTATTACTATAAATAGTTTGATGTAATTACATCAGTTTGCCAGCTCTCATCTACCTAGCCCTATTTTTTTTTTTGCTTGATTGAATGAATTAATTCTCATATGTCATCACTATTATGTTATTCATTAGGTGTTCGATCTGGGGCTTGTGGAATGGGTTCGAATCTAGGTTGGTCCCTGATCTAAATCTCGGGTTTGACTGGGTTTGAAGTACGTTTCATTGAGTTCCAGCTCATGTTAGATGGATCAACATATTTTAACACGTACATGGATTTTCAATTGATATCTATTTGGCCAACGAACTAAAGCTGTTATGTTTTTCCTGATATTTTGATGCTTGTTGACCTATTAAGCTTTAATCACATATTATAATGTGTGTTTAATAATTAATAAGATAGATTTATATAATATGATTAAAAAACCATTTATATATTTTACATAAATGGATGATACATTGTACAGGCTTAAACCTGCATTTATATATGTAATATATGTGGGATTCGAACTCAGACTTTCACACGTGACTGACTTATCATTCATATAATTTAGAATAATAAGCGAAAAGCCGCTCCAGATTTCATGTTTGATTTAAAAGGTGAGCCAGAAAAATATTATTACTAGATGGCATGATTTCAATTTATAATGTCAATTCAAATTGGTTGTGTGTCTAGTTATATCATAGCTAAAATTTCAGTCAGTGAACATTTTCTAATTAGTATATATGCACACTATTGTGATATTACATTATCTATGACATTCAAATAAAAACACTTTCTTCATTATTCAGAAAAAGTTTGTAACATAGTAATTTATATATCTGTTTCCATGTTCATGGTTTGGGGTTCAAAAGCATAGCAGGACTCATGAAAGTTTAGAAAATAGCTGCTATAAAAATAAACTTATAATTTTGTTATAGAACTTATTGCTTAGACATTCTTCTTTTAGGAAATAATACCCTAAACAGTTCAGAGAAAGATTATCCTTTCTAAAATCAAAGTTCAATCGATCACTTCTGATGAATAAACTTTACATAGTACTCCAAATACCTATTTGATTAATTATTTAGAAAATAATATATATAGTACCAAATTTAAATATGAATATCTTAGAATATTCCTAAGAAAGTGCAGCTAAAAACTTAAGACTATTTTTTTCTCATTGCACATGTATTCAAATAAAATACATAATACAAAATTGATCTGATATTTTAGCTGTAGGTGAACTTATGACATTATAGATTTACAACACTTTGGAATATAAAAATATCTGCATTTCTTACAGATTACTACAAATTATAACAGTTATTGCTTTTTATATGTATTTATTCCAATGATTAGAATATTTTATGTTCATACAAAGCTATAAATAAGAAAAATTGCCTTGCCTTAGATGATGTTTGTGAATTGTCTCAGTGATGGCTGAAAAACATATACACTAGTTTGATGTGTGAATTAATTAATTTATACTTTAAAACCAAACTATAAGATTTCTTAATATATACATAAGATTCGATGATAATTCTACCATATTTAGCAGGAACTCAAATCTTTGATCTATTTGCAGAAGATAATTTTGTCTAAAATACATGTAAAGTGAAAAAGGAGTAATCTAATTTTTAAACTGGAAGTTGGTTTACAATGCTATGAATTTATCATTTGCTTAAGAATGCATTAAAATATCCATATTTCTAATTGATATAATAAATTATAGCAGAGTTATTGCTTAATATACATATATAAATAAAACTAATAAATGTAATGGTAATTAACTATTATATCTAGTCTTTCAATCTGCAGAAGTATTTTTGGTTAATTCCTTAACCCTCATCAACTGCCATTTAATTCAGAAAACAAAATGGAAGTAAACATCATCAACTCATATCTCACGAATCCCAAATTTTAACATTAGCAGCTTGTCTATTAAATGTATTCATTTTATTTCTATTTATTAAAATTGCTTCCTTAATTTTTCTTTTATTATGATTTCTCTCTTCATAAAGAATCTTAACTCTTTCAATATCAAACTTAAATTTATATTTACATGTCTTTTCATGATCCAAGAAAAACGAATCAGTCATTAAATCATTATTTTTATTTTTCATATGCTTGTATAACAATTCATGATCCTTTAATCTTTTTTCAATACTGCATCTCGATTCAACTATATATGATAACATAAATCTACAAAAAAATTGATATACAACATTACTTTTCTGCTTGTTAGGTATGACATTTTTAGAATTATCCACTAATTTACTAACATTATTTATAACAGAAAACATATCCTTATATATATCCTTCAAAAATTTCACTTGAGCATTTTAAATCTATGGAATAGATATCCATTTTTTACTATCAATCTTAAACTCCTTTAAATCATTATAATTCATTTTAAACTGACATAAAGTATTGTTAATCTGTTCAATCTCTTAACCAACTTCAAGCGTTTCCTTGGCAAATATCTCAATATTTTTTTTAATTTATCACATTGGCAACTACGTAATTTTTCATTATGAAACAAAAAAGATCTAAAACTTGCTATCTTATGCATAATTGGTACTGGTTTGATTATTAATTTATAACTTAACATATTATTATCTCTTGTAATATTTAAATCCAGATATCTGTTCCTTTTCAATAGTCCATTTCCAAGACATTCAAATTATTTAATTCCTCTACAGGCATATTTATAATATTGATATTTCCACAAATGAAAACATCATCCACATATCTTTTGTAAATTTTAATATTTTTAAAAGTACAAATATTTAAAATACTACTCTCATATGTAGACAAAACCAAATTGCAAATGTGTGCAACAATAGGCAGACCCACAGTCCAACCTTTAAACATTATATAATATCCACCTTCGTAAGAAGCAACAAAGTTATCATCAAAAAATTTTAAAAAATCAATAATAAATTTTATCACATATTTACAAACACCTTTACTTTTTAATGCATGTATTATTTTTATGGAATCCATGTGATCAATAGAACCATGCATTTCTGTGACATCTAATGAAACAATAACATTATTCTTATTAATCACTATATTTTTAATTCTATCTACAAAGTCAAAAGATGAAGCAATAGTATTTTCCCCAAATCCTAAAAACTCTTGTAACAGCTTACCAATATATTTGGAAGTTTGATATATAAATGAACCAACAAAATCAATCATAATTCCTGCAAAGAATTATCTCCTTTATGTAACTTTATATTTGCAAAAATATGAGGACATATAGTACAGAAAGGATATATCTTATAGTACATATTATTACTTAAGGTTTTATTTTTAGCTTTTTTTAAAATACTGTTAATAAATTTTATTCTCTTACCATCCATATTATAATCTTCAATCAAAAAGAATGCAAGTTTATTCATTTGCATTTTAACTTTCTCATATACTGACATTTCATCATTAAACACACCCACAGCCCTTTATCTTCTTTCAAACAAATCATATTATCATTCTTCAGCCTCTGTTTAAATTTGGAAAAGGCTAGTTCCTATGAATTTTCATATAGAATCATGTTAAATTTATGACAATTAATTTTCTTGATAATTTCATCAGCAATATGAAAATCACCAGTAATTATTTCAAACAAATTTTGAACTTCTACTATTAATTCCAAATTATAATAACCCCAAGTACAGCTGACATATTTATTTCCATGATTTAAAATGTATTTCTAAATCAAATACTGGGATGAGTATAATTTGGAATTAATTGCAGCTGTTCAAAATTCAGTTGATATGATTACTGGTAATTTTCAAATTGCTGATGAAATTATCAAGAAAATTAACTGGCATAAATTTAATGTGATTCCATATGAAAACTCATGGGATCTGGCCATTACGAAATTTAAACAGAAGCCAAAGAATAATATGATTGTTTGAAAGAAGAGAAAGGACTGCAGATGTGTTTAATGATGAAATGTCAGTATATTGAGAAAGTTAAAGTGCAAATGGAGTAACTTGTTTTCTTTTTGATTAAAGAATATAAAATGGATGCTAAGAGAATAAAATTTATTAAGTATTTTAAAAAAAGTTAAAAATAAAGCCACAAGTAATAATGTGTACTATAAGATATATCCTTCCCGCATTATATGTTCTTGTATTTTTGCAAATATAAAGTTACATAAAGAAGATAATCCTTCGTAAATTATGAATGATTTTGGTAGTTCATTTCTATATCAAACTTAAATATATTGATAAGCTGTTAAAAAAGTTTTTAGGATTTGTAAAAAAATACTATTGCTTTTTCTTTTGACTTTGTAGATAGAATTAAAAATATAGTGATTAATGAGAATGATGTTATTGCTTTATTAAATATCACAAAATATATGGTTCTATTGATAAAGTGGAATCCATAAAAATAATTGAGCATGCATTAAAAAGTAAAGATGTTGTAAATATGTGATAAAATGTATTATCGATTCTTTAAAATTTTTTGATGATAATATTGTTGCTTCTTTTGAAGAAGAATATTCTAAAATGGCTAAAGGATGACCTATGGCTCTGCCTATTGTTGCAAAAGTTTGCAATTTTGTTTTGTCTACATATGAGAGTAGTATTTTAAATATGTGTACTTTTAAAGATATTAAAATTTACAAAAGGTATGTGAATGATGTTTTTCTATGCAAAAATATCAATGCTATAAATTTTCTTGTAGAGGAGTTAAAAAATTGAATGGCTTGAGATGGACTATTGAAAAGGACTAGGACAAAAAAATGAAATATTTAAATTTAAATATTACAAGAGATAATATTATGTTAAGTTATAAATTAATAATCAAACCATTGCAAAAAAGGGGATATATAAACTATAAATCAAAAATACCAATTATGCATAAGATGATTTTAGATCTTTTTTGTTTCATAATGAAAAATTATTTAGTTAACAATATGATAAATTAAAAAAATATTGAAATATTTGCCAGGAAACATTAAATATATCCTTATATATATATCCTTAAAATTTTCACTTGAGCATTTGAAATATACAAAATGCATACCCATTTTTTACTAGCAATCTTCAACTCCTTTAAATCATTATAACTCTTTTTAAAGTGACACAATATTTTATGTCAATTTAAAAATAATTATAATGATTTAAAGAAGTTGAAAATTGATAGTAAAAAATGGATATCTATTCTGTATATTTCAAATACTCAAGTGAAATTTTTTAAGGATATATATATATGATATGTGTAATGTTTCATTTTCTATTACAAGTAATGTTAATAAGTTAGTGAATAATTCTAAAAATGCCATACCTGTCAAGTAGAAAAGTAATGTAATATATCAAATTTTTTGTGGATGTATGTTATCATATGTAGGTGAGTCAAGAGGCAGTATTGAAAAAAGATTAAAGGAGCATGAATTGTTATACAAGCATGTGAAAAGTAAAAATAATAATAATTTAATGATGGCTTCAGTTTTCTTGGATTATGAAAGAACATGTACATACAAATTTAAGTTTGGTATTAAAAGTGTTAAGATTCTTCATGAAGAGAGAAACCATAATAAAAGAAAAATTAAGGAACAATTTTAATAAATAGAAATTAAATGAACATAATTAATAAACAAGCTTCTAACATTAAAATTAGGGATTCATGGTATTTGATTTAATGATATTTGCTTCCATTTTGTTTTTTAAATTTAACAGCAGTTGAGGAGGGTTAAGGAATTAACCGAAAGTACTTCTACAGATTGAAACACTGTATATAATAGTTAATTATATTTATTAGTTTTATCATTATTACAATTAGTTTTTTTAATTAACAGGCATTTTATTTGTATTATATACATATTAACAGGATATTGGGTGCTAAGAGGCTATCCTCTGATAATAAAATCATACATCAATTATTTTACATAGAATTTTTTAAAATTAATATTTAAAATGATGATGAGAACTCTTTTTATAAATATATAAAATATATCTAGAAAAATTAATGGATCATATTTTCTGATTATCATCAATTTATAAAATATTTATGTGAGATTCAGTTTAAGAATCATCTCAATGGATAACTCTATTAATAAATTCATGATAATAATTTAAATAAGTTTTTTAATCAATTAGTAATAGTAGTAATAAAAGTAATATTAATACTAATAATAATACTAAAAAAACATGAAAGTGAAATATCTGAATAAATATTTTCTATTAACACTAATGCATTATTTGTCATTCAGACTTGTTTACAAATATCAGATATTCATTATTCCAAGAGACTAAAAACAAAACAATAAATGTGATAAATTGGTAATTACAAATATTATATATATATATAAAGTATTGTTTATTTGTTCCATTTTATAACCAACATCAAGCAATTCCTTGGCACAATATTTTTCAGTTTATCACTTTGGTAAAGACATAATTTTTCATTCCTAAACAAAAAAGATCTAAAACTTGCCATCTTATGTATCATTGGTACTTTTGATTTACAATTTATATATCCCCTTTTTTGCAGTGGCTTAATTATTAATTTATAATTTAATATACTGTTATTTCTTGTAATAATTAAATCTAAACATTTGATATTTTTGCCCTGTTCCTTTTCAATAGTATATTAAATTATAAATTAATAATTAAGCCACAGCAAAAAAGGGGGTATATAAATTCTAAATCAAAAGTACCAATGATGCATAAGATGGCAAGTTTTAGATCTTTTTTGTTTCAGAATGAAAAATTATGTCGTTACCAAAGTGATAAACTGAAAAATATTGAGATATTTGCCAAGGAATTGCTTGATGTTGATTATAAAATGGAACATAAACAATATTTTATGACAATTTTAAAAAAAAGTTATATATATATATGTGCACACATGATATATGAAAATATTTCTACTAGTTAATTATCCATTTGCCTTTAAAATACGTAAAGTTAACTTATTTTTATATATGTTGCAATAGAACAGATATTGCTTTCCACATATGGCCATATAATATGATATGAAACTTAACTAAAACACTTTCTTATTCAAAAGCCATCAAAAATATATGTGCTAAAAGATTAACAAAACTTGTGGTCCAAATAATTAAGAAACAGTATTTTATTAATAGTTTGACAAAAAAAGTAAATTACATACTAATGATTAGCAATTATTTTATTGGCATTTCAAATATATATATAAATAAAATAAAAATGTGTGGCAGAATAAAAAAAAAATAGAGATAAAAAAAATGTTTAAATAAATTTTTTTTATTTGTATTATTTTTAAGTTTTTAGTACTCGCACAGTAAATGAAAATGTAAAACTATTCTGTCCTTTAAATTGACTGGACTCTTATCATATATATATATATAATAATGGTAGAAAAATGAGAGCAATGAGAGAGGTTTTATTACATATCCAAACTTTGGATGCTAAATCTGTAATGAAAAAAAAATGAACAAGAAAAAGAGAACAGGCTCTATTTATATGCCATAGCTCTGAACACCAAATATGTACCAGTATTAATAAAAGAACAAGAGAATTCCTCTTATCAATGTTCCAAGTCTTTGATTAAGCTAAATCCATAACAGTACAAAATAAAACATTTAATTAATTTTTTATTATAATAAAATACCAAGACATATGAATACTAATAAATCTCTTGATCATATAGACTGTTACTTTTATATGCCCTATGAATTGTATAAAGTTAAAATCTATAATAGTATTAATTTTATAATACCAAACCTGTAATCATGTAAATAGCTAGCTAAAATTAATAGTGCTATACAAGTTAAGTGAACTAAATCTTTAATGGATTAAAATGAGCAAAGGTTAAGGAAGCTCTATTAATAAAATAGTCCAAAATCAATATTGGAATAATGTTTAAAATTTATTAATAATATTCATATACAAGATAAATATCAATCAAGTTGGATATCAATATTGTCTATGCAATATAAAATAATGTATTTGAAAATTATGATAAATATGTTAGTTGTTTATAATGATATTCATTCATAAATAACACTTATTACTATGTGGTAAATTTATATTATGTTAAAAGTGAATGAAATTATTTAAGCTTAATGATTATATAAAATTTATTATAATAATTTATTAACTAGCTCTTATAACAATAGATGTTCATAAAACATTAGACTCGCTTGTTATTAATATTAAACTTTAGTATCATGATAAAATTTATATTATTTGCTAAATGTTTATGTTTGCAATGAGATTCTAAATCATGATTACTATATCATATATCCATTAATATGAATAAGATTCTTAACTCAAATTTAATAAATAATAATTTTACTGACAAATAATAATAATAATAATAATAATAATAATAATAATAATAATAATAATAATAATAATAATAATAATAATAATAATAATAATAATAATAATAATAATAATACAGTTAATAAATATGCAGTACTAATTTAAGTTAAGGTTTCATAAAATATTATTTTTGTTTAAATTATAACATGCTATAAGACATTAAATATTCTTTTTCAAACCACAGGAAAATATTAATTTGTCTAGTCTCCAATAGACAATATATATATATATAAACCATGACAGAAAATATTAATTTGCTGCAGTTTGCCTACTGAACATTTATCAGCAAACAAAATAAATAATTAGATAAAATCTTTTATGATGGTTTAAATGTAAGGCTAAAATTATCTATTAAAATATTCTTTGATTAATTTATATATTTATATGTTCATGCTCATACCTATATATGCTAAATGACCTTTTAAAACTACTACAATAACAGTACAAATAAACAATACAACCTGTTTTATCAAATAGTAAGATACTAATCAATGTCTACACATACGTTTCACTGTCTTTTAATTAATTCCCATGAAGAAAATTCTTCAATAAGTGAAATATTTTTGAAACACTGCAATTCCTAAAAAAGTTTTTTAGAAGCATCTGTAGTTTATTTAGAAAAATAATTTTTAATGAATCATGGCAAGATTTCACAATGTAGTTGACATTAATTAATAAGTAGTTTAAAATGATAGTTATCTCATTTAAAATTATAATCTTTAGCAAACTATTTACTATTTATTTCTTTGTTGGCATCAGATGCATATATATTAACACATAGTAAATTAAAATTTATCAGTATTTTATAACTTTTATTTACTCCATTTGTTAAACAATTATTATTTTATACCTGGTAAATTATTGATTTGATCCCTGGTAAATTATTGATTTGTTTGTTGGCACTCATATATATATATTGTAACCGTTCGACTGTTGTCCCAACTCTATTTGTAACCCTTACATATCGAGCCGACCACGTTGTGGTGCCAAAAATTTGTAACTGTTACAAAGTGTGGTCAACTACATAATATCACCAAAACATCAGTGCACTGGGAATCATAACCTCGATCACTGATCAATTCCCGCTACTCATTGTCAGCTATTAAGAGCTATATCCAAAAGCATATTATGCTATCTATTTTATGCACCAAGGACCACAACCAACATTTAGAACAACTTACCACAGACCAAACTAATGATCTACATAAACTTTTTATGATTTAATTTGATCGCAGCCAGGGTGTACCGCGATGACCTATCATAATAGTATGATAAAATACAGTAAACAAATTATAAGTGTAATGTTATTATGTTACAAACCTTAATTTACGATTTTTATTGTATGAGACCCGATGGCCGACCGTGTACAATATGGCATAATTTGTTGAACTACATAAGATTATGAAATTTTAAACCATCTATATGATTTTTTATACAAATGCTAGTCCAGGTAAAGCTTTGCAATAAATAAACATAAGTACTTGGGTTCTTTTTTTTTTATAGTTTACTATATCACTGAGACTCTTTTTATACTGACAAATGACAATTTAAATGTTAAGTAAATATATTCAATCTTATCATTCTTTGGTAAAGCTGTTTACAGGTTTAATAATCAATTTGTATTGTATACTAGATCAACTACGCAAAGCCAAAATGATGGAAAAGGTAAATGGGATTTTATTGTACCCCCCACATATAAACTACAAGCAAAAGCATCCAAATTTTTTTCAAAATACACTAAACTCTTATATCATGTTGATGATAGTATTGCTTCAATGTATGCTCTATCCAAGTTTATGATTTCTGATTTAAGATAAAACCGGCCAGTAAGTTTAATTATAAATCAACTTTTATTTACAAATGAATAATAAAAATTAACCAATGTTATAATTAAAAAAATAAATAAAAAATAAAATAAATAAATTATAATTCTATCGACTTTCTTCACTAACTATCATATCGTTTTAAAAACCTAATCATACCTATTTCAATTTGATATAATGACCTGGCAAATTATACTAAATCAACATCAACTCAAAGTATTTAAACATTTCCAGTCAATAAACCATAGAAACTTATAATAATATAATAAATAATATTATATTTGTAGGATTTAGCTATAATGTACTCATTAAAAAATAAAATTTAAACTTACGGTAAATAATAACAACCGACAGTTAATTATTAGGAGTAACTTGAATAGATTCCTCTACATTTGGATCTAACTTATGAATTATGCTAAATGAAGATGATTTAGAGATTAACTAAAATACTTTGCCACTTATATCTATAAGTAAAACATATTCCTGTGGATGTTCATCTAATAGAATTAAATAATACTAAACGTTTTGTGGATTGATACCATCATAAAGTAATACGTATAATTACACAATTCCGCGGATTACCAAGTGGAATGAGTGTAAAATAAAAAATCAATTAAATAATCTGCGGATTAACCACAACAATTAATGTTTATTCTAAAACAACATTACTATTTACTTCACTTAAAGTAAAATCCTCCTCCTCAGTTATTCTGATCATTCAAAAACTAACACTTTAGAATGTGGGTTCTTGCATAATAAAATGTTACACTAATCAGGACAACTAATGTACTAACTTATCTTGCTTAAAATAAAATGTAAGCAATATAAGTAATATTAGCATAGGAATATAAATCTGGAAAGAACAAAATACCAAAAGATTGATACATCTCATAATTCATTTAGTACCTTTCAAGCCTTTAACTATTCTCTTGAATAAATATTTTATTCAACCCCTATTAATTTAAACTAATAAAATATAACTTATAACTTAAAGTTATATAAGATAAAATTTAAGTAATGAATTATCATAAATATAAAATCTAAGAGGTGTGTGTGGATATAAATTAAATGTATAGCTTTTATAGTTCAATCATGGATTTTAGCAGGTGTGTGTGTCACAAATTAGATTGTAGAGCACTTTATAACTACAATAGATCCGTGAAATCCATGTACGATTGTCGAACAATAAATGTACGAAGTAATAGCTATAATTATAGTTGAATTTCCTACATGTAATTTTATCCATTTGTGTTAGTTATTATAATCACTATTAGATTAACGATTTTACGTGGCTCCATAAACAAAAAATTTAAAACATGACAAGCAGAACTTAAATGAAAATGTTTTTCAAAAGTTATTAATTTCTACATTTCTCTATTAAAATGTTCAAGTTTATTACATCCATGCTAATATTTATTTATCCACCTTAAATCTAGGAATAATAACTACAGCAATTAATTCAATCATTCCAAACTAGATAAAATTAGAAAATAGCTTTGATAAATTATTTGAAGACTGTTTATTATCCAAATAAAAATAATAAAAATATATTACTGCATTATAAAGTTAAAATAATAATACTATATTTTATTAGAATAGAAATGAAATATTAACTATGTTGATAACTTTAACATTTTACTTTAATTTAAATTTTTTTAAAAAGAAATTTATATTTATAAAATTTTGTAATTAAAATACTTATTTAATTTTTCAATTGTAAAATAAACATTTTAAAACAACAACTCTTGAATAATTCTTTTAAACTGGAAGTCGATTTCAAATGTAATATTGGAATTATTAGGTGATTTGATCACTAATACTTAAAGACTTTTAAATTTAGAATTCATCTTATATTTAAATAGATATTATTTTTACTTTATAGAAATTTTGGAATCAGTTACTTGTTAACTATTTTAAAATAAGCTTATCAAATTACCCATTTGCTTCTTACCATTTTCTTTTCTTTTTTCCTCAAAAAAAACTAACAGAGATCTGCTCTTAAATTCTCTTTTCTTTTTTAATTGAGGAAGTAATTACTGTATTTATTTTTAATAATTTATTTTAATTGAAAATGGTTTTTTGTTAATTCAATAGAAATAATTTTTAAGATTACTTTAAACAAATGTAAATAAAATATTATATTTTAATACTATTTTACCAAATTTAATGTGTTGTCAAAATTTTTTAAAAAGTTAAACATTATGATATGAATTAGGATATGGAACGAAGCAAATTTAAATTTATTAAAATAATATAAGAGAGTAATCTGTTCAAAGTGCAAATCAAGCCAATCAAATCACCAAAGAAGACAGAGAAATTTTTTTAATAAGTTACATCAATTATTATATTTTATGCTAAAATATATGGTTACAATATATATATATATTAACTCACAAGTTTTAAATAAACATTTTAATAAAATTTTCTTCCAGAATATTAAAAAAACAAATTCCATTTTAGTCGTTATTTCAGGTTCTTCTCAAATACTAAGTAGTCTTTGAAGCAATCAGCAATTTTCCTATCTAGATTTCTTTTACATTATTATTCAGACAAGACATTTAAACATATATATGCAAGATTTTTTTAAAAATATTTAATGCTTAGCACATTATTTTAACTGAGCTGATAGATATATGTCACATATATAGAAAAAGTTAAGCAAGAAAGAATGTCTCATCTTAAAATCACAGGCTTATATAGCCTTTGTTTATATATTAATAAGATCATTAACATAGATATTGTCATTAATATGAAGCTCAAAGTTAACCCCTTTTACTTAAAAGATAAATATTGCACTTTAATTACCATTC
This sequence comes from Epiperipatus broadwayi, assembly GCA_028023455.1. Taxonomy (NCBI): domain Eukaryota; kingdom Metazoa; phylum Onychophora; class Udeonychophora; order Euonychophora; family Peripatidae; genus Epiperipatus; species Epiperipatus broadwayi. Next base: position 18,594,171 of record JAQFVV010012398.1, on the reverse strand, counting down.
ATTTGAATAAAACCAGTGTTCAAAATAACATATCTTCCTTTTAACTTTTAAAACAAAATGATAACAATGACTTTTAATTTATTTTTTAAAAATAAAAATAAAATACACCCATCTGTTTCAAGACAAACAATATTTTAAATAATTAATATTACTTTAAACATTCACAATTTAAAATTATATAATAATTTTGTATTTACACAATAAACTAAACTTGAAAGCATATATTATTTATACACATATATGAGAATATAAAGTGTTATTTTCCTAAACCAATTGTCTTTTAAAATGTGTAGAACATATAAATATTAATTTTTATTAAAATATGTCTTTAAATTTATAAGTAGATTTATAATAATATCTCAAGTTTATTGTGTATTATTAGTTTAAATATAAGAAAAAAATAAATTGTGAATTATTTTTAAAAATAAAAATAAAAGCAAATTGCAAATTACCAGTTCATATTTGGGTGTGTCTATAATAACTCCAAAATTTAAAATAAAACATCACCTGCAGATTTTAAACATTTAGTAATATACAAAATCATGACAATACATTTTTATTATGATAATGCTTATCTTAAGTCTAATCCAGGATGGAACAATATATATATATGACTAGATCTTTCTGCTATAAGTTAAAATGTATATTACTTATGCATATATTATATTTAGTACATGTATACATAATAATACATGTGTATATATTGTAAATGAACTTCACTTAATACATATAATTTTACTTTAAATTAATATCATTAAATATTTATGCAGTAAGTTCATATATATCCTCTTAATGTATATATTATATTTACCTTGTGTTCATAATTATATATGTAAATAAATCAGTAAATAAGTCTTCTATTTAAAAGTGTTTAACAGTTTTTATTTCTATTTTAAAACAGTTGTTTTTAAAAAATGCTAAAGAAAATTAGTGATTAGTGTTTTAAAAAATTATTGTGAGTTTTCTTTTTTAACTTTTCACAATCATTTTAAATAATATGAGTTTTGGTAGTTTTGCTTTAAAAAAACCAATTGTTTTAAAATAATAATAAAAACTATAAAACAATTTCAAATAGAAAACTTAATTATTGATTTATTATACATACATAATTATGTACATATACTAAATATGATATATACATTAAAATAAATAGTTTAAAAAATATTAAATTAAAAGGAAAAAAATATATAGCCTTTTTGTTATTATTATTTAAAACAAATGAAAGTTCTAAAAATAATTGTTAACTGTATATGTCAAATTGTTGAATATTTTTATACTTTCCAGCCTTCTGTTCCATATCTATCAAACTAGTTAATATATTGAAAAGTTAAGTAAACTAGTATAATTTAGTTATATATCAGTTGTCAAGCAATTCTATTGAATTTAAATATAATAAACCAAGATTTTAAAATTTCATTCTAACTTCAAGATCAAGAGTTAACAAACAAACAAACTGATTTTCTAACTTCAACAAAAGCATTTAAAAATAACATTTGTCTAGAATTGATTATTATTAGTAATTAAAGTATTATAAAATTTGTATTAATGTTAGAAATATTAAAAAAATTAAGTCTAAATTAAAAATGAATTTTAATGTTTAAGATATAGTTTTTAATTTAAATTCTGATCTTATAAGGTTTTAATTTATTTGGACTAAAATAGACAACATATTTCTAAAAAAGAAAGAAAAATATCTCTATCCATAGAAAAACAGGTACTTCTAATTAGTGCATTTGTATTAATTCAGATGCATTTATTTAGATAATCAGTCCTTTGATGCTTAGTTTCATAAACATTGTGGGAAATTATTTAAACCTGGTTTAAAATCTTTGAAAAATTTAGAATTTCAACCACTTTAGACTTGCATATCAAATTTCATGCAGAATGTGCTGTTAAAGAAAATTCAGTAATCAAAATGTTTTAGCAACAAGTTCATGAGTGCACAACTATTAAATAGAATATCCTGGTAGTCTATATAAAAGGTAAATTATATCATATAATTATAACATAAAAATACTTAAATAAGCAACATAACCTTCAAGATGAGTGATATTAATATTATTGTTCCATTTTATATAATAATTTAACTTTATATTATATTATAAGTAGGCATAAAACATATTAATATGAGCTCTTTTTATAAATATATAAAATATATCTAGAAAAACTAATGGATTATATTTCATGATTATCATCAATTTACAAAAGATTTATGTGAGATTTAGTTTAAGAGACATATCAATGAATAGCTCTATTAATAAATTCACAGTAATAATTTAAAATAATGATTAATAAGTTTATTAATAAATTAGTAGTAGTACTAATAAAAGTAATATTACTACTAATAATAATACTAAAAAAACATGGAAGTGAAATATCTGAATAAATATTCTCTATTAACACTAATGCATTATTTGTAATTCAGATATTCATTACTCCAAGAGACTAAAAACAAAACAATAAATGTGATATGTAAAAAAGTATTACATGTGCACTAATTAATAAATAAAGAATACAAATGCTAACAGCCTTCAATTCAGATTTAGCTTCTATACTATCTGAAATTCATGTACTGTGAGTAAAGATTAAACATGAATAGACTATGAACTCACATAGAAATCACTAATGGTAGTGCATCTCTGAGTAATCTCAAACTCAATTAGCGTGGAATCTGCTAGCAGCTGCTTTTTAAAATTCACCAGTATTTTAAGTAAATCCAGTTAGTATTTATAACAGATTCTAATAAATGCTCAGATTGATAAGTATAAATATTAAGGTTTTTTTCTCAATTAATAAAAAAATATTATAACAAAAATATAATGTTTGTTTTGTTGATTTACATTTAGTAAAACAAAATAAGACAAAAAGTATTTTCTTAATTAAAACTTTTTCTTAATCTTTTCAAAATAATTTTTATAATTACATGTTCCTTAAAATAAATATCTTTGTTTTCATAAAAATAGTTAATTTCAGTTCATTAAAAATTTAGATTTTTGTTAGAATTAAATAATCTATTTGCATCAGAGATAGTTTTTATTTATTTTAAACAATTTATTTCAAAATAGCAGAAATATTATTCCATACTTAATTAATATGCAATTCTTCCTAAACTTTATTTTAAATCTTTATATAAGAAATCTTTGTCTGCCTTATTTCTTCTTCTCTTTTAAACTTTAAATATATATAAAAACCCACTGTCAACATTATTCATCTATTACATTATGTCCCATGCGACACTCGTCTCAATACTTAAATTTAAATATCTTTTAAAGTAAATATCTCACTGCAATGCAAATAATCCTCAAAGGAGGCCTTCATAGGAGGATGAGTAAAAGAGTATTTAACAGATTTTCCAATTGCTTGACAATGAGAGTTTGAACAACTCATTAGCTCAGCTGACTGTGGGCTTTCACCTAGTTCAAATTCAAATTGTAGTTTATAGAACCAATAGGTAAATGTTTTATCTCTGCATCATAGGACCCTTATTATTAATAAATTATATAAAATACTGACTGACATTTTATAAACCAAGTATCAGTGATCATTTCTAACACACTGAAATGATCACTAATACTTGGAGTTATTACTTTACATACAGTGAATAAAAGTAAAAATTAACCAAAGATTCCATATGTGTATGACTCTTTCTTAAAACCCACATTTTTTTATGATCAGCACAGTGATAGTCATCCAGAATCATGCCATTCATAAAGGTAAAATATATAATGCCTGATAAAGTCAAGAACCTAATGATGTCAAAAACAAGTTATAGTAATGGTTTAAAATTTACAAACATCAAAACAAATTATTAGAAATAAGTATATGTAAATTATATGTATATGTGCATGTAATTCTTATTGTATACATGCATGTAACTATTAATTAATTTATTTTAAATATATTTATATGTCCATTTTATTGTTTGTTTTATATTAATACATTTTATAAAAACATATTTTTTAATATCAAATCAAATTTTTGACTGCTTGGAAGATTATATGACATCCATGTATCAGAAGAAACACATTGAATTTCATTCATTATTGTTAGTCAGTAAGAAAGTTGTATGTCATTCAAGTGAAAGAAATGATAGGTTAAATTTGATCTGGGAATGTTTAGCTTTCAAGGTCATCATTCAAAAGCTATGCTAAATTACTAATGGCAAATAATTGAACAATATATTGTTCAGGATGTCATGTTACATTTGAGTGTCAAAAATATGAGATTGGACATCTTGATCCATAAATCCATGGATCTTGATTTTATAATGGATCTTGAGTCTATAACATTACCAGTGAATTAATCTACACATGGCAGACTGTGTTTACATTAGCTGCTAACAAAGCTTCATACTATATTGCACTAATCTCAGTGACCCAGATTATCTTGTGATCTTTATTGTCCAATGAAACAAACTAGATATCTATTTAGCAATCTCTTTTGAATGACTCACTTTTTTAAGGTTTTGTAATTTTAAAAAAAATTAAAAGCTTGCTTGGGTGATTCTCATACATCTCAAAGAAAGATCTAAATACCAGTTGGATTTGAATCCAAATCAGGGGCATGGTATAGAAACACATTTACTCCTCTATCAGCAGACCTGTTCATGGTTTAACATAGTCTATATAAATACATGTATAATTAACATTAAGTTTATTTATTTAAAATAAAGTAGAAGAAAATAGAAAATATTTATAGGTCTTGATTCATTTCTCTTTAAGACCATATTTAATCTTTAATGACAACTTTTATTTTTTTAAGTAAATGTTTTACAGAAAAACAAAACATGTTAATATCATTTTTTTTACATTTTTTTATATTTTTTTATATGGAAAAAATGTAGTAAATATTTTAGTTCTTGAACCTCAGTTACATTTAAATAAATACTAAATATGGGAATTTTGAATTCGATCATTCATTTTTTTTTCTCTCTTTTAAATCGAGTTAAAAAAGAAATACAGCAGTTTATGATCCGAGACATTAGTGTTGATTTCAAAACAATTTTAAATTTTACAATTTTTTATATATATATAATAAATAAAAGATGGCTATATATTCTATTAAAAAGTTTTCAATTTGTAATCCCCTTTCCCTCTTTCTTTAAAGTTATATTTTCACTCGTAAATCTTTTATAATTGAATCAATTACTCAATTATGTATGCGCGCATATATATATACACAGTAAATACAACAAAGAACTCATAGTGTACAGAATAACATATTATCTTACAGTGCTTTTATCCCCTTCTGCCCAGCTATTTTAGAATTTGTAATCAATTAATAGACATTTCTGCTAATACTCGACAATTGGTGAATAACTAGGTCAAAAGTTTTCAATTGCAATATCATGACATACAAGAATGTGACAATGACAATTCCAGAGGGGCATGAAATATAGTGATAAGTATTACTGTATCATTTTATTATTAATCTGAATACCTATTATTCAAAACCTATTATCCAAACAAAATTAAAAAGTGAAATTTAATCTTTTAAAGTAAATAAATTAGTTTGTACATACATTTACTAACAGATAAAAGCATCTGCATTTTAATACCAGTATCCAGTGTCATTTAAAAATATTTAAGTTTATGCACACCATGTCTAAGCCAACTGTGAGAGAACCTCACAGATCTTATTTCACTCCATAAAGTGTAGAAAACAATTTAAGAAACTTTTGTAAAATCTCTTCTGTTTCTTAATAATATTCATTAAGTTAATTCAAGCATTTTCTATCCTGATAAATCATTGGCATCATAGAGCACTATAGATCTCTGCTATAAATTGTCGACCTCCAAAAAATCAACCATTTAGAACTTCTTTGGCTTTTTCTACTTCTGCTATTAAATAAAGATTTTAACAATAATTTCTGCATCTTTTTCTTTATTCTATTTTTCTTAATAAATAATATAGGTATAATTTGCAATTGCTAAATTAATACAGCACTATAATTCTGGCAGTAGTCTCCCAAAAACATGCTTAGGGCACTATAAAAGCCTTGAATTTCAACTTTTATTTTTTTGTGATACTCGATTACGAATGAATAAAAATAACAAAATTAAAAAACATTCAATAAATATTTATAAATTTATAAACTAATTGCAATGAGCTGCCTGTTTTTTTTTTGTGTTTTTTTTTTTCTTAAAAAAGAGAATTTGGATTTACAATGAGAAATACAAAAGACCTATTCTTGATATCTAAGAAAGTCATAAATCAAAAAAATTTCTGGAACCTGTATTATTAAATGTATGAAAATGCAATTTTAATTTCCTGATGTCACATAATATCAGTCATTATTAAATGAATTAAGTAAGTTTTTTAAATGCTTTAGTAATTCTATTTCCATTAATGTTGCTTTTATATTCCTGATTATATCTACTTTCCCATATTTGTAAAAGTTTATGAAACATAAATTTTTCAAGAGTTAACTATTTATTAATTCCAGTTCTCCCAACTATTGGAAGTTTGAATAAACAATAAATACGAAATATAGTTCTTTTAAAATCCATAACTAGTGCTGTTCTATCCACATCTCCAGATTGGTTTCTGACTTAAGGTCTTGATTAGAGAGGAATTTGAAACTGGATCTCATGCATCTGAAATTTAGATCTAAGGTACTTTTTTCATCTCATGGCTATTTTTTTTGGAAGGCTTTAAACCAGAAATTAATCTGAAAATATGAATAGTTCAGCTTTGAATACGCATTTATCCATATCTACTAAAATAAATGACAGAACTAAGGTCATGTGATGTTTATATAGTTCTAACATTATAAATTCTTTTAAAAGGACAAGTAAAATGATAATGCTATAATTTTGTTTCTAAATATATAATTATGTTTCTTTTTTAAATTAATTTAACAGAAGAAAAAACAATAGCTTCTAGCTTTAAATAGAGCCAGTGTCCTCATTTTACAAATACAAATTTATATCTAAATGACAATGTTTCAAAATAATAGCATCACTCAGTTTTAATTTATTTTCAAAATAATATTTTTCTGGGAGAAAAAAGGAAAGTCAAATAGATACTTTACCAAATAAATTATGTTTTTAATAAAAAATTTAAATATATTTAAATCAATCACATTTTTAAATTCAAATATCATATTAATTATTAAAGATTAATTTCATTTTCATTTTGAAAGTTATATATTATTTGATTTTTTACATATTTGTACTAATTTTTAAATTAATAAAGTTTATTATGCATTTGTTCATTCAAATTTTATTAGTATATAAACCTGGGTCTCTTTTTATGCGGACTTATTTAACATGATTTTGAAGTTACACGATCCACGTTTCACCGGAAGTCGACCTCCGATAATGCGCTATTCCTTTAAATAATAAATTTCATGCACTTACATTATATTGAAAGTAATAGCACATTACTGGAATTCTACTTTCATCTTAGTAATTCCAATATTTTCAGGGCTTTATAATAGTAAGATTTTATGCAATAATGAAATTAAAATCATGATTTCTACATTTTATGTATACACACATTAAATTTTACAAGATTATAATGTAAATTTGTTCAAACATCTGTGTTAATTTTGCATTTTAAATCACATTCTGTTTTTGCTTTTTAAAAAAGAACGTAATCAATTATTAATCATTTAGTGTCCACAAGTTTATTTTTAAAAGGTGAGTAATAGCAGTGGGCACAATTAAATTTGACAATTAAAAATTAAAATCTGATTTTTAATTGTAATTAACAATTTAAAAATTACTTACGGTGACTTAAAATTAATGTGATGTGAAATTTGATTTTTAAATGGAATTGAAAATTAAAAAATTAAAGACAAAAATAAAAATTTAATTTTTAGTTGTTAGTTTCATAAACAATTAATAAAATTGTCTCAAAGATTAATTACTAATTATGTTGTCACTAGAAAACCATTGACACAGCATGAGTGTGAAGTTAGCACTAGTTGTATTTCCTCTTGTGAAGAATTTTATTTTTTACCAGTTTGCAAATGAACGTGTTTTTCATCAAATAGCGATAATAATTAAAACATGTATAAAAAAATGTAAATTACTGTACTGTAAATTATGCACAAAAATATATTATTTTGAATAAAATTAAATATTATCATCAAAAAAAGTTTGTATCAATTTTTTTCAAATTTGAAATTTTTTATTAGTCATATTTTATTTCCTTATTTTTTTTTTGCTTGAATTTTAAAGTAATTTTATGTTGGTGCTTTGCTTTTACGTGAATTTTGAAAAATCAAAGACCGCATCCCCCCTTTTTCAATGTAAGTTATGTCTATTTTTGCACGATTTCATTTATGTGTGTTTTCTGAGGAACCTATCTAGCGTGTAAAATGAGACCCAGGTGTATAAACAAATATATAAAATACAAAATTTATATATTTATGCACTAAAAATATTAGATACTTTTAGTATGTAATGTACATCTGAAATGTTACATTTTAATCAAAATTCTTACATTCTGACTACCACAAAATATATAAAGAAGTAAGGATGTTGTGAGAAAAAATCAAGTTATGTCAAAAACAGAGCTAGACAGTAATAATTTTTGAATAATCTCAGTTTATAAGGCTAATGCCTATAATTTATTGTAATATAATGGCAGAGGAGATATATATATATATATCAGCTAATGTACTGGTCTATTTTTAATTTTTAGGCTCTCTAAATATGTATATATATAATCAAGACTGTCCATTAATAAAGGAAATTGCGTGGAACATGGTAGCACCAAGGATATAAAGATATTGTAAAAAAATTGAATGTTTTATAAATTTTAAAATAAACTATTGAAAATGTTTCTAACTTTTGCTGTATATACATCCCTGTTATTCTAGTTAAGATATGGTTTTCTGAGATTCTGTGATGGTTGCAATATGATAAAGCTGATGTTCTGACTAAAAAAAACAACTTGAAAAATATTTCTGCAATGTGACAAATCAAACACCATCTGCTTCCCATTGCTCTAAAGAAAACCCAAAGAAACCTTCACTAAAGCCAAATGTATCTTTGAAATCTAGGCAAGCACTAGCACAAGTGGCATTTTCATCCCCACAACACAAAATAGGTTTTGATGAAGTGGACAATAGGAAGCATGCAACCAAGTTAAGGAAGGTTAAAAGTAATCCTGAACTAGTCATGGGGTTGCTAGAAAATATAAATATGGACTGTGTTTCAATCCAAGATATCAATGTATCCATTAATGTATAATGATAAAATATTGCTCATAATCTTTACTGTAAAGAAAATTTGTATTAATTTTGTGTGTTTAAATTACTATGATTGTTTCATATTTCTTTTTGTACTCATCTACTCCCTTCCAGACATTATCTAAGCTTCAAAGTCAACTTCCATTAGATTTATATAAAATCACTTCAGTTCAAAGGTCCAAAAATTTCCATTACTTCATGTGGTTCTGTTATTTGCCATCATGATCATGCTGCTTAAATTGGGAAACCTTTTTAGATAGTCTGCAACTTGTCTGTTCAACAAGATGCTTGTTATTTTTCTGTTTAAGTTATGTAATTATGTTTATCAAAATCACTGGTGTTAATGTAAGGTGTTTGAATCCACCCCAACGAATGATTCCAATCAGTAATTGGATTTCTCAATTTCCTCTGAAACCAAATTTTCTACATATTCTAATATTAATCTTGTTAGATATCTCGGGAAAATATGGCTGTTTTAATTCTCCACCTCTAATATTTCAGCTGCTAGAGTAGATGGGTTGATACATCATAAGGCATATTTTGAGTCTAAAGAAATCCATTATCTCAATCAAAATATGATTGCCATTATCTTTTATCATAATGCCTTTATAATTAACATGGTTTATTTATATCTATATAACAAATCTATTTTGATACATCAACTTATCTGTCAGATTAATCTTATTCTTTCATCAAACCCCTTTCATACTCTCCTTTTTGGGGACTTTAATATGCCCTATACTAACTTTTTTCGAAAGTATCTTCACCAGATAAATTGTAAACTGATGAATGATGGTTTGCCCCAATAATGTTTTCTCCTTCAATACTTTAAAACATTCATCTCTAATAGACCTCTTAGTCTATTCACCAGACCTTCACTTCAGAGTTAACCCTTCTTTGCAACCAGTTTATTTCTCAAATCATCGAGCATTCAGATTGATATTAATATTCACACTTGACCTATTCTCCATTATAAATGATACATTAAGACCAGATGCAGTAATTTCAGAGATTTACACTTATTTTAGGAAGATTGACATTTTCCCTTTCAACCTCTTAAAGTTTGGTTCTCATTTATTAACATCATCCAATCAGCCATTAAGCATTATACTAGTAGAAACAAATTACCTACAGCCTTAAAGAAACAACTTGAGGCTACTAACTTGAGATTAAAGACTACTTCAAGTGATCCTCACCCTTAAGCAGCAAATACAAGCATACTCAATCTGTTTTAGATTAATACCGATCTACCAGAAAAGCAAAAATCTTTCTGGCTCAATCCCATAATTGGTCAAAAGACTATATTTGCTAAGCACTTGCCTATAAAAAAATTCTGTTCCCTCTTCAATTATTACTAATGACATTTTCTGCACAGGACTCAATATAATGTCTTACCCCTTCTTATCATTTTAAGTTGCAGGCTTTTCTGTACTTCCAATATATCTTTGGTTCCAATCATTGTGATCATGTCATCACAAAGTCTAACATCATGATAAAACTAAAATCTCTCCTTGACAACATTCATGCTGGGCCATATGCCATTCCTGAATATCTTTTTTTGGACATTAGCAATTTCACAGTATGTGTTATTATGAATTTACATAACTTTTTGTCTAAATAAATTTAATCACATTGATGGACTATACTCAATATTATTAATTCCATTCCTTAAGGCAAATATATTTCCTTCCCCACTAAATAACATTTGCCTTACCTCTGTCTCCTTTATTTATAAAAATTATTGAATCTATCATAAAGAAAAAGATTTCATCCATAATACTCTCTTCAATTTCAGAATACCAATATGCAAAGAAGGGAGGTTCTCTTTCTGATGCCATCATGGTGGGCAGAATTATAATTGATTATGTCAGAACTTCAAAGAAAACTGGCCCAACTGCCGTGCAAATAGATATTTCATATGCCTTTGATTCTGTACCTATTGAACCTCTCACTGATTCCTATTCTTAACATATTAGCTAACCTATCAACAAGTAGAGAAATTTCTATTACTCTCAATAGAAAAGTGTTCCTAGGATTTATGCCTTTTAACTCTATTCTGAGTGCATTATTTTTCATCATCTATATCAATTCACTCATTTTTGAGAAACATGACATTCATGTCCCAATAATTAATAGGGATATCAAGCATAAAACTTTTATGGCTAATCTTCTTCCTCTCCAAGAAATATCTACACCCATTTATCTCAATTCTTAGAGGGTACAATGCCCATTTTAAACTCCAATTTAATCTTAATAAAGCATCTACAGAGAATATACTCTCTGGCAAGAGTGTCTTGACTTTCTTTACTGCACCCTTACACAATTTTCTTGTGTTTCCTATCTATAAATCAATGAATGCCATGAGAATGTCAATCCAGAATTCCTTGCTCTTGTCTATTGAAAAATTATTAAATCTCTGTCCAAAGCATACCTGTCTCTTAATGCAAAAATCTCTCTAATTAACATCTTAATCTTTCCAAAAATCATATATTGTATGCCAATCATTAGGTTCAAAAATTTGCTTTGTTCCAAATTAATTTGGAACAAAAAACCTGTGATCCTCTCATTTCACTCAATTTCTATCCTTTTTTTTCAGAGACAATTTAACTTAATATTTAAATTTGTATCCATGTACCCTAATGTTATAAAATTTGTCCACATTAGCCATATTGATAAACCATTGACCAATGGTGGCACGTTTTTTCAATCTCTAATCAAATGTGTTGCTGCTTAGCTTGACATGAATCAAACATTCCATTTCAGAGAAAATAATTTATTGAGAAGCCTGTAATATGACTCATAATACCAATCAATCTCAACTACAATATCTGCTTAATCTCAAAAATAAACAAGTCATTTCAAAATTCAAATTCTGGCATCTAGAACCAAACTATCTACCATTTTCTTACTAAAATCAATCAAAATGCTTTTACTATTTGTCACAAAAAAAAAGATATATGCTAACATTGATTCTATCTGCTCACTCAGTCATAAATCAGAAGAAACAATTAATCATCTTTTATTCCAGTGTCCAGCCCTTCTTGTACATAGAAATATTATTGAATCACTCACTAAATCAATCACCAGCCTCATAGATAGTATGAATCATGGCATCTTTCCCTCCATTAAAGTCACAATTTTCATTATATTTACCCTTTGGGCCCTGAGGTAACTTTTTTTTTTAATGAAATCCAAGAAATTGAAATCTCTATTTTACAATTAGATATCTAAAATAAAAAATAAAAATAGGATGCTTGCTCCTCCTGATATCTATCATACCACATGGATCCTTATTACTTTTCCCTCTCCTTCATAATACTAGACTATTAACTAAAAGTTATATGTCAAGAATATTAATAGACACATGGTATAGGTATGTAATGGGAGTGCGTTTCTGATATATTTATAATTATTACTATGAACATCTATACAAATCCTTTTTCCGTTTGACTGCTTAATACGATTAAATTTCAAATCACATAAACCTTGGATTTATCCATGTGCAATGTTAACTAATTCTATTTTTTTCTCAAACTGTCCAATATGTTAAACTTATAATTAATTTAAAGACCTAATGAAAGTTAATTTTAAATGTATAAGTATATATAATAATAATAGTTTCATTTTAATTTATGCTCTACATAAAAAAAATTTCATGATCTTTCATGCAGCAATGATTAATATTTTTTTTCCCCATCAATAACTAATGTCAACCATAGACTGAAGATTAGTTAAAATCCCACCAATCATAGCAATGCATTTTTATTTAACCTCAACTGTAACATTCAATTTGATATTAGAGTTTTCTCATCAAACAATGCCATCTGAAATATCATGGAAAACATCAATTGAAAGTGTAAGTTAAAATTAATGTTAGGGTACTGTATACATATATATATGTGTGTGTGTGTGTATGTCTGCAATAATCAAGAATCTTGTGGTATATGGAATTCAAATTCAGGTTAGAGGAATAATGTAATTTTTTTTAATATCACAACAGATTTAGCATTTTTCTGTAGTCTGCCCATAGCCAGTTGTTAGATTGAACTATTGTTAGGTAGAAAATTAAAGCAGGACTAGAAAATAAAAATGCAGTTACTGCTAATGGTAGAGATATCTTCCATTCTACAGCTACTGCTTTTATGGATTAACTTTATTTTGTATGCAATAGAGGGTTATGTCAGTCATGAGCTTAAAAACCAATTTTTTTATATTGATAGCTTCTTTACTAGTATACAGTCATCACCTATACACATAATATGTTCTTACTGATAACATTGCTTTCACAAATATCTCTCTACACAAGAAGCATCATTTTTAAAATTTATGCAAAATATGAAAAATTGAAGTAAACTCCGTTAGGATGTACCAAGCAATGGTAGACAACCATTAATGATGTCACTTCGTTAAATTTTATTCTTATTTTTTAAAAGTCTCTGAATCTGCCTTTGGGCAAATTATATAAGTGTACAGTATATGTATAAAACAATCTAGACGCCAATGTTTGTTAGAAAAAAAATCTAGTCATAGTTAGTTTTCAATAGCTCTGGGCAAATTGCATAAAAAAAAATATCAATTCCAACTAGTACATTTTCATTTCATTTTTTCTTTTTTAATATTTCTTTTTTGGAAATTGAGACCAACATTTTTTGACCTCTTAACGAAAATACAGCAACAACACCATTAAACTTTCCATCTATCAGAGATGCCATTACAGCGTTGTTAATAAACTAGAATATTCATAAACTAAAAAAAAAATCCTCATAAGTAACAAGGATATTGCCATTAATTTCTTTTCTTTTCTAACTCATTTTTTATATTCATCCTGAGGGAAAAAAGTAAAGTCCGGCATAGAAGGAGCAGTATTAAATAAACCTAATAAAAAAATATTTTAATCACTAAAGCTCATTAACGAAAAGAATTTACACTCAATCTATAATTAAAAAAAATATCAGAAAGAAAAAAAACGAAACCATAAAAATAACATTTCTAATTGCAATTTCAACATTATATATATTCTAACATTATATGTGTACATACAACGGCTATGTTACAATATTAGTGGAGGCGATCACTTGCAAAAGGCACCAGATGTACTACCCAACTACTTTTAATTTTTTTTTTATACATTTATTTAAAATCAAAACAGTAAAAAAAAAAAAAGATTTACAGGAAGTTCTTAAACCTGTATTGCATTTGACATCTAAACATAATTGTGTTATTTATTAGTTTCATTTTGCATTAAAGTGAAAACAAAACGATTTAATAGTCTTGCATTGGTGGTCGAGAGGTCAGCGCGACTGCCTTGCACTTGCAGGCAGTTACCCGGGTTGCGAGTTCGCGTCCTGGCCGATGCTATGACACTTAAAAAAAAAACGATTTAATATATTTTGCATAATGGAATTATCTTTTATTCTATTATAATATCAATAAAAAAAATATCAAGATTCGATTTTTAATGAATAAGAAAACTAAAGAGTTAAAAAAAATTATTGGAAACTTCTTTTTTTTTCTGAAGAATATCTTTTTATTCTTTATTAGAATATTGTTTAGCATGTAAACTGTACTTAGAGCAGTATTTTTCAACTTTTTCTGAATTATTACCCCCTTTATAAAGTATTGAATATAATATCACCCCCTTTTAAAAATTCCTCAAATATTTTTTATGCTTTATATTTTACTTTTTTATATTTTTACATTTTACAAAAAAATCAATTATTTATTTATTTAAAATATAAATTTTAGCAAAAATAATATATAACTCTAAAATTGACATTCAAAGATAAATAATAATTATTAATGTGATCCTTAAGGCTATTGAAATTCAGCCAATTTGTTTATATTTATTTCAAAACTAGTTAAAAATATTCTCAAACGTCCTTTTTGAGTTATTTGCAAATGGTTCATTTGGATAATTGAAGAACAGCACAAAATCTTTTTTCTATGAGATAAAAAGTTGGAAATATCATAATTAGCAATTTGCTTTCATATCTAGCATTAAAGCTGCCATACATCCTACATGAAAGTTTAATTAGTTTTATTTTACATTAATAAACAACATATTCAAAAATTAAGTCATTTTAAAAAAAAAAGAAGATACAAATAATATTCAATTAATTTTTGAACACATGTATAGGATTTTGTAAACACAAGAAAAATCTTTGTTGACAGCAAAATTTTTCTCCAACAATGAAAAGTTTCATTTTAATATAAACTTCTATTTTTGACCATAGTAAGAAGTATTAGAATCATCACTGGATTTTGAAGAACTCATCAAAGCAACTTTTGATGAATTGATCCAGTTTTGTAAAAATGTATTTTAAAGTGTATATAATTTTAATTAAATATGTAAATCTAACATAATATTAAAATATAGAGAAGACAGTAAAAATTGAAAGTATAATTTGTACTCATATATTAGAAGCATTATAATTTCTTTCCACTTCTTTTCCTATTATGCATTGATTTATTATATAAAATATTATATACTCATTAAATGAATACTTTATAATGGAAGATGTAATATAAAATAGTATTCTTTTTTTTAGCTCTGATGATGATTGCTGGGCAGTTAAAACTGTAAGCAAGAAAGAATCAATTCTATTTTGTATTATAAATTGCATTACAAAGTGTTCAATTAAGGAGTATATGGTATTTCATATTATAAGCATTGCAAATCAAATGTACTTATAAAGTAGATAAGTATAACTCAACTATTTTTTTTTTTTTTAATATTATGTAAATGAATTTATATTCAATATAAGCATAGTTAGCATTAGATATATGTGAGATGAGAGGTGAAATAAAAAAGTTTGCTGGTGTGTTGTGAAGAAGAAAGGCTAATGATTGGAGAAAGTAAATACTAATCTTAGAGAACATTATCCTGCAGTGAATTAATAACAATTGTAAATTATACAATTTCCATCATTTAATTTTAATTATTAAATGCTTTTGAAAAAATTCTAACTTTACTTAAACTTTTCAAGTAAATTCAATTTATAAAAACGCATATGTTAATACATAACACAATATCTCAAATGTTTTTTCCTTCTTTTTTTCAGGTATTTATGACTCAAATTAGTAACTTTTAGACAATACAACATAATTAGTTAGAGCATCACATTAAATTCAATATTCATTAATCTAAAAGTAACCTGTTTGATTCCCACACTAGTAGTATTACTGCTAAGATTTTCAACACCTGAAGAAAAAAACAAACAATAATGACACTCAAAACATTGTTAAACATTAATCACAAGAAGTTCGAATAGACCAACATATAATTACAAATAAAATATCATCATCATAAACTTTCAGACAATACTCATTTTCTTATTCATTAACATTTCATTTGGAAATGCATGTAAAGGAAATTTGAATGATATTGACCCTCTCCCTCTTCATTTTCTACAATTAAGAATCAATTTAAAAAACACGACGTCCTCAGCCAGCCATTTTAGAATTGGATTATAAGTAATAAATAGGCTATTCAGAATGCACAATATCCCCATGGCACTAACTAGTCATCAACTGAGAACATAAACATTTACAGAAATATACCATTAATGACAATTAAGTATTAAAGTTTGTTCAAATATCCAGTGCCTTGAGATTATTTTGAAACGTGGCTTTGTATCAGTTATATATATGTATTTATATTATGTTTTATAGAGAAAAACAACTAGACAATACGGTTTAACAAACAAATTATAATAATTGACTTCTTTAGCATTATAGAATTTAGAATTACATCTTCAGCTTTAATATAAGTTCTTTATATTATTAATATATAAAATAAAATAATTAAATAATTTTGAAAGCTCATGGGATGTTCGTATAACTGGAAGTTACAAAGTTGACCTTCGATCTGGAGATTTTTCACTCTGCAGTTCATTATTCTACTACTGAACAAAATTACGCAGGGATTTTACATCATTTCGATATATATACACTATAGTGTATGTTAAAATTAATGCAATAGTTATCATCATAAGAGATCCTTAGTTATTTTTGTTTTACATATTTTCATTTATATGTATTATGATTTAAATTTCAATGTGTTTTCTTTTATTTTTTCAATCTTGACAATTAAACACAAGTCTTGTTTACTATTCAGGTATATTTATTTTTGCGTCTGTTGCCATAGAAACTGAAGCTGGACTTGCTAGTCTATTTTTAGTTTTTGTTTACAACCTGCTTAACGAAGTGTGTCAATAATTGATTTTTTTTCCTCTTTACTGACAACACGGACCTTGCAAAAGTTAGTAATTTCATTGGTAATGAGACGTACCACAAATATTAAGAAAGCAGTTTGCTAAATCTTTATATAGCTGAGGTTTCTAGCAATTTGACATTTTAAACTTTAAATTACCGTCATAATCAAACCCTTTCAATTAATTCAAAAAATAGAAAGTTTTCTAAAAATAATAATAATAAAATAAAAATGTCAATTAATTTCAGAGATAAAATAAATGTTAATCCAAATAAAGGACGATAAATATAATATATAATGGAACAAATGTGAAGACATACTTTAATTAAATTTAAAACAAGAGATACAGTAACACTTAAACTGTCTATAAAAAAAATTATCATAAAAAGCAAGCCAACCTGTTTACAAATAAATTTTCATTTAAACAGACATTTTATTGCGTAATAGAATTATGTTATCTTACAAAACTTGGGGAAAATAATAATAAAGTCAATATTCTACATTGTTTTTCTTCAACGCACTCTAGTGGTTGTAAAATATAAATTTATGATAAAGTAATGATTAATTCTAGGATTATTAGTATTGGCTAATTTATCTCAAGAGAGGATTATATATTAGTATTTAAGATAGATGAATGTACATAAAATCCATATAGATATTTTAATGATGCAAGGGGCTCATTAAAATTTTTTGCTACAACTTTAAATAATGAAATGCTAGAACAAAATGTGTTAAGAGAGTTGCAAACAATGACAGATTACTACTAACTATATCTTTACATTCAGTTTAAACAAGATGTCTTTAGTAATTTCTGAAAAATTTCAGCACTTTTTGTGAGTTACAAATGCCAATATTGATGGAAGAAGAAAAGTGAGTTTTGCTCTCAGTGCTATTAAGGGCATTGGATGTCAGAAACATCTCAAGAATTGATTAAAAAAGAATGTATAATTATATCTAATCTTCATTAGTATAAAATAATTGTTTATTTTTTTAAATAAACAAAAAGAAAAACATTAAAAATGTTAAATACAATCAGATTACCTCTAATGCTTTGTAAACATGACTTTGAGAAGATGCAGAATGATTAAAAAAAAAGTGCCTATCAAGGATTTAAACATTTCTATGAGCTTAAGAGATCAACATGCAAAACTACTGCCTAATATGGTTGTTTGTATGATGGGTGCTTCCAAAAAAAAACTAAAAGTATTCTAAATTAGTTTCATAATTAAAAAACACCTACAGTAAAAATATGTAATTCTAAAGCACTAGTTGACTTCAAATTCAGATAAAAAGGTATAAATTAATAAACATCAACTAATTAATTGCACTGAGTGAGCTTTCAGCAAAACACTGCATAACTTTTTTCAGCACTATGATTCTCATAGTGTTTACCGAAAGCTGGCTCAGTGCAATTAATTAGTTCATGTTTATTAATTTATAGCTTTCCATGAGAATTCAAAGTCAATAAGTGCGTTAGAATTATATATTTTCATGAAAAGAGTTAATATGTTGAGATTTACAGTAAATTAATAATAAATGAAACACACAGGCTTATTATATACCTCTGTCTATATATGTAAGGTATATGGGCACAGACTTTCACACTTTCCACACTATCTCATAACACTGATACACTTGAACACATATATGTTGAAGATAAATAATCACCAATATATGTATTTCATGCTAAACTAGCAATCATCAGTTGGTCCAGATTATCATCTCTACACATATATGCTATAAGTGTTCAGATATATATTAAGATAGCTAATCCTCATACTTTAATGGACAGGCTTCAATCTACTCCACACTCCAACTCTTCAACTGTCCATCCACTTGAAAATCTGATGATGGAATGCTCAAAAGCCACCCTGAGGCCAAGATTCTTATCACACCCATGTTGACCTAAGGCCAATCTGACCCCTCATGTACAGGACATAATCCATTTAATATATATATACAAGGGATGGACAGACATCTCTACTATGTAATAACTGAAACACACAGGCTTATTATATACCTGTAGCTATATATGTAATATATAGGGTATATGAGTACAGACTTTCACACGACCTACCACTCTCCACACTATCTCATAATACTGACACACTTGAATACATATATGCTGAAAAGATAAATAATCACCAATATACATATTTCATGCTAAACCAGCAATCATCAGTTGGTCCAGATTACTATCTCTATACATATATGCTATAAGTGTTCAGATATATATTAAGATAGCCAATCCTCATACTTTAATGGACAGGCTATCTTAATATATATCTGAACACTTATAGCATATAGAAAATATGAAATAAATAATTTGGTGTTGATCAAGGGACTCAGATAATTTTAGGTAGAATTTTTTTAAAAAAAACAGGAAACATTGACTATATTTGCAGATATTTAAAAAGAATTTAGGTAAATTTCTTTTTTACTGAGGGAAAATAAAAACCAATTAAAAACAATTTGTTAACCTTAATTTGAAGACTTTTTAGCTAAAAAAAATTTTTTAAAATTATATATACTTACAATCTTACTTGTATTTCAACTTTTCCTGCAGTCTTCTTCAGAGTTATGATTAAATGACAAATAAAACATCACAAAAATTTAAATAATAAAATTAATAAAAAAATTACATATTTTTTTTTGCTAAAAAGTGTTCAAAATAAGGTGGACAAATTGCATTTATATAAAATATTACAGCAAAATAAAAACATTTGAAAATAAGTTAGAAAAAACAGTGTTTAAATGGAAAGGACAGTAAAAACTAACCTAAATGATTACAATATGAACATTTAATAAATAGAAAAATGATTTCTTTATAATTATATAAAAAAGGGAGATACATAATTATGAGGAATGCAAAAAGAAGATAAATAAGTTGATTAATAAAAAAGTAGAATTACAAAAAATGAATATGAATAAAAATAATTTAAATTTATATATCATTAAACATATATAACATTAGAAACAACTTATTATTTCTTGCTTCAAGATAGGAGCTTTGTATACCAAGAAGAAATCAAAAAATGAGATAAAGTTTTTGAGGTGTAAAATGCAATTCATGTGATTTGAGGGTAAGATATTGAAAGCATATCAGGAAAAGTTATAGGAAGAATGAAAGCAACATAAAGGGGAAATAGTGAAAGAGATATATAATTTTTGGATTTTAGTTTAGGGCTAATGATAAAATAGGAAATAAAAGATTAAGATTTCACAACTGACAAAATAGCTTTTAATCAAGACGAAAAGATAAATACATCAATGTTGGTAAATCATTTGTCAATTATAGAATAAAGGGTAAAGTAGATGACTTTACAGAAGTATATAAAGTTTCAAAAGAGACTTTAGACAAAATCATTTTATATTACATCATATGATATTATTACTATAATATTCACTTTCATTATTAGATTAAGATTATCATCATCATTTTCAAACATTACTGATCCACTGCAGAATAAAAATCAGTCCAAATTTAATCCAGTTTCTCTAATTTATAGTTTCTTTCACCTCATCACTCCAGAACATTCTTATCTCATTTATGCATCTTACATATGACTTTTTAAGTCTTTTACAATGTCTTGAGATCCAGTTTAATTAAAACTTTACATATTCACTTATTGTCAATTCTTGCAGTATTATGTCCAACAAAGCTCAGTTTTAGACTTAATTTTTTCAAGATATTTCACTTTTGGTCCTTTCTCATTACTTCCAATATACATCTTTTCATCATGTCACCACCATTTTATATGCTTACATAGGCTGTTAATAACAGTAGCAATCCCCAGTAATTAATGGAAACAAGAAGGTTTTTCATAAAAAATAATCTTTATCTAGTGCCTAATCATCCAATATCCCCAGACTAGTTTCTAGCTTGTGGCTTTCATTAGTGAGGCCTTAGATTTGAGATTAGTGCACCTAGATCATAGAATCTAATGCAACCCTATAGAAACCACCTTTTATCTATTTAGTTAACTATAAAGCTATGAACCCAAGATGAAAACCCAATAATGTTTTCAATTCAAGCTCATTTACTTGTATGAACTCAGTTCAGCATCTATACATTTTGATGTCTTGGGTTTTTCAAAAACCACAGTCACCATTAACCCATCGACAGACCAGGTATAAATCATCAAACCATCATGTGATCACCATTTTATATGCTTACATAGCTGTTAACAACAGTAGCGAACTCTCCATACAATAGTGCCACCAAATGCAAGCCCAGTAATCAATGAATGCAAAAAGGTTTGTGCTCTCAAATCATAAGATAAAAACTAGTCTGGGGATATTGGATGAGTATGCACTAAATAGAAATTTTATTCACAAGCCTTATTGCATCCACTGGTTACTAAGACTTGCATATGGTGATGCTATTATATGGAGAGTTTGCTATTGTCATTAACAGCCAGTGTAAGCATATGACATGATGATCACATTTTAATGGTTCTATGCATATACTACCCATGGAATAAGGGGACTGATTTTTAAAAAATACAAGACATCAAAATGTATAGATGCTGAACTGAGTTCAGATCGATATGATTATATAAGCAAACAAATTTAGATCAAAAACATTACTGTTTTCATCTTAGGTTGCTAGTGCTCTCAAATCTAAGGCTCTTCACTGATTAAAGTTACAAACTAGAAACTAGTTTGGGAATATTGGATGAGTATGCACTAGATATAAATTTTGTGCACAAATCTTCTTGCATCCATTGATTACTAGGAATTGCATTTGGTGGCTCTAACTATAGAAAGAGTTTGCTACTGTTATTATACATCTTTTCATATTTCACTATAAGGTCTTAAGACTTTGTGTTATTCTACAATGAAACAAAAGGTATTACATCTCTATATAAGTACTGGTAAAATACTTTTATTAAAACACTCTCATAGGTAAATATATTTTTTAATATTATTTTTACTAAAAGTCCTACATTCAAATGTAATTTTATGATTAATTTTATTCCTTATTTTCCATCTGCATTAATAATCTGAGCTAAATATTTGTAATTTATATCTTATTCTAATCACTATTATCAATATTTACTTATTTTAAAAAGTCTTGAATATTACTTTAGTCTTTTTAACATTTATATTTAATCTTTTTTCTTTGCTCTTATAAACCCTTCCAGAAAATCTGAATTCTTAGTCACAAAATAACCATGTGATCTGTAAAATTGTAATAACCCAAGTAATTTTAATGGAATTCATTTCTCATACTTTTCCCATTTCAATATATAAAATACATTCCATAATTCTCCAATAAAAAGTTTTTGGATATGGAATCAATTTGTCAATCTTCTTAGTGCTGCTAAGTAATCTAGTTTCTGCTGTTGTAATTTGATAAATATTCTTCAGATTCATTTGGTGAAAATTCCAAAACTTTAATCACTATGAAAATACTTGTAGAATTTAATGCTTTTTAATAATCTGCAAATACAATGGAAAATGACAACTCATTATATTTTTATATAACTTCACTTAATACTTGGATGTAATCTATTGTGTTGTAATTACTTTTAAATCTATCTTTTCATTTGATTGGTTTGTATCCAAAGTTATCTGTAGATAAATTGTAATGATTTTAATGAAATATTTTTACAGAATTGATAAGATTAATAGGATCTTCATTTATAATATCTTCTTTATCAACTTTCACAACTATCAATACAACTACTGAATTCTTCTAATTATCTGTTATTTCTTTGTCATCCAGATATTTGATATATCATTGACAACAGATTCTATATTTTTTCTCTTGTCTCTTTTAAGATATCAATAATAATTCCAGCATTTCTTGAAGCATTTAAATTCTTTATAGATTTGATTGCATATCTCATGTCTTCATTTAAAAAAACTAGACATTTCAAAAATGTTATAATTGTACTATTATAGAGTTCATTATACCACTCTTTTATATAGTTCATGATATGTTCCTTTTATTGTTTTAAATAATTTTTCTTCCAATATCAACATTCCCTTATTCTTTTGAGACTTTTGTTCTCCTACATAGTTTTTATTTTACAATTATATTTTGTATATCATTAACTCTTTTTTTACCACATGATAGAATTCCCAATGATAAGTTTTTTAATGGATTATTTTAAAATATTTTCGTATGTCTTCTCTTTTTTCATATATTACCTTATCTCAGTTGAAAGTTTACTGATGAATTAATGCTTTTTTAAAACAACCACTAATGTGTATAGCAGATCTTTATTTTCTTATTAAACTTCTTATTGAACAAAATCAATAAAAAACCATTACTACATCTTTGTAAACATTTTCATATACAATTTTTCTATATATACATTGCTTTATCTCAATGAAATTTTACTAAAGACCTACATTTTGCACCATAAATTTGGGATAATAGTCCTTAAATCAGTTTTATTCTTCTTAAACATTTTCATATATCATCACAAAATCTGTTAATATTTTCAAACAATTTTTAAATTTTAGCTGAAATTAATGAAGTATTTCTGAATATTAGTCAACTGTTAATATTATCCTTTTAATAGACTTAGTTTTGCAGTAATGTAAGTTTTATTTCTCATTAATCTATATCAGTGATGGCGAAATTATAGTACATGTGCCAGAGATGACATGTTCAAATTTTTTACTGGCATGCAAACTATTTACATATCATAATTTTTTTCAATATTTTTTTGTTGCTAAAATCTGTACTAATAAAAATTTACTGTAATGGTAAAATAAATACATATAATTTACAATTGAACTCTGATTATAACCAATAAATTATGATATTTTAAGTTAAATAAAGTGGTGCCAGTATATTGTGGTATCATATTCTATAAACCTGTCAAATGATTACAATAAAACTAGAAAGTAAACTCAATAAAATATTTAATAACTCTTAGAATATGACTTTATTAAAATCTAAAGTAAAAGTAATCAAATTGTTTTCTGTCCTAATCTTTTTTTTTATCTAAATGTGTTGACACCATTTTTTTAATGCAATCAAAATTCGAACAAAGGAACGGAAATGCATAGTCAATACCATCAAATGACATTTTTTTTTTGCTTAAAGTTTTTCTGTAAAATAAAATGATAAATCTTTGATTTATAAAATTATTAAAGCTCATTTAAATTTACTTTTAAATAAATCTGTTGCCATTATATTAATAACAAGTGAAAATAAAAAACAAAAATTATCAAGCAGTAGAGAATTCCAAAATTGGTGGACTGATGAGTATGGAATGATTAACAAAGGCACCAGGGTAGTATGTGTTTTATATTCTGGAACTGTTGTATTGAGAACATCATCTGTGAAATAACATTATGAGACCAGTCATAAATCACTGTGAAAAAAGTAAAGATGAACAAAAAGAATATATTGCCCAAGTAATTAAAAATATAAATATTCAATAAACATCTAAAATGAAATTTATTGAAAATCATTCAAATATAACTGCTGCTAGTTTTTTTATTTCAAATATAATTTCCAGATATAGTAAACTCTTTAATGATGGAGAATATATGAAAGAAGCTTGGATAAAATGTGATCAGTTCTTTTTAATGATTTTGAAAATAAAGCAAAAAAATATTCAGAGCATAAAAGATTTATCATTGGCTAGAAATTCAGTTAAAGAAAGAATTCTGCAAATGGCTAACAACTTAACTTACCAACAAAAAGGAAATATAACATCATCTAACTTAATTTCTCTCTACTTTGATGAAAGTACAGACATAAATGGATCAGCTCGTTTGGCTATTTTTATTCGCTATTAAGTTGGGAATAATATCAAAGAATTGATCCATTTAATCTCATTAGTAACAATCACAAAAGTAATAGATATTTGCAACATAGATATTGCCAAAATTGTATCAGAAACTACAGATGCTGCTTATGACTGGAAAAGAAAACAGTTTTCTCAGTTTATTTACTAATTGTATTGGTCATTTAATTTTGGGTTTTCCTTGCATTATACATCAGCAAATTTTATGCATGAAGACCAGATTTAAACCACTGGTTGATGTTATAAATGTTGTGATTAAGTTAATCAATTTTATATCTACACATTGAGTGATGTAAACTCAGTATACCATGATTTACCATGTATAACAATGTCTGATGATTAAGTTGAGGAAAAGTTCTTCAAAGATTCATTGCATGTTTAAAATAAATTTGACTGTTTTTACATAATGAGAAGATGATTGAAAAATATAATGAATTAATAGATGTTGAATGGCTTTCAAAATTAATGGTTTTTTTTACAATATGTGTTCACATCCAAATGAATTAAATGTGAAATTGCAAGATTATAATAAAACAATTGTGGTTATGTTTGATTTGATCAAAGTAGTTGAAGTTAAATTACAAATTTTCAACCGTGATGTTATTTCTTACACCTTCAAAAATTTTCCAAATCTAAAAAAGTTCTTGACTGATTTAGAATCTCATGAGAAACCACATCAAGTAAAATTGATGCAAGACTTTTGTGCTGTTATTCAATTGATAATTGATGAATTTTATTTAAGATTTACACAGTTGAGACAATTTTCAGAAATATCAAAATTTATTTTATACCCAGACATAATATCAATGGATAGTCTCAAGTTGGAAATTTTTGAGTGGTTTAATTTGTTGACTTGAGGAATGAGTTAGAAACAATGGAAAATAATTGATTATTGAATATATGTAAAAATAATGCTGAAGAGGAACTACTGATGGCTGGAATGTTATTCCTGAAACATTTAATGGTTTAAAAAAATTAGCAACTGCTATATTATCACTTTTTCCTTTACATATGCATGTGAATCATTGTTTTCAGAAACGAATTTAATTAAAGATAGTTTGATAAATGAAACACAAAGGCTTATTATATACCTGTGTCTATATATGTAATATATAGGGTATATGAGCACAGACTTTCACATGACCCACTACTCTTCACATTATCTCATAACATTGATACCCTTGAACACATATATGTGAAAAAATAAATAATCATCAATATATGTATTTCATGCTAAAACAGCAATCATCAGTTGGTCCAGATTACCATCTCTACACATGTTCAGCATGTACATTATTAAAAATGACAAAATATGAGCCAGATATAAAATATTTAGCATTTAATGTATAACAGTAAAAATCTCATTAAATAATTTCTATTTATATTGATGTTATATGTTTATTTCCAAAATTTTGTTATAATTATTATTAATTTATTACTTTCAACTTGTGCTCTTTTTAGAAATTTTGTTTAATTATTATTATTTTGTTTTATAAACTTATAAAAAACTGCAATAATTAAGTTGTTTATATTTTGATTTAATAACTATATGGCACATCAATCATTCAATAAATATTTTTTGGAAATTTATGGCATGCACACATAAAAAGGTTTGCCACCACTGATCTATAATCATTTTCTTTGATGAATTTATTACGTCTATTATAGTTTTAAAATATATATTTTCTGTTAATTAAAATATAATCCAACTATGCTATGCTTTTATTTCAATGCATTCATGTCCAGTTCTGTTTTTCCCAAAAAATAAAATTGGTACTATAGATATATTTCACAAATTCCTTAAGTCTGTGTCCTCTTATTTTGTTTCCAAATCTCAATTTATCTACAACACTCATTTTTCTATCTTAATAATTTTAGCATTAAACCCCCCGTGACAATTTTGAAGTGTTGTTTAGTTTGATCTAAATCATTATGTACATATTTATAAATCCTCTATTTCTTCGTGGAACAAGAACTTGGAGCATAGCATAAATTATCCACAATTGGTATTTTTGATTTAGTGCAATAATTACTCTTGTCATATTATCTATCTCCAAAATGTTGAACCTCTATTTTTTATTTATGTGTTTCCAGTATTTATGTTCCATTTAATATTACACTTCTTTTTTTTTTTTTTTATAATTCATGCATTTTTTTAAAAAAAATCTACGTTGATAAATAAAAGTCATCACTGATTAGAAGTCGTACTTGACTAGCAGTCCGAGTGAAAAATTAGAGGAACCGTAACGTTTTCGGCCTTCGGCCATTAATTGTTGCTTTGTTCATAACTTTATAATTCTAAAATATGAAAGCTATAATTAAATGAATATTTACATATTCATCCTGCTTTCAAGAAAACCAACTAGATGCCCAATTAGGAAGTATCAAGAAGGAAGATCATGATATATATTTCTTGGATTAAACTAAGAGGCAAAATCAATAAATTTACAAATGTGAATTAGAATGCCACCATTTACTTTGTTTCCTAAATAAGCAGTCACAAGGTAATAGGAAGTAGTCATTAAGAATTATCCTTGCTTGTCAAATTAAGATATTTAAGAGTCAAAGAGACCTTTTTTTAGTTAATAGCAAACTCTTTTTTAAAGATATTTGTTGACAAAAAAAAAATCAAATAATGGAAAATAATTTCCTTTTAACTATTCAACAACAATTCCCTGAATTAAAAGATAAAGTGTATTATTGTTTATAATTTTAAAATTTCAAGTAATTTCAATTTTAAAAAATCAATAATGCAAAAATTATTCTTTCAAATAGATATTTCTTTTGTAAAATTCTTTATTTTTTTTTTTTAAATTGAATTTTGACAATAATTAAAATCCAATTTATTTATTAACTCATAATTAAATAAAATCATTTGTTAAAGTATTATCCACTTGAATTAAACAAGTCTTATCTTTTTGTTTTGACTATTTCTATTCTCATAATGTAAGAATCAAAGTCTCGTCTAATTTAAAAATACTGACATAAAGAAGAAAAGTTCAAATATTGTTTCTCTTTTTGTATTACAATTATTAGCAATAATTTATATTAAAAAATAAAGTTAAAAAAATGGAAGATTGAATTAAATAAATTTCAATAATATAAAAGAGGCTAAAGATATAAACGTGCACGCTCATTTAAAACTCATTTCATGAATGTAATTATTCAAGTTAATGATAAATTCCAAATTAATTATTCAAGTTAAATGAAAACAAGAAAAAATAGGCAGAATGTTGTTTTCATGAGAAAGCCAAAAATGTTTTAAATTGTAAAAAATATAAAACATTCCAACTGAAAAAGCTTTGTCAAAAAAGATAATACGGTATGAATTCTGAATCGCAAAAGATCATTATTAAAATGTTTAGCAATTATAATTTTTAAAAAATTAATAAATCGAATGTATAATTAAACTCATTATAAATATGCATGTATTGTTGTGTATTTATGCATATAATGCAAAATCTCTTCATGCTATATACAAAATAAGAAATAGTCTGTTGGCTAATTATTGAAGAGTCATATGACTTTTGAGTAATCAAATGACAGACTGAATTTATTCATTAGACTAAATTGAGATTTTCTTGTGTGCTTTATTCTACTAAGAGTCAATGTAGGTAGAGCCTTTAGGTCATGAGTATGTCACTTTAGCACTATGCCAACCATGTTACTGTTTGTCCACTGATCAACAAAGTTAATAAAATTAGGCCCAGTTAGTACTTACATAAATTAATTGTCCAGAAATCCTAAATGCAATAAATCTTGCTTTTATCCTAAGCATTTAGTTCTGTGGAAAACTGATGAACCCCAAAATCAAAAGGTTCTTGGATTGATTGTCAATTGAGAAAAATAAAACAAAAAAGTTTTAATTTTGTCAAATGTTATTTGACTCTGTGAACAACTGAGCTATATGATAAATAAAATATATATCTTTAATGATGAACAGGAAAATGGGATAATTTTCTGGCAATTGAACTGTGATTATTCAATAAAATACTAAAAAAGCAATCACTACCGACAGCCACAACTACTTTCTGCTTAAGCTATAATCTTTAATAGAAATGTTATAATATCTAGTTTTCAAGATGATTATCATCTAACCTACTTAGAGATTAGAGAAGTATCCAAGTGTCAATATAAATTAACATATCTTTCTAAAGACAGGTCTCAAAACAAATAAAATCCCAAAGCAACTTCTCTAATATCTCCAATTATTTATTCTTTCAGAAGACCTATACATTCATCAAATCCAATTTCTTTTTTTATTTTCTTTGGAAGTAATTTGCTTCATATATTTGTTTCAATATCCTCATCCTCATTATCATTATTAATAATAATATTATTACTGTTGTTATAATTATGTGCCATAATACATTTAGCACTTCATCAAAATTTCTGTTCAAGCTTTCCAAAATCATATTTATTATTGTAATAATGAAATCTATCCACTTCATTGCTGGCCATCTCTTTTTTTCATCACTATTCTTTCTAAGTGTTGTACTAACGAATTAAATCATTTCATGGTATAGGACAATTTTAATCTGATCACTTGTCCTTCAAACAAGAGTTCAGGTCTGATCTAACAAGTATCTACTTATTCCTTTCCCTTACTATCTATGTCTTTATATTTCTAACTTTATTACTGTTAATATTCTTTTTGAAATGCATTTCTTTAGAGCATCAGACTTTTAACTATTTTTTAAAGACTTTATTCTAAACAGTACATTTAATCAAACAATTTAAAATATAATCATTGTTACTTTTAATTTTTTTTTATTACATAATATAAAAATTTTCTGGAAAGAATAATTTTATAATACTGTATTATTATATCCAAATAAAATTGCCCCTCCCCCAATGATTTTGGATAAATAACTGGCATTCAAAAAAAAAAAAAAAACTATCCATGAAAATAAATTGTGTGAAGACATGATTTTTCAATAATAATGCTAGATGTATGTGTATTTATTTATATAACATATTTTTTTATAAATATGAATTCAGGATCAATATATATATATAAGAAATGCTAAAAAGTGGTATATGTGTATCCAATGGATCAATACTTCATTGTATCTGCTCATATCTTAATGTTAAATATAGAATTACTTTTTAACATTGCACAAACTATGAGTAAAATTTTAAAGAGATCTACATGTAAGAGCAAAACAAAGAGTAGAATAAAGTGGTTGATATCTAGCTGTAATGATAACAACTCACTGATTATTACTACAATTAGTAATAATAATATAAAACAAGTTGGAAACTAAGTATATAATTTATTATGCATGCATATAAAATTAGAGATAAACCATGAATTCAGAACTTATAGAAATATGACATTTTCATCACTCCCCACTAGTGATGAAAATAGCACCATATTACAATAATGTATTTGGTCTTAAAGAAGATGTATTGACATTTATCTAACAAACCCAAATTAACTAAGGATCTTTAATTTTTAAGTAACAAAAGCTAGATATCCATTTAACTAGCCAAACTGAATGGCTAATTAGTTTGATTATGGATTCCCAACCAAAAGTAAATGTTTAATTGTTTTGATTATGAATTTCCAATTTAGACACACAAAAAAAACTATATCTGCTTGTTAGAAGAAGACCCAAATTTAAATACTAAGTGTAACCAAGATAGGATGATACATTAATCGCAGTGCAATAAGATCTTTTTATGGTCATGTGTAAAGGAATTAATTAGACTATGCAGATATTTTTTTTCCAATATTCTTGTTGAAGATTTAATTTTAGTTATAACTTTTATTTCTTTTTTTTGTTAACCAAGCTAAACAAAACCCAATAATTAGAAGGGTAATTATAAATATGTTGTATGTGTATACAGTGGGAAATGAGATAATGTTTGCAATAGTTTTTAAAAATTAAACCATAGTTCAAATGAAAAATGCAAGAATTAACAGTATTAATGCTATGTAAGGGCATGCTAAGTTCCTTAATATTGATTTAGACTCTCTTAATGTAGAAGACCATTTAATAATACAGTGAAGTACAGAAAATTATATGTTGGAATTATCAAGTAGGGATAACACTGAAATTGGTGAAAAAATTAGAAGATGGACTAACTGGATGGATACCAAGAAACTAAATATGAAGGCCACATGTGAGATGGATAGATCAGAAAAAGAAATTTTCTGGACTGATAAGAAAAAGAAAAGCTATGGATAAAAGAATTGATTAAACTCATAGAGACATTCTTACTATAGGAAAATTAAAATGTTAGAAAATAATGATAAGATAATAATGTATTCAAATAAAATAAAATTTTTAGTTTATATCAGACGATTCTGGAAAAAATGACTAACCAAGTTAAAGTGACAGTTTGGGAACAAACTTGAAAGAAAGTGATTTGGAAGTGCGAAAAACAATTTTGCTAAACTATAAATGAAAAAAATATATATTAATATTAAAAAGTTGTCTTGAACAAATGCAGTATTTTTATATATTATCAAATACTATATCATTTGATTAATATTTTGCAGAAAGTATTTGATTACTGAAATAATTATTTAAATAAGCAAAGCGTAATTAAATATTTTGACCATTTCAAAGAAGACATTTACATGTTGATTGGAAGATGTAATCTAAGTGGATTAATTCATTGGCAGAAATGAATAATCTTTTTTGAAAGGAAGTAGTGAAAAAAGCTCTTTAGAAGATTAATAGACTGGTTGAAATTGTAATATTTTTGAAATTTCAAAAAAATAAAGAGTCACATTTGCATTGTGTAAAATGCACAAATAAGTGTATTATTATTATTTAAATTGATATTAATATTATAGATAATTGCTTGGATAGTCATGTGACTTTTAAATATCTGAATGTGGATTAACAATTTCATTCAAACTAACTGTTTTTCCCCTTTTGCTTTATACAGTTGATTTTTAGCCAAGTAAAACTTCAGATCATTCAGAAACTCTATCATCACATTATGCTATCAGAGAAAAACTCTGTATTGAGGTTGGTTAACTCAAGAAATAAAAATCCCTATATTGATTACTAACTAAGAAAAATAGTAACATGAGTTTGGCCATTTATAAGAATACTGCTATACTCACTCGATTATTTTAGTGTTTGAACATTATTTAATCTTCCAAGTGACTGTCCATACAATAATAAAAGATTGTAAAAAGTTATTTTACATATCAAGTTTATAATTTGGAATATTATATTCATGTTTTAGTACAGTAACAGACTGATAAACTCAAGAACTAAAGGTTTCAGAATCAAAATTCAATCTGTTACTTCTGGTGCTTAAACATCACATAATCTCAACAATTAATGACAGAAATATATTTTTTATTTATAAAATTAATGGAATACCTAACAATAATTAGATTTGTTTAGTAGTCAACTGTGATATTATTATATAATCTTAGAAAAAATGTCTTCACTCTATTATGGGATCACCTATTATAAGTAAGATAGCTCTAGAGAAAAGAAAATGGGATTGTCCCAAGCAAAGATGGTCATTGATGTTTGTTGATTAATTATATTAATTTATGTTTCCATTATAAAGGAATAATCCCAATATTTGTGAAAGCATTGCAATGAGCATGTATACTGTTTTTTGATCACTTTTGGACTAATAAAATATTTATATAATATTCTCTTGTCAATAATAAATAAGTGTATATTATTTAAAACAATTACCTGACATGTCAACAACTAAAGTTTGATTCCAGGTAATTTTTTTATTATAAATAGCTGAAAATTTCTAATCAAACATTATATATTTTGTAATTAATTGACTTGGGTCCATCCAAACTAATTATCCAATTATCTAACAAGTTTTTGATTTATTTCTAATTAGTTTGTATTCACTCTTAACTGACCACCCATTTTTTTGTTAGTCAGTAAATGTCAATTATTATTAGCTAAAACATAAAGATCAAACATTATTAGAAGAAAATAGACAAATGAGTATCAATATACTGTTTTAAAAAAAACCTAAATAAGATTGTAATTATGCATACAATGATGTTAGTAAAGAAGCTACCAGTAAGAACCAAATCCCTGACTTAATTTTGCTTTGATGAGAAAACAGATCATAGTAGAATATTTTTCTACTGAGTAAAACATTTTTTGTTAAATTTCTACTAAGGAAAAAATCATTTTACCTTGATTAAAAAAGAAATTCTTATGACTATAATAATCATATGATATTTGCTAGCAGCAACTTAGCTACCAGTAAGGTCTCTCAATCTGGAGTAAATCAGAAAACTATAACATTGCCTTTAATGAATAAAACAATTTATTAGTGTATTATTATATATACAATATGCTTCAGAAGCTTCAGAATTGTAAAGAATAAATCTAATAAAATGCACTTTAAATCATTTTAATGTCATTCAAAAAGCTATGGAAAAACTACTGCTTTATTTTGTTATTTATCATCATCATTTGTGAAAATAGCAATTCTAACTCTGGAATAAAAATGAACAAAGATAAAAAGATGAAATATAAGTAGTTAAAGATGAATTTATGATGATTACATAAATCAATCCATGAAATACAAATCAACCCATTTAGTAATGTAATGAAAAAGTTTTACATCTTGATAAAATACCCAGAAGTTTAAAAACCTGATAATAATATTTATCAAAGCTATTGGACTTTTTTTTTTCTAGAAATATATGAACCAAAAAGTTGTGATATCTGATTTTAAAGATGCTTTAAAAAAACAAAACAAAGGTATTAGAAAGACTGCAATAATTAATGTGGAATATACCTGTTGGTCACTAGAGCAAAAATACTTGCAAAATATTTGTTGAATAAGATCTGTTTACAGTCACAAAAAATAGTCACCAGAGATTTGATTTTAAAGAGTCAAGAAGCTCTATAAACAGTTTTTGCTGCAGGAAAATGAAAGATAAAAAAAAAAAAGAAATCTCATATGGCTAAAGTGCATGAATATCTGAAAAGCATATTTGTTGAAAAATCTTACATTTGTAATGCATAATCATTTTTTCTTTTAATGTTCTGGTGATTTAGTACAGTGGTGGAATCTGGAGATCAAGGTCCATGGATCTTTGCTCCATCTCAGTTACTTTTGATACTCAAAACTTTTTATGAACTCCTGAGCAATAAATAATTCTATAACTTTTTTTTTATTTTAGAAGAGTTAGTATTTATTAATATTTCAAAATAATATTAAAACATTTAGACATTATAATTAAAAATTTAGAATGAATTTAAAATCATCACCACTCTTTTTTAAAAAAAATATTTTGAATTATAAAATAACTATAAAAAAAAGAATGCTGATATATGAAATGCAAAGTTTCATTATAATTTTAAAAAAAGCACAAATAAAAAGAAGTTTATTGCAGTTTACCAATGATAGTGTAGATTCAAAACCTTAACATACCTATATCAATTTCCAGCTGAGTAAAATATAAAAGAAAAGGTTTAGATTAATCAGATGAAACTTTCATGTTTATCTTGCTACTATATAAATATATATAAAAAAAATTCCACAGGTTTATAGATTTAAATGTTTGAAATTTAATGGAAATTCTGTACATTTTTATAAATAATTTTTCAGCTATGATAAAAACAAACTTTGCATTCTGAAATCACATCATTTAATACTATTAAGTCAAAAGTGATTCCATTTTTACCTTTGTATCCAAGTTTTTATAAGAAATATAAATCAAACAATAATACCTATATATGTGAATGTTGAAAATATAACAACTTTCTAAATATTTCCACATTAAAATAAGGGTGGGTCTTTTATAGAATAAAATAATGAAATGATCACTTATTCAGGATCATGTAGCATCTGAATACTAAAAATGAGAGATTGATCTTTGATCCAGGTACTTTTAGCTCTCAGGTTCATTATTCTTCTATTGCATTAACACCCACAATCCATTGTTGTATGAATGCTTGAATTTTATATAATCTCCGGAACAACTGCTTTTACAATTAATATGTAATAGAAATATTTTTTATTTTCAAATTTTGATGAATTTTAATTAACTGATTTTGTATTTGTTTGATAATAATTTTTGCATTTTAAATGTTATACTAATTTTACTTGCAACATGTTCATGGTATTCAATCTGGCAATAATGTCTAACTGCAATGTTATTTCATTTAAATTAATTCATATCCTGATAAGTTTAGACCCACTGCTTAATAAGCGTATATTTACAAATGCAAATAGAATGAGTATGCTAATAGCTCTAAACAAGCTTTTTTTTTGTTTTTGTTTAGAGCTATTAGCATGCTCATTATATATATATATAATAATAATAATTAATGTTTTCACGATTATATGATGTACATAAAATAGCTTTTGAGTTAAACCATGTGTTAGTTTTGATTAATTCTTAAGGTTTTGATGAAATAGCATCCAACATTGTCAAGATTAATTTTTCAAAGAAAAACCATTATATCTCAAATAGCAAGAGATTGAGTGTGAGATGAAAAATGAGATTGAACATGAAGTAGTTGCGTACACTTGCGTCTCCTTTTATGTGGATTTTTTTAATGTGATTTTGAAGTTATGTGATTCATGTTTCTTCTTAATATCTTTTTATGCAGTTTTCTTTTATGTGAGAAAGAAGTTCATATTTCACTTAAAATCGGGATTTCCCTGTTTTATATACACACATTAAATTTTACATACTTTAAATGCCTGTTGGAAAAAGGTTTAGCAATAAATTTAGATACTGTAGAAGATTTAGAAAAAGAGAATGAAACAGAAGTGGAACCTGTTCATTTCACAGCAAAAATGATTTGAGAAAGTCTTCAACTTTCTAATCAATTGAAAAATCATTTCCTTGTTAATGACATGAATTATGAATGAGCTCTTAAATTGCAGTGAAAACTAAATAATTGTATGTCTGGATATTGTGAGCTTCATACAAAATTAGTAAAATCATCATCTCAAAGTTTAGTCACTGATTACACTGTCGCCAAAAACCATTAACACAGCACAAGAATGAAGTTGGTACTAATTCTGCTGTTTGTATTTCCTCTTGTGACGAATCTGATTTCTTACCAGTTCATAGATGAACCCGCATATTGACAAATAGCGATAATGATTAAAATATGTATGAAAAAAATTAAAATGAATTACACATAAAAACATAGTTTTGAATAAAATTAAATAGTTAATAAAAAAAGTAAAAAAGTTTGCCTTGTATCAATTTTTCCAAATATTTGAAATTTTTTATTAGTCATACTTTATTTCCTTATTTTTTTTATCAAATTTTAAAGTTATTTTACCTTGTTGCTTTGGTTTTATGCAATTTTTGAAAATTACAGAATGTATCCCAAATTTTTTAAGGTAAGTCTACTTTTGTGCGATTTTTTAATGTGGTTTTCTGTGGAATGTATCTATCGCATAAAAAGAGACCCAAGTATATTTGGAATATATGGATTAACAGAATGTTTATTTTCTTCAATTTCACCATTAATTGATTTCAAGTTTATAAGAGAAGGAGGAGACAATGTAAGTGGTTTCATAAGGCTGTAATATGTTATGCTTCATCAGCCCTATTTAAACTAATTAGTCTTTTTAATATTTCAATTGACTCCCTCATATTTCTCAAATCATACTTTTCCAAATTAGCAAGTAATTTAGCATTATCAAAATCAGGTTTTTGACCAATTTCTAAAAAATGTGAAGTAAAAGCTGATGTATTTAACTTCTGATTAAAGGCATTTTTATTTCATTAATTCAGACATTAATTTGTCTATTAGATTGACCTATATAGATTTTTAAGCATGGTAAGCATGGAATTTCATAAACTTGTCTGGTATTCCAAAAGTACTCTGTCTTTATATTTATGGGGGAAAATCACCAATTTTTTTGCTAGTGAAAAAAGTAGTCTTCTACTGATTTTATCAGTGATTCTTTTAATATAAGGTAAAACTACTCTACAACTAATTGAATTATCAATTTTATTCACTTTCATTTTAGTATCAATGCTATGTAATGTCTTATATATAATGTTTTTATTGTAATGATTAGAAAGTAGAATATTTATTGTTCTATTTCTTGAATAAGATGATCTTTATTCGATAAACTACAAGCTCTCATAAAAAGATTTTTTGCTGCAGAAAATATT
Organism: Epiperipatus broadwayi; assembly: GCA_028023455.1. NCBI lineage: Eukaryota > Metazoa > Onychophora > Udeonychophora > Euonychophora > Peripatidae > Epiperipatus > Epiperipatus broadwayi. The sequence goes on along the minus strand of JAQFVV010012398.1, from coordinate 18,556,870 downwards.
TGAGAGTATAATTAAAATTAAGATATTTGTTTATATGGGTGGATTTTTTATAAACTGATATTGATAAGGAGTCATCACATTTTCTTTCAATCAAACCATCTAGAAAAAAAGTAATTTGTTGTTTTCAACTTCCATAGTGAACTTAATATTAGGATCCCAATCATTAAGAAAAACAAGAAAAGAGTTCAAAGCATCAATACCAGGAGGCCAAACAATAAATGTATTATCCACATATTTGAGCCCAATAGGTTTCTTAGTAGCTGCATTTAATACTTGGTTTTCAAAATTATTCATGAAGAAATCTGCAATTACAGGTGACAGTGGAGATCCCACAGAAAGTCCTTTAATTTGTTTATATTTTGAAAATTATGAATAAAAAATGTATAATGAAGGCAATGTTTTGCTAAAGGAATAATAAAAGCAGGCAAATTAATGTATTGTATTGAGCTATTATAGATAAACCTTCTTTAACAGGAATACTAATAAACATAGAAGAAAGATCAAAACTAACCAATAAATCAGTTTTAATTAGTTTTAAGATTTAATTATAGAAACAAAATGACTTGAATTTTTAATTCTGAATGGAATGTTATCTGCAATGGTTGTAAGCATTGGGCTAAATATCTATCCAAAGCACATGTTGGAGAACCCATAGCACACACAATAGGCTTCAATGGTGTCTCAGGATTGTGAATTTTAGGCAAATCATAAAATTTAGGGTATAATGAAAAACCTTCTCTTGGAGAAATTTTAAATTTCATATCCTCATCTAAACATTTTATAAGACATTTTGTCTTTTTTTTCTAAATATGTCAGAGGAATTCTAACAATCTTTTTGTAAGTTCCATCATTTAATAAATTTAAAATTTTATTATCATAATCTAAATAATTAAGTACAATTGTCAAATTATCTTTATCTGCTGGAATAATTACAATAGAATCATCTTTTTTTAAATAATGAAGTGCAATAAATTCTCCTTTAGATAAATTACTTTTTGGAGATTTCATATTTTTTAAGATGCCACAAACCTCAAATCTAATAAGATCAACAATGTGTAAGTCTATATTTTTTAAAGAAAATTCTATATTGCATATAATATTTTCAACTGGAATACATTTAGAAGCCAGCACATAATTAAAACCTTTCTCCAATAGAAAATTTCATTTGAAGAAAGTTGAGATTAGATAAATTTTTTATAACATGTAAATCAATCTAAGTAAGTTTAGTAAATTATTTTCCCTTTTTAGTTATCAATAAAGCTAGTTTTTTTTTTTTTAAAGATTTAAATTCTGAATGGCAGATATTATTTCATCAAAACATTGGGAGTTAAGCAGGACTAACACATGGTTTAACTCAAAAACTATATATATATATATATATCAGTTTAGTCAAGTGAATGAAAGTGTCACTCTTACCTTACCATTTTAATGCTCAATGGTATATTATTTCTCAAAATACTTACTAAACAATACATTATTGAATCCAGAGAAAAACCTAATCTAAACAACTTTACATTAACACCATTACATTTATATAGTGAAGAGGCTGCAATTTCAGTTTAGATATTTCTATTTTTTTTAGATAATTTATTCCAATAATATGTACAATCATATACTTTGATAAACTTGAAGGACAAGTGATTCACTTTTTCTTTAAAATCTTTGCTTATGGATAAGTGCATGTCTATTTGTATTAAACAGAACATGTATAAAGATTGGCTTACTTCCAAATCATTATCATCATCAACCATTATCAATCCACTGCAAGATGAAGGTCTCTCCAAGTTCAATCCATCTTCTCTGATCTTTAGCTTCTCTTCTCCATATCACCCCTGCACACTTTCTTATTTCATCCATCCATCTCACATGTGGTCTCTTTCTGGGTCTTTTACAATCTCTTGGCATCCCGTTTAAGATTTCAATTGTCCATCTATTATCATCTCTTTTAGAAATGTGTCCAGCCCAACTCCACTTCAGTCTTTTAATTTTTTCATTGAGGTCAGTAATACCTGTTTGTTCTCTTACCCATATATTGCGTTTTCGATCTCTTGTTACTCCCAATATGCATCTCCCCATACTTCTTTTAATGGTCTGAAGTCTCTGTATTGCTCTTCTATTAAGTGTCTAGGTCTCAGATCCATGAGTTAGAACAGGTAAAACACATTTATTAAAAACATTCCTTTTCAAACACATAGGCATATTTCCTTTTAGAATCAAGTTATTTCTACCAAAAGCACTCCAACTAAATTTAATTCTATAATTAACTTCATCTATTATGTTTCCATCTGTATTAATAATCTGACCAAGATATTTGTAGCTGTTAACTTCTAACTCATCATAATCAAGCTTTATTTTCATATTTTGAGAAAATCCATTAAACATTACTTTAGTCTTTTTAACATTTATTTTTAGTCCTACTTTCATCTGATAACTCCTGCAGCATTTCCTGCAGCTCTAAAACATTGTTTGCAAAAACAACTATATCATCTGCAAAATCTAAATGACTTAAATAATTTCCATTTACTTTCACTCCTTTAGCTTCCCATTTTAATCCACAAAATATTTCTTGCAGCACTGTTGTAAAAATTTTTGGAGATATGGATTCATCCTGTCTTACACCCTTCTCAATGTTAACTTTCCTAGTATCATTATGTAATCTAATTGTTACTGTTGCATTTTTATAAATATTCTTTAAAATATGACAATATCCTGGATCTATACCTTGATGATCCATTGCTTTAATCACTGAAGAAATGTTTAAAGAATCAAATGCCTGTTCATAATCTATAAATCCAAAGCAAAATGGCAACTCATATTCATTTGTCCTTTCTATAACTTCTCTCACTACCTGGATATGATTTACTGTACTAAAACCACTTTTAAATCCAGCTTATTCTCTTGGTTGGTGGAAATCCAATGTTCTCTGTAGAGTTGTAATTATCTTGGTAAAAATTTTCTATAAAACTGATAAAAGTCTATTAGATTTGTAATTGTTAATATCTTCTTTATCACCTTTTTAAAATATTAATATTAATACTGCATTCTTCCGATCATCTGTTACATCTTTATCATTTAGACATTTAGTATATAACTTTGCTAAAAAAAATTCTATTTCTTCATCTGCTTCTTTTAATATATCAATTATAATTTCATCATTACCTGGAGCCTTTCCTTTCTTCATAAATTTAATTGCATATCTCACTTCTTCATTCTAATGAATTTAAATTAAAACTTCCAAATTGGTTTCAAGAATTAGTAGATTTTGAACATGATTCAGATTTGAATGAAATTAATATGAAAATAACTGATATACTTTTAAAAACTGCAACAAAGATAGCTGGTAGAAAAAAGCAGCAATTGACCAATAAAATTTCTGAGATTAGAGAATTTATGAAGCAAAGAAGGAATATGAAGATATACAAAAATGATGCATTAAAAAAGATCAAATATCTTGAATTTTGTAAAATGGTGCAGAAAAAAGTTGAAAATGATATAAGAAAGTATAGTTGTGAACTAGCAAGGAAAGTTGTAGAAGAGAATAAAAATCTCAAGATTGTAAAACAACATTTTGGTATTGGTAGGAAATTTATATCTGCAATAAGAAAAAAAGATGGAATTATTACTAAAAAGAGAGATGACATCATGAAATGGGTAGAAGTTTTTTATCAAGAATTATATAGTACCTCCAATATCTATTGTATCTTCTGAATTGCCCAGAATTTTACTTCCAAATATATTACAATAAATACTGTGCTGTATAAAAAATAAATATTTATCAATATATTTGGATTCTAAATTATTATATGTTAATAGCAGTCCGTTAAAAATGAGATAAATTCTCTCTCCTGTAATATTTGAATTACATTTGTACAATTTGAACATCATTTAAAAAAATCATGCATATAATAAACTCAATCTCTGAATAATGCATGGTAAGCAAAGATTGGTTTATAAAGTCATCATCAAATGGCAGCCTGATTGTGGACCCAGGTTACCATTTGATGATGACTTTTTACTTAGGTACTTACAACTGCAGATCACTTTCAAGAGAAGGAAGATTGCAAGAATTAGAAGAAGAACTGTCTTATATTAAATGGGAGATTATTGGACTTTGTGAAGTTAGAAGAAAAGGTGAAGAGACAATTGATTTAAAAAGTGGGCATATACTCTATTATAAAGGCACAAATATTGAAAATACAAGTAGAGTAGGATTCATTATAAATAAAAAGTGGAAGAACAATATTGTGGAGATTGATGGTGTATTGGACAGAGTGACAAGATTAGTTATACAACTTAATAGCAGATACCAAATGCAGATAATTCAGGTTTATGCCCCAACAAGTTCTCACAGTGATGAAGTAATAGAAGATTTTTATATGGATGTACAAAAGGCTTTTGATCAGAGTAAACAACATTTTAAAATTGTTATGGGAGATTTTAATGCTAGAATTGGTAAACAAATGAAAGATGAAAGTGCTGTAGGTAATTTTGGTTATGGTAATAGAAATGAGAGAGGACATAGACTTGTGGAGTTTGCAGAAAAAGAAAAACTTTATATTATGAATTCTTTTGTTGAGAAAAATGTTAAAAGGAAATGGACATGAAGCATCCAAATGAAGGTGCAGCAGAATTGGATATTTTGACTAACAGGAAATACATATTTCAAGATTGTAATATTCTTAATAAATTTAACGCAGGAAGCGATCATCGATTAGTAAGGTGTAAGATACGTGTTAATGTAAAACTAGAGACACAAAAATTATTAAGAAAAACAATATTTACAGTTGATATTCCTAATCTTCAGAAACATTCTAATGAATTTAAATTAGAATTTACAAATCAGTTTCAAGTATTGATAGATTTTGAACATGATTCAGATTTGAATGAAATTAATATGAAAATAACTGATACACTTTTAAAAACTGCAACAAAGATAGATGGCAGAAAAAAGCAGCAATTGACCAATAAATTTTCTACTGAGACTAGAGAATTTATGAAGAAAAAAAGGAATATGAAAATATACAAAAATGATGCATTAAAAAGAACTGAATATCTCGAATTTTGTAAAATTCAGCGGAAAAGAGTTGAAAATGATATAAGAAAGTATAACTGTGAACTAGCAAGGAAAGCTGTAGAAGAAAATAAAAGTCTCAAGAATGTAAAACAACACTTTGGTATTGGTAGGAAATTTATATCTGCAATAAAAAAAAAAGATGGAATTATTACTAAAAAAGAGATGACATCATGAAATTGGTAGAGGATTTTTATCAAGAATTATATAGTAATAAAGAAGAAGTACCTTTTATATCTATTACATCTTCCGAATTGCCCAGAATTTTAAATGAAGAAGTGAGACATGCAATTAAATGTATGAACAAAGGAAAGACTCCAGGTAATGATGGAATTATAATTGATATATTAAAAGAAGCAGGTGAAGAAATACAAAATTTTTTAGCAAAGTTATATACCAAATGTCTAAATTATAAAGATGTACCAGATAATTGGAAGAATGCAGTAATAATATTAATATTTAAAAAAAGTGATAAAGAAGATATTAGAAATTACAGACCTATCAGCCTTTTATCAGTTTTATATAAAATTTTTACCAAGATAATTACAACTCGTCTACAGAGAACATTGGATTTCCACCAACCAAGAGAACAAGTTGGATTTAAAAGTGGTTTTAGTACAGTAGATCATATTCAGGTATTGAGAGAAGTTATAGAAAGGACAAATGACTATGAGTTGTCATTATGTTTTGGATTTGTAGATTATAAAAAGGCATTTGATTCTATAAACATTTCTTCAGTGATTAAAGCATTGGATCATCAAGGTATAGATCCAGGATATTGTCATATTTTAAAGAATATTTATAAAAATGCAACAGCAACAATTAGATTACATAATGATACTGGGAAAGTCAACATTGAGAAAGGTGTAAGACAAGATGACTCTATATCTCCAAAACTTTTTACAGCAGTGCTGCAAGAAGTATTTTGTGGATTAAAATGGGAAACTAAAGGAGTGAAAGTAAATGGAGATTATTTAAGTCATTTAGATTTCGCAAATGATGTAGTTGTTTTTGCAAATAATGCTTCAGAGCTGCAGGAAATGTTGCAGGAGTTATCAGATGAAAGTAGAAAAGTAGGACTAAAGATAAATGTTAAAAAGTCTAAAGTAATGTTTAATCGATTTGCTCAAAATATGAAAATAAAGATTGATTATGATGAATTAGAAGAAGTTAACAGTTACAAATACCTTGGTCAGATTAATACAGGTGGAAACATAATGAAGGAAATTAATCATAGAATTAAACTTGGTTGGAGTGCTTTTGGTAGAAATAACTTGATACTAAAAGGAAATATGCCTATGTGTTCGAAAAGGAAGGTTTTTAACAAATGTGTTTTACCAGTTCTTACTTATGGATCTGAGACTTGGATACTTAATAGAAGAGCAATACAGAGACTTCAGACCACTCAAAGAAGTATGGAGAGATGTACGTTGGGAGTAACAAGAAAAGAGCGAAAACACAACGTATGGGTAAGAGAACAAACAGGTGTTACTGACCTCATTGAAAAAATTAAGATTGAAGTGGAGTTGGGCTGGACCTATTGCTAGAAGAGATGATAATAGATGGACATTTGAAATTTTAAACCGGATTCCAAGAAATTGTAAAAGACCCAGAAAGAGACCGCATGTGAAATGGATAGATGAAATAAGAAAGTGTGCAGGGGTGATGTGGAGAAGAGAAATTAAAGATCGGAGAAGATGGATTAAACTTTGAGAGACCTTCATCCTGCAGTGGATTGATAATGGTTGATGATGATGAATATTGAAGGACAAGTGATTCTCTTGTTTTTTAAAATCTTCATTTAAGATTGAATGTGTGTCAATTTATATTAAACAGCACATATGTGAAGATGGGTTTACTTCCAAATATATTACAATCATATACTGTTAGCATGCCTAATTATATCACTTGCATGTGATAGAAATACAACATATATATCTTTCATGCAAAACAAAATTGAAATACATATTTATATGATTCATAAAGTTTAATAATATTATATTACAGATTATACTTTGTTAGTAGCTCAATTATTAACACACTATATCTGATTTGTTGTATTACATTTCAAGATTTTGTCTTATCTTAACATAAAATTAAAATCAATATATTTGATTATCAGAAGTGGCAAGTTGATTTCAGGTTTAGAAATATTTAGTTTTTAGACCTGTTTCTCTACTACTGTATTATATCTACATTGATAATTGTTTGCATTTCCTGCTTGATTGGTCAATAAAATAAGAAAAAAACAAATAGATTATAGACCTATATTTAGTCCCAGTAATGAGTATTGAAGAGAAATTTAAAATCTATCATTCTTATGATGTATGGAAGCATAATTAAATTTTAGTATGACAATTAGATTATAGAGCTATTTGTTAATATTTTTAGTTTTATTGGTGCATTCCTTATCTTAATTCTAGCAGATGGCAACCATCTACCAGCATAGAAATTAAACCATTCTTTCTCACTACACTTTGCATTTCAAAATAACTTTACCTTCACATTCAAGAATCTAGAGGTACCAAATGCTTGAATTTCAACACCTATGTTTGTCAATTTGATATCTTTCATAACACCACTCCCATGCAAGGTTGTAATTGGTTTTTATCCACTTTTAGCAAACTGTTTAATATGTAAACTGATTATGATTTTCAAAAAGAAAATAAAGAAAAATATCTTTACAAATTCTAGAAAAAATATAATTCCGAAATTTCTAATAACTTACAATTATATCATTCTAAAATCAATAATTTGAAATATCATTTTTCTGTCCAATAAAAAAATATCTGGAAAGGCAATAAAAATATTTAATTAACTCCTATTTCTTAGAATGCATGACATTTATTAACTAAAGTTTAAAAAAAAAAGGATTTTTATAAAATCAAATGGATGTTCAGTTGTTTAGGAAATCAGGAGGTGATATTAGAATATCAGAAGAGATATGTTGAATTTTAATGGAAAATTTAGTTATTAATTTCATCACTGCAGTCCTTTAATAATGAAAAATTAATAATAATAAAATTTCTTACAGGAAAAAAAACCAATTTTTCAATTTCAAAAATACTATTAAAATTATTCCATTTATTAAAGAATTGAATGTCAACAATATATAGTAGTTAACATAGTTAGCCTGAGAAAATGCAGGAATTAGTGCAATGCTTTTATGTGATACTTCTTTTACATATAAAAAAAACTCAAATATATTTTTAAATAAATAATATAAAGTTTCTTACTGAAAGAACTAAATAAGTATAAATTGATTTGGGTTTAAGCTAAGATTAGCAATTTTAAAAATGTTAACTAATGATTTATTTCAGGATTATGAATCAATTATAATCATTTACATAAAATAAAATAAAAAATATATGGGATGTAAAGTTTATTTATTTGTATTTCAGATAGCAATAATAACAATAATGATATATTTAATCCAAGTAGATTTATGTGTAATCTAACATCTTAAATATGTCAAATCACTAAACCCATTTGAATACAATGAAATAATGCCTGAAGAAAACAATTTATATGCATAACACCATATTGCATATTTGGTTTTTGAGTAAAGCAACCATTTTCATTCTTGGTCTTAATTTCCTTACATAATAATGTTTAGGGAAGTGCCTATTATTTACATCTTTCATATAATTGTAATTTTTTATTTGTATCACACCTGCTTGCACAATAGTCATATTAAACTTTTCAGTTACAATTTCAAACCTTGGGTGAAGATTATTGATGTCAAAATTTTCATTTGTCTTGTTTGCTAAACAAAAATGATTTTTATTTTTATTTTTAAGAAGCCACAGTTTTTCAAATGATTTCTCAACTACTTGCTCTTCATTTGAAAGGAATTGGCTTATGATGATAAAGATCATTGATGTCGAAGTGTATATTTCCTTCTTCTTGTTTATTATTTTCAAACAGGGGCAATTCAAATTTCTTTTCTTTAGTTAACTTATTCTTATCAACTTCTTCCATTTTATTTAAATGAAATTAATGTCTTGATGATTTATGTTATTGATGTTAAACTGAATACTTTCATTCATTTCATCAGTTTCTGTTTTATCTTTCAGTAACCAAATACTGTGATTCTCCAGTCTGTTGCATAGATAGTGCAGTTTCAGTTTATGACTTCTTCTGCCTTTCTTTTTTTTTTAAAATTTTTCATAGCCACTCAGATACTTTCTTCCTATATCTCTATCTCTAGTAACCATTTTACAAGACTATTTAAAAAATAAAATAAAATCTTAAGAACCAAAAAAAATTATAAAAAATTTCAAATGCAATAAATTTCCACTTTCTTGTTAAGTTATTACTTAATTATTGTTTCAAATAAATTATTTCTTTAAAAAATTAATTTGTTTTATTTTAGTCTGTGTTTTTTAATCTCTCAATTTATTGTATTAGAAAAATAAATGAATAAAACATGTAAAATATTTACCAAATACTAAATGAATAAAGCCATATTTTCAACTTTTTCTTACAAAATGCAGAAAAAAAAACTCATTTAATGTCAAAATTTGAAAAATAAATATAATTTATAATTACAATATTGATCAAAGTGTAATAAAATCAATAATATAATATTAATTAATTCCTTTTTTTCATTTCAATTTATAAATATTTAAATTTTAATTATACACCATGTTATTTCACATTAACATGACCAGATCTTTATGGAAATTATGGTACATATGCATCATACATAGCTGATACATGTGTGCTGTCACATGACCAGTGCAATTATAGTTGTATTACTTAGTGTGTAATAATCAATATAGGGCCTAAAAATTAGAGTTTTGGCCAAAAAATTACTAAGGAATAAACTATTTTCATTTATTTTTTGAATTTCACAAAAGATGTACATTATGAAGACATGAACCTAGAGTCATCACAGCATTTACACACTCCCTTGGACTGGCTCTTAAAGTTAATACTAAATCAACATTCTTATGTTGTTCCTCATTTGTAATTTGCTAAATTAAATAATATTGTAGACAGTTTGATTAATACTATTCATTCAGATAGTATTTAACAATTACACAAGCAAAGAATAAGAGTGTAAAACTTAAACTATTATCAGGGAAGACAAACATGAAAGATATATTTATTATTTTTGATATATTTGTCAAGGCCATTTGAATAGTTATTTTCCTATGATTGAAGAAAGTTTGTTTTTTAGCATTGCTTTTAAATATTTTATAATTTTATTATAGATCATATTGATATTTTCCATAATTAAAATACTTACTGATATATTTATACAATTAATAATTCAATTTCTAAATGTGTATTCAACTTGGAATGTAAAACTGCTATCAAATTTTATTTTAAAAAAATGATGCACTTTCTAAATATATTGTCTCATTTTAGTGCAAAATTATTCCTAGAATAAAATGCAAGACAATTTTTAATTATTTTATTTAATTTTTAAACTAAAAGCAAGATAGAAAATTGTTACTTTTGTATTCTTTTATTTTATAACTTACTTTTTACATTATTATTATTACTTTTTAAATAAAACTTATTGGAAATATTTTATTGTAACCTGAATTTGAGTCATAAGCACTCATTAATTTTTTCAAGTAGTAATCAGTTTCAGAAATATTAGAATGATCTTGACATAATCATTAACTTATTATTGTGAACACCCTAAGTCTTAGATTTACATGCATACACACAACTGTTAATATACATGCACACACATATATGTACATGTAATACATGTGCCTACACACATACATATTAAACAAAATACTGAAACTAATTCTATAATTTACAATTTACCACTATAATTGTTTTCTTGTCTCTGTATATTTGTAATTTTAAATAAATGTTAAGACATTTAAACCTGAAAAGGCATACATTAATTTTAAAAATATCTTTTATATCTTTGATTCATGCTGAGCATGCTTTCAATACCTTAGGTATCATAATCATAGCTTTTTGTTTTAGTTTTATTATATTTTATTATTATGTGTACTTGCTTGCTATTTGTAAAATTTACATCAAGTCAAATTTCTTGTTTTTTATACAAATTTAAGTAAATGTTTTCAGAGAGGCCACTTTTTAGTTAGAGGGATGCTGACTTCTTTTTTATTTATAGTGCAATTGTCCTTAGCTATTTTCCATGCCTCCTTAATCTTACTTTTTCTATCATCTCTCTCGCTCAGTGTACACAATATTCACATTGAAAAGATCAAATTTATGGTCTGACTGCAGTTCATGTTCTAAATATTCATTAACTCTTTTTGGCCTGTTATAGTAGTTGTGCTGGGCCAGTCTTGTAGTTAGGGTTGCCCTTGTTTCTCTGTACTATGCATCTAAGCAATCACATTTTTGAAGTTAATTTTATAGACTATTTGGTGCACAGCTTTTTTAGTTAATTTATCTTTAGAATTATTCAATAATTTATTTAAAGAAGAAGCGATTGGAAACTTATATTTTCCTGAACATGTTTTTTGTCTTTGAACCATCCTTGGCACATATAGAAGGCTAGTTCATTTTTTCTCATTGGATCTGGGATTGCACTGGATTCTTTATTTTATAAAATGTTTTGATTGTGGAGTTAATTCTCTTGATGCTATATCCCATGTTTTTTAAATCTCTGGTATATGCGTTTATATTATTTATCTGTTTACACAGTTTTAATTTTCTGTAGAGAAAATCTTTAAGACCTGCATACTTATGGGCCATAGGAGTTAATGATTTTGGATGGTTGATTTCTCTGACATTTATGGCTTTAGTGCCATTTTGTAGTTTAAAATATTATTCTGACTTTGCCCATCTATATCCAAAACTTATATACTTTGGTTTTTACCTTCTTTTTTGATTGTCTAAATTAAATAAGATTTCCATGCTAGTTCTTGATGAATTTGAATTATAATATCTTCATCTGCACACATTATAGTGTCATTCATGTATCTCGAATACAATATTTTTGTTGGCAGTGATTCGAACTTCGGTATAATTGTGTTTTTAAAATTAACTAGATATAAACTGCATATAATCTCACTGAACAGTAGCCCCGTAGGCCAACTGTTATTTATATATTGGTATATTGAAAGTTGTAGAGTTAATTCTAAAAATATTACATTTTATTATATATCAATGAGTCTGATACAAATATATATAATAAATTTTAAATGTAATTAAAATATATATATAAATAAATTATATGAAGATCTTGATGCATTCTTTTGAAAATATAAATCTAGATGATCATTGTCTATTATCCAGTGTAAAATAACAGACCAGCCTTTCACATTATGCATATTTTTTTTTAGCTAAACATAACTACTAAGGTATATAGAAGTTTACATATGTATTAACTATGCTTGAATAACAAACCAAATTTAATATATAAGTATTTTCTTGGAATTTATTTTATTTTCAAAGTGGAAATATATTAACTTAAGAACCTACATAGGTATATTGTGTTTAAATTGGTAAAGCAGTATTAAATACACACTGCAAGATAGAGATAATTGTACTTTCATTTGCAACCTTGTATAAACTGGTAATTAGAATGTCCTAAGGGTTTTTATTATTGTTAAAAATATATTTACAGTGATAGAAAATAAGAGCTGCAATGATTACATATAAAGTAGAATTTTCAACCTAGGAATAAATGCAATGAGAAATTGTAATACATACTTTGATTTTGTGATACTATCTCTGTAAGGGCATAAATTTCTCATTAAAACCAATTTTCATGCTGCAGGAGTGAGAAAAGACAGCAATGTCATTATTGTTCAAATTTAAAATCATTTTCAAAATAATGAGACTCTATGGTTGATTAGAATTAAGGAATGCACATCTGATTAACCTTAATCTTAATGTTTTCTTATACTTCTAAATTAGCAACAAGTCAGTTAGGGGTTAATAAAGATCTTCCATCAGTTGTGCAATATCTATAGAATGGATGTTTTAATTTACAGTGAAAAGATCAAGGTTTGAAAAAAAAAAATTAAGCAAGCATTTTCATTTTGAAAAGATGGTAGGACCAATATTTTTTCTTTTAGTTGTATATAATTGTTTGAAATATAAATAAAATTCAAACCTATTTCAGTTTGCAGTTAGGATTGTTTAAGTCAGCCAATGAAAGCAATTCCCTTGAAATTGATATTGTGATCCTTTATTAGCATAATTCAGAATGTGGATATTATAATATCATATATTATTATAAAATTGATTATTACAAAATGCTTAAATGCTCTTCTTATTCATAATAATATTTAGGAGAACTATAAATCTAGTCAAATGAACAAACAATAAATTACATAAAGTATTATTCAATGAGAGAAATGCAATTTTTCAGTGATAAGATTTCATTTATACTGCACAATTTATAAATAACATCTTTATTTTTTAACTTTACTTTGTTCTTATGTATAATGACCTATAAAATTTGCAAAAAAGTTTTACAAATATTTATCAACAACATGACTTATAGATTTATTCTGATAGAATTATTTTGGTTCCCTTCTCTTATTTATAACATGTGTGTTATTAATTATTACTGTCTGCTGTGTTTGTTAAACTTACTAACCTTTTATTCATTTTAATGTCAAAGCTCCACAAATTACTAATGCATACAAAAACTAAGTCATAAGCTCTTCTTGCATATCTGGAAGTTTTGCACAATTGTTTGTCAGAAATATTAAAATTTCTTTGTTGTAAAAAAAGAGGACAGTATTATACAAATTTATTAGTCAACAACACCTTGCTAATTCATTCTTCCACTTTAAGCTGCATTTCTGAAATATAAACTACTTCTACAAATCCAAAGTTAACAATTAAAAATGTTGGGGATAAATTAATTTAAAAAAATTGATAGATGGAATTTATTCTGCAATTAATTGTGAATGGAGTAATTTTAATAGAAATAACCAAATTAAAAGGAAATATCTCTACAAGTCTAAAAAGAAAAGTTTTTAATACATGTATTATCTAATATTTGCTAATGAATCAGATAGACATGATTATCTTATAGTAAGACAAAACTAAAAGTGCACATCATTGGAGAAGTATGAATATATACATATTTGTTGAATGTTTTCATAGGCAAAAGATCTTTTATAAATCATGTTTTTGGGAGCAACCATGTTTAACAAAATAAAATTAAAGTAAAATACCAACATTTTGACAAGAAAATACTTGCCCTCAACTGAGTGGAAAAGAACAGCTGCAGAGATAATTCTATTACATAGTGGTTGAAAAGATCAACAAAAATTTGGTAATATTTTTATTTATTTGCATGAGGAAACACTTTCATGCAATCACCATGCTTGTTAATGCAATGTTTTTTAAAATATTTCTATAGCCTTCTTAAACACTCTCTGATAATGGTTGTTGCATGTGGATATGATTTTAGTATTTGGGAAATCTATCACTGCCAATATCTAAAACATGAAGGCAAGTACTGAAGATGTTGAGAGTTTTCATACTACATTTACGTGCTCATCTATTCTAGTACTTATACATCAATTGTACCTTCCTATGTGTGCAGTTAGGGATATGCAACGTGAGATCTCATAAACTTTTTGAGTTGATAGATATTTCATTTTTAAGTTTGATCAGAATGCTATTAATCCTTAAATTCAGTAGAGAATGTTGTTTCTATATCATAGCATCTCAATACTCTTCCAATAATGTCTGTAGTTCCTTTTATATAAGAAATACAGACTCTTCTTATATAATTCTGTAAATACTTCTTCCTCATTCCTCTTCCTTAATTTTGCTTCTTCATATACAACAATATATCTTTTCAAAATAATCACAACTTCTTACACCTTTTAAGCAAAAATATTTATTGTCATAATAATAGTTTCGACTGTTCCTCACCCTTTCGCATAGAATGAGATCTGAAGAAGACTGCTAGGAACAGTCAAAACTATTATTATAACAATAAATGTTTTTACTTAAAAGATGTAAGAAGTTGTGATTATTTTGAAAAAATATAGATTCTAGTAGAAGCATTTGCTTTTCTGTGAGAAGGGGGGGTAGTGTGCACATATCTCTATTTAAAGTGATGATAGTGTAATGATTAATAAGACATCACGTGTTTGATCTCTCTTATTAATGCAGAAGTATTTGAGAGTAAGAATGCCATTGTGAAAAATGACTTAACTATAGAAATTTGGGCTGCTGATGATGAGATGGTTTTAGGTAACTATCAGTATGTGTAAATTAGCTATGTATAGAAGATGTTAATGTATGATTATTAGTTTTAGAAACAAGTACATCAAGAATGGAGAGTTATCCATCATTCTCTTATTTCCATGGTGAAACTAATTTGAGGGTGTAGGATATTAATATGTAAAAAGAAGTCATTCAATTTTTCGGCATTGTACAAACCATCAACTGGTTCAGATATATCAATGACACGTTTAACACAGGAGGGCAATTTCTCAAAACTTTTTTTAAATATCTTTGTTGGAAATATATATTGTTTGTTAAATATAGCATTTATAATGATTTATGTTTTTTTTAATCACTTTTATTTAAAAAGTCATTTGCATAAAAGTATGAAAAGGAGTTAATTAACTTCATTAAAGTTTGAATAAAAAGTGTATAAAAGCATAAGCAAAGAACGCACTCATGTACATTAATAACATTATAATAGGTAATGATAAAAAAGGCAAACCTGTTTCTGTCTTAACACAGTTTTATTAATCCACTTAGATAAATGAAGACAATGACGAACAAAAAGAAAAAAAACGCACTTATTTCGGCTTTAACACGTGGAGCGCTTCAGTCTCATTAATATGTTTGTTCAAGATTTTTATCACATTTGAAAGATCTCTCTCTTTTAAATAATCTTATTAAAGTAATTAAAACAAATTATAAAATTTAATTTCAAAGTAATTGAATTACTTATGTGATAATTAAATAATTGTTAAAAAAAAAACCGAGCTTGTAACAATCAAGACGAGGTTAAGGTAATTTTACATTTAAATTAATTTTTTATTATTATTAATTTTACTTTGAAATTACGTTAAAAAAAAAAAAAACAAGATTAAACTTATCATCGCAAACATTTATTGCTTTTATTCAACAATTAGTTTCAATTTTTTCATTTAAGAAAAGCAAATATACAGCATTAAAAACGAAATGCTTCAAATACACTAACGTAGTTGTAAATGGATGACAAGATATATTTAAATTTAATTACAGTTCAGAGATTTAGTAAAAGTAACATTTCCATCCCTCGAGATATTAATGTTTCTAATTTATTTTGCCTGACCATTAGTTGTTCTTGTGAGAATATTATTGATTTTACCTTTATATATGTATAAAAGTTGATGGAATACAGTTTCAAATCCAGATTTGAATTTAAAATATAAATATCGAGCCATTTGGCTAAATTATTAATGATTTTATTTACAATGATTATACTTACATTACATAATCAAGAACTTCTAATTAGCCATAGTGCCTAGGTCTTTAAAAAAAATATAGTTTGCCACAAAAGAAATTAAAAGTCAGCAACATAATATATCAATTTTCTTTTTACATATTAATTTCCTTTATTTTAAACCAATGCTCATACAATCATTTCTTAAACATAATATATCAACAAACAGACTAAAAGACTACATTGTGACATATATGAACATATCTGCGGCTTACGACTGCAGTTTTCATCGTTAGGTTTTTATTCATTATCTTTTTATCATACTAGTTTATGAATAGTTAATAAAGCTAGTAATCAATCAATAGTAGTCTGTCCAATAGACAGGTCCAGAGAGTAGTCACTTCATCAGTTCATCCAATCTTCCATTCCATTCTCTTCCTTGTCCACTCCCTCAATTCCACATAAGCCTTTCCATCTCTTATATCATCCAATAATGTCAATCTCTTCTGGCCTTTCTTTTTATTTCCACTCATCATTCCCTTCAAAACATCTTTCATTAAACTGTAACCTCTTCTTAATATATGTCGAATCCAGTTTCTTTCTTTTATTTTCAATCAATCTTCTTTCCTCATTAACTCTTTTCAAAACTTCTTCATTTGTTATTTTATTCATCCAACTGATTTTTTCCATTTTTTCTCCATGTCCACATCTCGAAAGCTTCCAATTGTTTCTTAATTCTATTACTCAATGTCCAGGTCTCACAAACATACATTAATACACTCCACACATAACATTTAATTAATCTCACCCTTAATTCTCTTTCCATAGGTTGACAAAATATCTTCTTTCTTTTTACGAATGTCACCTTTGCCAATCCTATTCTTTTTTTAACTTCATCTTCACTTCTTCCAGCCTCACTCAACCAATTACCCAAATATCTAAATCCCTTCACTAGTTGAACCATGTCATCATGGATTCCAATTTGCAGTCTTTTTGCATCTCTCTCTATCCATAAACACCTAGTCTTTTCAATATTAATCTTCATTTCATATGCCATACATCCTTTTTCCAATTTATTCTACATATTCTGAAGATCCTTTTCCTCCTCAGCAATAAGAGTCATATCATCTGCAAATCTTATACACTTTATTACTCTCCTTCCAACATCTGCTCCTCCACAGTCCAAATAATTATTTAGCATATCTTCTAAATAAATATTAAACAAAACAGGTGACATACTACACCCTTGACTAATTCCACTTTCTATATTCACTTCATCAGTCTCATTACTCCCAAATCTTTCTCATATCCTTTGACCATTATACATAGTCCATATCAAGCATCTTTCCAAAATACTCCTTTATCTCTTAAGATAGACATCAGTTTATTCCAGCCTACTCTATCAAATGCCTTTTCTAAATCCACAAAATATATACCAATTCCTTTATCTCTTTCAATATATCTTTCTGAAATTGTCCTAACAATACCAATAGTATCTCTTGTGCTTTTCCCTTTCTGAAAACCAAACTGTTCTTCATCAATATAATAATCTACCTTCCCATAAATCCTTTGAGTTAAAATCCTCAATAAAACTTTAGAAGCATGTGACAACAAACTTATTGTTCTATACTCTTCACATTTAACAGCTTTCTTCTTTTTAGCAATTGGAATCATTATAGTTCTTAAAAAATCTTCAGGCCAAACTCCACTATTTTATATCAAATTGCAAAGTCCAAATATTTCCTTCATAGTAAATTCTCCCATTTCTCTCAAAAATTCTATAAGTAATGAATCAAATCCAACAGCCTTACCATTTTTCATTTGTGTGATTGCCTTTCTTACTTCATCTGGAAATATGTCCATACCTCTATCATCTATTGCAACATCTTCATTTTCAAGTTCATAACTAATTAAATTATGTCCTCTACATATTCTTCCCATCTCTTTAATATATCATTACTATCAGTTAACCTCCTTCCATTCTTATCTGCAATCTCATTTGCTACCCATATCTTTTTCTCCCACGTGATACTTCGTATTCTATCAAATATCAGATATCTTTTCATCTGTTGAAGCCTTTCTATCTCTTTACATTCTTGCTCCAACCACTTTTCTTTTGCTAAATTTGTTTCTCTTCTTAATTCATTATTAAATTACCTATATGCCTTTTGCCCTTCCTCAGTATTTACATTCTTCCATCATCTCCACACTTCCATCTTTTCCAACATACCTTCAGTTATCCAAGGTCATTTAGCTTTTCTTGCATGAATAATACCTATTTCATTTTTTGCTGTTTTCAGAGCTATTAATATATTTCCCATCCTGAACAATCCTTTTAAATTCATTTTCACATACTAAACCAAATTTCCCTTTTTCCATTTGTCTCAATTTATCCAAGTCCCATCTTGTGTATCTTTTCTCTCTTTTAATTCTTTTTAAACTCAACTTTAATTTAGCCATCACCAAATTATGATACAACTCTATATCAGCACCAGGCAAAGCATTTGAACCCTTAATAGCATTCTTATATCTATTTTGAATCAATATATAATCAATTTGATAATGTTCTCTGTTACCTGGAGCTTTCCATGTATACAATCTTTTAATATGATTTTTAAAACAAGTGTTTGCAATGGCAAACCCATTCTCTTTACAAAATTGTACAAGCCAACTACCCCTTTCATTTCTTTTTCCAATACCATAATTTCCAACAATTTTCTCTTTCCTACCTTTATCCACAACAGCATTCCAATCCCCCAATAGCAATATACATGCATTTTTCCCTTCACATTGAATACTTTCTTCTATCTTCTCATACATTTCATCAATTTCAATATCATCATGACTACTAGTTGGCATATAAACTTGTATAATTACCAAATTCCTAGGACTTGCATTTATTCTCATCACCATCAGCCTATCGTTAATACCATCAACCTTTGCCACACTATTCCATATTTTCTTCCTCACAGCAATGCCAACTCCATTAATTGACCTATCACCACCTGAGTAATAAAGTCAGAAAATGTTCCAATTCATGTATTTTCTTTATAAATATTAATTGATACAATATTATTTAAAACTGGATTACAAATTTGGTGCAGGATGTCTAAACATATTTTATTGTAAAACAAATCAGTTTTTAAATTATAACAAGGGAACTATATAAATCTTGAAAATATAAAAGTTAAAAGATTCATTATTATTATGCTCTATGTAAATAAAATTATATATACCCTTAAATGAACACTTGGCATTGCAATGTATAATATAAAATAAAATTTATTCCTTCTTGCTTACAGTTTCAAGTGTCCAGCAATCATCATCAGAGCTATGATAATCAATATATTGTAACCATTTGGGTCACATAACACACACTAATATAGGATATGTGCATATATATATATATGTAAATAAAGGAAAAGCAGAAATAAACAATAAATTTTTGTGGATATTTTTCTATATTTCGTAAAATAAAATAATAAGTAAAGGGTTAAATCTGGGTTTAAAGTAAAATTTCAATGTGAAATAAGTATTTTAAAAAGGTCTGATAAATAATTTCTAATTCTGATTTTGAAATTAGCAAAAAAAAAAAGCATAATTTATTTTTTAAAAATCTTTTAATTAATACTTGTATAAAATAGATTTTTTAATTAATGCTTATTTGCTTTTCTACTACCTAGTTAAATATCTTTGTAGATTAAAAATTATAAAGGATTATCACACCTTTGATCAAATTCCAGAGATTAATGTAAAAACATGAATATCACACTTTGATAGAAATTTCCAGCTTGTTTTCAAATGGATTAGACAGATTGAAAACAGCCACTGGGTTTTTGTCACCTGACCTAACCAAAGTTATAAAAGACTGATAAAAAATATCAGTTAGTCTGGGTAATGATTTTTTGAAGAGAACAGTCTGAATTATAGTTTTTTGTAAGAGCTGAAGAGAACAACAGCTTGGCTACTAAAATTTTTTGAGTAAATGGCAGAAATTAGCTGACCAAAATGGATAGTTGCAGTTTGCTGTTAGCTGTAGTAGAGAGTTGGCAGAATAATTACCATAAACTGATGTAGCTGAAGACAAGATAGTAGATTGTTTTCCTTAGCAGGAGTTTGAATTTACATGGAGAAAAATGACCCACTTCTTTGTGCTGAAATTCATAGCCTTAGAGAGGACGGTTGCTTGCCTGAAATCTATCAAACCAAGACAGCTGCTTGCCTGGAACAATCCTAGATAGAAAGAGACCAACATTTTACATGGATTATACTTTTTCCTGATGATGACGGATCACTAAAACCAAACTCACCAAGAAAAATCTTCCAGCTTGCTGAAGAATTAATTACGCTACGCTGCGTCAGATATATGCAGAAAAGCACAGATAAACGTATATATAGCTGGTGAGTTATTTTAAAACAAGTCGTATAAAAATAGACATATATAGAACAATATTATTTTTAAGTCAGTTAAAAATCTATATATTTTAAAATAATATAAAGTCATTTTGCTTGAATTATAATTAAGAATCAAGAATAATTCATTGACCATCTGGTTTTAAAGGCAAAAGGAATGTTTTTGAACAATAATCCTCTTGGACATTATTTTGAAAATTTTATAAAAAAAAAAAAGAAGTAATGAATCAATGATTCAATAATTTAATTTAAAAATGTTGGTAATTAATCAACAAATACCTGTCAAAAATTGACTATACTTTTTTTTTAAAGAAAAAAAAGAGAACTTTTAAATTGAAACTAATTTTAAATTATATCTATATTTTGTTTATATGCACACCTATATGTATGAAATTTGTGCATATTTTCCAAATAATTTAATAATGAAAATATAATATTATTGTTGTTAAGTTAAAATATGATGTAAATGTCAGCATGCGCACACACATATGTAAAATTTAATCATTTTTTTATAATTATTTTATGTTAATTGAAATGTATTCCTTGTATATTATAAAACGCATGTCTGTATATGGATATATATATATATACATTTGTAGAAACTAATTAAGAAGTAATGCAATTGGTGTAATAAGTAGAATTTTATAGTAATATTGTAAATTACAGTGTAATGACTTTTATCATTGTGTATCATTCAAAATCAGAACCCTTAACTTATAAGACCTTAAATATCATTTTTTATTGTTATTAATAAACTTATTTAATTGTTAAAAACCATTTCTATCATCTCTTGGTCACATACAGTAATAGAGCTTGTGGTCTCTGAGCTAGATTCATGCACGGGATGAATATATAAATGGGGATGTGTACTTAGTGCTTTTGGGGCATCCAGCGATGATCAATCATAATCCTGATTGGCGCAAAAGAGGATACTCTTTAAAGTTCATGACTATTATCTTTTATTTTACTTTAGTCTTATTAAAAATTTAAGTTTATAGTTGGTCACTACAAATGGCCTGAGCATTAATGATGATCAATATGTTTTTATCTCCCAGCATTATTGTTTTGATTTCTGATTATTGTGTATTTTA
Source organism: Epiperipatus broadwayi (assembly GCA_028023455.1). NCBI lineage: Eukaryota > Metazoa > Onychophora > Udeonychophora > Euonychophora > Peripatidae > Epiperipatus > Epiperipatus broadwayi. The sequence goes on along the minus strand of JAQFVV010012398.1, from coordinate 18,534,933 downwards.
ATGAATGGGCATTAAGCCGGTGCACCCAAGTTATGTTTTAATAATTGCCCAAGCTGGCAAAGGCTCAATAGGTAGCCTGGTCTACAGAAGACCCATTTCCAATCAAGCCACAAGGTTGACTGTTGATTTATTGTACTGATTTTATACTAATTTGTTTATTCCCATCAATGATGATGATGGATGGTTATTTCTCGAGTATTTACTTATACTTACTTTTATTTATAATGCTGGTTGATATATGGTGGATAATTATGCTTTTAGTTGCTCTTCTGAGTCAGCTGGCTGATCTCTCAATGATCTCGGAGATTCTCTAATCTCATACTCTTATAATTTAATTTTACTGGGGTTGATGATGACTTTCCATCACCCCAGATTCACTCCTTTCTTTCTATTCTGATACCCCCCCCATCCCATTATAATATATATAACAATATAATTAAAGCTTATCTATACATATATATTTATAATCCCAGTGCAAAATAAATGTCCAAATATTAAATCACCCCTTATGGTTAAGAAATTCAAAACCTCCCATTATGAAATAAATATATAAATATATTAGAGTCTGTATTTCAAAATAGCTATTTTGAAATATGAACTCTAATATATTTTTTTCACAGAGGTCATTAACCATGTGAGGTGATTTAATATTAGGATTTATATATAAAAAAACATTCCACATGCAGTCATTATTACATCTGACTGTCTGTCACATAAGCATTTTAAGACGCTTCTGTCGAAGGTTTTAGCTTTTCACGTTATTATTAGATCATCTGCTAGTGCATAATAAATTTATATATTTACATTTGTTACTATCATTTTATTAGATTTAAAAAATTGCTTTGTTGTAAATCAAAAGATTTCGCGTTGTTTATTTATATATAATATTTAGTGAATTAAATGTGGTGTTTTAAGCTTCACACTCTTAGTTTGGAATGCTTGAGTCTGACTTATTTATATATAAAATTTAAGTATAGAAGAAGGTGGGTCCCATCTTTTTTTCATGTTCTGGCTTGTGTTCTTGAATTGAGAGATCCACATGCAGTCATTATTACATCTGCTTAGCTGTCACATAACCATTTTAAGATGGCTTCTGTCGAAGGTTTTAGCCTTTCACGTTATTATTGTAAATAATATCCTATATTATAGATTTTAAAAAACAACAATATACTTTTTTAATGATTTTCATAACTATATCATTATAAATTTTTAATTAATATTACTCTTATCTTATTCTTATTTTTAATTGATTTCTTTTACATAAAGTACTGGACATTTGAAACTGTAAGCAAAGAAAACAAATTCTATTTTATATTATACATTAAGTTATAAAGTGTTTGTGTAAGGGATATTATATATATATATAAATCAATTCATAATAGGAAAATTAATTGAAAGAATTTATTATGCTCTACATAATAAAATAGAGTTAAGGAAATCATTCAGGGTTAAAATAACTGACTCATTTCTATTAAATAGGATTCTTGAAGTTTCCCAGATTAGAAAAACGTTTTCAGTACCATATCCATAGCTAATGTAGCTATTCATTCAATTTGAGTTTGTAAATGAGTATTCAGCTCTTATTAGTTAGATGATAAAGGTCTCATGTTAATCTGATTTAGTCAATGAGTGCCAATACTTTAGAACAATGACAAATGCTCTCTGACAATAAAATGAAATAAATAATAAAATGATTTATTATTCAGAAATTCTAATAAATTTTGAGCACCAGGTGTGACAACAGAGCTGTGAATCATGGATCTTAAGCTCTAGAGTTCACTATTCCATTACTATATTAAACTATGCAAGGCTATCTTTGACAATAATCAAACATTTTTGTATAATATAATATCTTATAACTAATTAGTTCACTTGCTTACTGGAAGAGAATTTAACATGCATATGAGAAGCAAAACTTCAAATTCAAAACTTATGATTTTGTTTTACTATTCTCCAAAATATTTTAATTTATTCAGCTCCATAATTCAGAAGATTTAATTTCCTCCTTTCTTTTACCCTAAATTCATATTATATTTACATAATAACTTCAAAGTACAGTAGTACTGCAAAGTATGCTGTATCTAACTACACAACTTCAATTATATATTATCCAAGGAAAAATATAAACAAACAAAAATGTACATAAACAAAAAAAAAAAAAACCATTAAAATACACAAATTTTATATTTGGCAGCCATATTTCTTTCTCTGAACATCATATATATATATATCAATAAAATTTCTTCAGTTTATGTTGAAAGCACATACATTTTATTCTTTCTTTATTACCCTTTCTGAATTTGAGGTGCTGTGTATGCATGATAAAATATTTTTTGAGCATAATGATAAAAATTTTTTTTAGAACCTACTAAAAGGTGCTACTAATTTACAAATGTCAAAATAATTATAAATCCTAATTCCTTGATAATGACCACTATTGTGTTTCTATAAGAGGAAAATAGTTATTGAAAATGAAAAAGAACAATGCCTACAGCATATTTAATGGCTATGAAAATCAGACATTTCATTATTTATTTTATTTTAAAATAAAAATATAGTAAGTAGTTGTTCTTACTTATTGTTATTACATAGTGAATACATGAGTGAACCTGCATTCAGTAAAATATATGTAAATGTGTTCCCCTCAATTATTAGTAATAACTATATTATTATTTTTAAAATTTTGTTTATATTATAATCTTGATTTATATGCCTACTTTACATATAAAAAATGTCCATATTATATATATATGTACATGTTATAAAGTACTATACACTTGCAGTAAACAATTCATATTCTATTGTAATCAAATCAACAAAATGTGAGCTATTATATACTATATACATTGAACACAAGGAGGACTTGGAACAAAATGTAGTGTAGTTCATAGTTTTACTGTATTTTAAAAATTATTGCATTTTTATTTTTCCCAAGTTACTTTTGCCACCATTATTACTATTACTACTACTACTACTAAAATATCATCACCCCTTTCCATACACCAACACAATGCAGTATTTAAACTTCCAAAATGGCTTCAAATTTCAACTATTGAATGGTTCTTTTCAGAGCTATAAATTCATAATATGATAAGTACAGTTATTATAACAAAAATTATTATACATAAAACAAATTGACTATTTTATTAAAGAATACATTTAAAAAATTATTTATAAAAAAATTAATTTAATAAATTTAAATCTGATTTAAAATATTAATATTTATATCACTTGTGCATATATGCTCAATTTCCATTATATTTAATTTTCAATTTAACCCACTTTTAATTCCTCATACTTAGCTTGTATCTTTGTCACTTTTATATTTTATATATACTTTTAAAATACTATTATAGTTATCATTAAATCTTTTTTCATATCAAATAAAAACAATTTATATATCTACACTATAACATTCAAATTATTTAAAATTGAAATATTTTATATCTTTCATAATCTAAAATATTATAATGCTAAAAAATGAAAAAAAATAAAAATTAATAGACTAAGAATTATTAGCAGTATTATTTTAATTGCTATATATTATTATACTTTTTTTTTGCCAATATATTATTATATCAATTAGGAGTTTGACAATATGATCATTTCTATAACCCAGTGAGTCAGAAATTGTGAATCTAGAGATGAAAGTTCACATGTTTTCAAAAAACTAGTCCATGATACTTGGTTTATCCTACTCATGTTGCAGACTTATCTTAAGGAATAATAGTGTCTCCTATCTCATAACATTTTCACAATGAAAACACTGAGACATTGCTTACACTATCATATCATGGTTCAACATGGTATTGCTTTCATGTGAAGTTTATAGTGGATTAACATGATGTTACATTAATGATATCAAATGGGACCAAAATTTACTTGCTTTTACATCAACTTCTTGGTATGTGTTATTTTTATATTATTAATAATACTATTTGAAGCATGTATATTTATAGTACTGTAATAAATAATAACATTTACATAGTATATCTATTTACTTTACATGCAAATCAGTCCTTTTCAAAACTATAATTTTTATGAAATTGCCCCCCTCCCCTGTAATTTTGAATTATTTCCAACAGCTTTTTGTCTTAAGAACTAATCATTAATTCTAGAAATTGAAAAATCATTTATAAACTCTTAAATTCTTCGAAACCATTTTTTAGTATGAAAATTAACCTTGCACTATTGCAAACCACAGTACAGTTTCAACTTCACTCATGCAAACTCACTATCATGCTGGATCATAGTCAAAGATGAGAATGGATTCATCCAAGTTTTCAAATGAATTGATACTGTGCATATCTGCTCTCAATATCAAGAAAATTGCAACAGTGGAGACTAAAGGCTAGTTGTAATAAAAATATTAGTAAAGTTACAGAAGTGGCTGCCACTCATATAAAGATTGAAGGATTTTTAAATGATAAAATTACAACATTAATTGGATACAAAGTATAAGCAATATTCCAAAAAATTGGCTGAATTTTTAAAGTGAAATTAAAAAAAATTGCAAGCAAATTAGAAATTCATAGGGAAAACTTGCATTTATTTTACCAGAAAATACATTGTTGATTAAAGAGTAGAATTTCAGCAGTAACATAAATGCTAAAATAATTCAGAATCATTTTGATGATGATAGTATATCTTATTCTACTTCAAAAATAACAAAATAGAAGTACACTGCACAAAACATATAGGAATATCTCAAAATATTTATCATTTGAATTACTGAAATTTAAATGAAAATTTAAAAAATTACAAACAAATTTAAAACTCATAGGAATAACTTAGACTGATGGTAACAATCAATAGCACATCATGCAGCATATGAAAAATATTTTCTAAAAGAAAGTCAGAAACACCTCATATTAATTGCAGACAATTTAATTCTATCTATGCAAATTAGTGGAAGATAAAATTGTGAATTATTTAAATTTAATTTTATCATTCTTTAAATTAGCAATTGCAATGCATTCAGTAGCATCTTATTATTATTAATGCTTAATATTATGAAGTATATGGATTTTCATGTATATTCCTTGGCATAAATTATTATTGCATGTGTTCTTCCCACCCTCTCGATAGTAAAAAAAATATATAAATAAGATAGAAAATTATTAATGTTGTGTAAAAAATATATATATATTTATAAAAAGAGTAGATATTCACATATGATTAGCCTTTCAATTATTTTCCCTGTATAGTTTAATGAATGATAGAATAGCAGACTGCAGTTTAAGACTCGTGGATTGCAGCCCAACTCTTTCTAGAACTCAAACTTCTTATGAACTCCTGAGCAATAAATCATTCAATTATTATTTTTTATTATAAATTATACATTTATCTATAATACAAAAACTTATTTAAAATTACAGTTTGTATCTCCTTTTTTCTGCAAAAGTATTTATTATATGGTTGTAATCAATAACTGATGTAAAATTAATTTCAGTGTATCAGAATACTCAATTTTTTTATACATGCAAACTTTCTTTTTTTTAGTGGAATGACTTTATGATCTACTTATATAATGGAGGGATGAAAATGCTAGAATCCAATTTCAAGATTTATGAAACATATGAAAATGTGATTATGTATAATAAGATACAAACAAAAAATATATATAATTATTAATAAGATGGTGAACATTGTGCCAAATATAGGAAAAAGATAATTATAAATATTGACATAGGATTCATAAATTACGGAAATTCTGGTTTTATAGTATCCATATCTAACAATGTCAGTTCGACCAAGTGCATAAAACCAAAGTAATTTCTGTTTTTATGATATTCCCCCCTCCCCTTAAATTGTATTAAAAACCTAAGCAATAAAATTATTTTATATGCAATATTATTGTCATAATGTTGTGAATGGATGGAGGGCAATCTACAAAAAAATCATACTACAATCAACAAGTTTGGCACACTACAATAATTCAGCATACTTGTGCAACAGAATACTGCTTAACTCACCTGATGCAATATAATACTGCCTAGCAAACAGTTCTATGATTAATAATATTATTTCCTGAATTTCACTTATTGCTATATAATAAAAAATAAATTTTACAATTTATGAGACAAACTGATTATATTGTTTGACCCTCCCATTAATGAATTGCTTAAATTTATCTGCATACAATTCTGGTTATGATCAAGAACCATCAGCTTACCAAAATGAGCAATACAATTAGCTTTCTGCATTTACCCTTCACACTAGGGAAATAATACTTACAAAATATTTATCAAAAAAAAAAAATCAAATAGTTTATTGTTTGGGAAATCATAAGAAATTCTAATATCATAAGTGATAGATATAGAGCCGGGAACCATGGATTATAAGTTCCAGAGTCTACTATTCTACCAATACATTAAATCATGTAAAACAAAATACTTATTCTTTGATAATTACAAAAATTACAAAATAATAACTACAAATTCAATGAAAATTGAGACTACAACATTATATAAGATGTAAAAAAAGAAAGCAATGACAAGCTAGTGATATTTAAATATTATTGACTGTAATGACCTATTGTCAAGTTATTCAATCTGCCTTTGAGTAGATATTTAATACCCATGCACACACAAAAGACTAAATAATACAAAAAATTAAAAACATAAAATCAAAAATATTTAACCATTTAGTTTCAAAATTCAAAAAGACTTGCATCTATATGCATGTTGACAATAAGTCAGGCATTGCAAATGTTCTTATAAGGAATTATAAGAATTTGTGCAATAATTTAACTTCCTTAATAAAGTGCTTGCTTTAAAATCAATAATTCCCAGATGATGATTGCTTTATTGTATTTATTGAAAACCAAGTATTGATTGCTTTGTATATTGGAATCTATCATCACTTTCTAATATAATCAATATATAAACTGTATATAGAAATTTAATTTTTGCTGGTATCAAGAATAATTTTAAATTATATAATACATCATAGCAAAACAATATATATATATACATTGTAATATTTATAAAATTATACTGAAATTAAATACAAGCAGCACTATCTACATGATGGAACTTTATAACGCAGGTAGCACTGCTGAAAATTTAATGATAGATTATGTAACATTTATTTTAAATATATAATGTATAATCATGATTTTTAAATCAGAATTTGATTCTTATTATGCAGCTGATGTATCTTATTTTACATTGAGCTCATTAGAAAACTTCTGCATACAAATTTTATGTGGGTCATAATTTTGGCATGTAGGTTTCTTAGTAGAAAAAAAGAATATAAATTGATAAAGTTTTAATTGTACATTTAAAAATATTTTGTTCTTTTATACATGACTTAAAAGTTTTCATTTTACGAGGTCCAACCAGTATAGCATTAGGGTACAGGATGTGAAAAATGATCCTAGATAAGTGCTGTCAAAAGTAAAAATTGTTATTATAATATTTTGTTTATTGTGATGAATTGAAACAGTTTAGAATTTTAGAATCTCTGTAATTATATGACTATATTCTCTTGTTTTGATAATCTGGCACAAGTTGAAAGAAGTTGTATATCGAGTATTGTAATCAGAAAAAAAAATCTGTATGTATTTGTAATACATAAACTCTATGGATTAAAAATAGAACCAGTAAGGATTTAAAATTTTTGTAAAAATATTCTTATAGCCGTTAGATTAAATATGTCTTAAATATATTATGGTTACATTATCAATGTAACTAATTACTTGGATCCAATAATATAGATAAGAAATGAAAAGATCTTGGTTTAATGAACTATGTGGTTTACCCCAGTGATGAAGTTTAAACTCAAGACCATAAAATTTCTGAACTGATTCTTATCTGTAAAAGTAAAAAAAAAAAGTCATTTTAGTAAATTGAATAAAATCATGCTCAATCAAACACTTACATATTCAAACTAAAGATAACCTGCTAAGCAAGTGACTATATAATTATTCCTATATTTTTAATGTAATTTATTAATTATGATTGGAAACTATTGAAAAATTTGAAGTCTATTTTTTTTAATTGGAAAAATAATTTAATGTGGCTTGCACTATATATATATACTGCTTGATACAAAATGTTTTTCTAAGATCATTTACTAGTTGAAACAAGTAAAATAAATAATTGAATAGTTTGCGATGATTTATGGATCTTAGGATCTCGAGTCTGCCATTTCATCACTGCACATAGGGCAAAAAAAAAATTGGTTTAAAATCCAATTAATTTGCACAATAGTTAATTCAAGTTCAACCTTCTAACATATTGGATGGTTATTTTGTGTTGAAAGCATGAAATCACTCCTCTTGACTGCTAAATGAGCAAAAGATAGTTTGAATTGTATTTCAGGTTGTAGTTTGTTGGAAGCAATTCTATTATGTTTATAGTTAATGGGGAGAAAAATTCAGGGTAACCTATTTTACATATAAAACAAAACATGGAGTTGGCTGAAGTAAGTTTATTTTTCAATGTGCATTTGATTGAAAATTCACTACAAGAAAAAAATCAACATATGTAATAATGGTGTGCTAAAATCTGCATATAAATTTCATAATCATAAAGAACTTCTCTTTTGTAACAATTCTTCGTGAAAAGAGTCTGCTACTTTCTTATTTTTATTATCACTTTTTTATTTTACATTGTGTTCTTCTATTTGTTTTCCTTGTTTTTATAATATCTTATTACTAACATTTATAGTATGCAATAAGATGATGAACTCAACATTACTTAATGTAAAACATCTTAAATTGCACAGGAAAAAAACAGTCATAAAGTATTATTACTCATTATGATTGTTCATATGATATTTTGTGTTGTTTAGTACAATGGTAGATTAGTTCATAAATAATGGAACCAGTTCTATAATTTCTGTGCTCAGACTTTTATTAACTCCTAATAAGCCATTCATTTTTTGTTCATATGGTGATTAGAAGTTAGCATCAACTTTAAAGCATCTCGTAATAATAAAGGCTTCATAAATTTGATTAGAATCTTCTAGCCTTTGAAAATGTGCAGTATAGTAAATGAGAAAATCTAAAGTTCTAAATTTTTGCAAAGTATTTGCCATAGACAACAAACTATTCTGTCTTTTAACACAACACATGTAAATAACAAGCATTCATTTCTGAATACTTTCTGTTAATAGTATATAGAAAATTAACATTCTCCTTTTAGAATAAAACTTCTTAAAAATATAGAAAAACTCATTAAAAAAATTAAAAACAATTTAAAATTTACATTTCATTATTAATACAAGAACTTTATAATTATTAATATTTTATAAACAGCAATTTTAACTTTGATAAGTTCTAAAGACAAAAATATATTATTTTAATAATGGTAATAGAAATAAACTTTTAATTAAAAACAACTTTTCATTTGTCTTTATTACTAACAATCATTAAATATATAGTTTTCACAAGTTATTAAAAAATTAAAAAATAATTTGATTTTAAATGAAAAAAAAAACCTTAAGAAAGAAAGCTTTATCTAAAAACTCTTTCTCTAATGTTAAGCAATTAATTCATTACTCAATATTTTTGTAATCCAAATTATTTTAAGATATATGTAAAATCTCCATTTTTCCACATTCTTTTGACATACACTATGTATGAATAAAGTCATCTGAAAAATATAAATAACCACCAGATACATATGGAAAAAGGAAGATGAAAATTCCTGTTTTTGTTTATATATTTAATTAAAAAAATAGATATATTAATCTTGAACTGAGGTTTATGCTAGAAATAATCTCTAATTTAATAAGTGATTAGTAATAATTATTAAAGCATTGAACTGAAATAATCACTGTCAAAGTTGTGAGTGTGGAACATTGCACACTTATAAATCAAGTATAATAAATTGATTTAACTTCGTAATTTCTTGAATTGTATGTTTTGAAATATAAGAGTCAGCACAGTATTGACACTGGGTGTAAAAGATTAAAGTAATCTGCAGTAAAATCTAAGAAGTGACAAGTAGTTGAGGTTTATTTACTTTATTTTTCGTCATCATCATTATCACTAGCACCTATTAATAAATGAATGTAGTCATTGTAACTCCTAAAAACAAAAAGAGAACTAGATAACAAAGGATTAAAGATGAGATTTGTGATGATGAAATATTATGTTTATTTTAAAATTCTAAAGAAATTATTCAAATATAAAAGGTAGGTAATACATATATAATAAAAAGAAATAAATTCTCATGCTTATTTATAAAAATTAGTAGATATAGTTGATCTTTAATAAAGTTAAAATCTCTAAAAGATACTTTTATTTGAAAAAAAAAAAACCCATACTGGTTAAAATATAGTATTTGTAGATTAAGTTGATAATGTAAAGTGATTTAAATATCAAAAATTAATTTCAGTCTAATGTAATTTTTCAAGTTAATTCATTTTATAGTTTTTAATTTTTTTTAGAAAAAGTTAAAAAACAAAATATATATTGATGTCAGTTTAATATCAAATTACACAAAAGTATTTTCTTAGTTAAAGCATGTTATGTTATTTGCATCAATTATTTATAGGTTTTCTTATATTAATTTTGATGTATTAAATCTATTTCTTTTATAATTTATATATATACTTGCTGTACACACGAGTTATCACATCACAAAAATATAACTTTTTATGATGAGTTATACTATTGAATAATCAACATTTAGGAGTTTAGTTTAAATATATTTCTCATGTGATAAACTAATTAATATTATTAATTATTAAGCAGATTCTGATATATATATATATATCCACAACATGCCAGAATAAAAATATGTACCAAAGTTGATTAATAATAAATAATAATCATTTGTAAATAATAATTAATTTCATGAAATTTGTTCCTGACATGGTATTCAGAAGTTATAATATATTTAAATATGCATTTTTTTTCAAGTTTTATTATTAATATTTTTTCTATTGATCAGAATCACACATTTGTAATTTGAATAATTGCATATAATATTCAGTTGTATATAGTAATTAATTTCAAGAGATGCAATTCTTAGCATTCTATTTGTAATACATATATATTTGTGTTTTTCAGTATACATATTTATCTATTTCTCTCTTGAATAGGTTCATACATTTCTAATTTAACTAATAAATACCATCATATGGGAGGGGAGATAAGACTAATTTAATCTTCAGAGTTATCTGACAGTGCTCCTGTTTGTGGCTAATATTTTGTAAATTTATGAAATAGTTGTTAGTTTCTTTTATGCATTGGCATAAATGCCTAACTATTTATTTATTTTCATGCTTGTTTATGATTTGATCATAAACTTCATTAACATATTTCATTGACAATGGCAATAATTGTAATATGTATGTCTTGAAATAAAAACTGACTGGTACTCTCTTCAAGCATCTTCAGGTGCCATATCCAAATCAATGCATGTATTATGTAATTCACCACAAAAATTATAAGATATTAGCATGTATTGTATATACAAAGGATAATAAAAATATATTTTAAGGATTATTTAAAATATAGTATGGAGTAATTTTTAATATTATTTAAAATAATTTGTAAAGCACTGTACCAAAATCAGCTTTTTTAAAATTATTGTAAGCTGATATTTTTTAAAATAAATAATGTGAGGCTACCGTTCATGTTTATTTTTATTGACTTATTGCTTAAATTTAGCTAAATACATCAAGCAAAAATCCATTGCCTATGTATATATATAAAGGATAGGTAGATAATATATAAATAAAGGTTGAAGGAAAAATATTTTTTTTCAATCATGTAGAAACATTTTTAAAATTATTATAAGCTGACATTTTTTGAAGATAGGTAATGGAAGCTTAAAGAATTTTAGTTAATTAATGGAGGTAAATATCTTTAAAATCAGGCAAATACCCATGCTATTTTAAAATTTACTTTCTTGCATGTTAATTAAATATATTTAAAAGTTATTTTATCATGTGATAGTACACTTAAATGGAAATGGTAAAAGTTTATCAAATTCAATAGTATTTCTTTTACTATACTCATGGCATTTTAAAATTTACTTTTTCATGTGTTAAATATATTTAAATTGACATCCTAAAAGTTTATCAATTTCATAGTTGATGTTTATCAAATTAATAGTATTTCTCATACTGCACCTGCAGCATTTTAAATTTTACTTTAACATATGTAAATTTATATTTAAACTGAAATCCTAAAAGTTTATCAAATTCATTATTATAACTGATCTAAATTATTTTATTCAAATGAGAAATTAAATGTGTGGTACAAACATAATTTAATTAATTTAAAATATATTTACAAAATCAAATTTTACCTTGCTTTACCAAAAACTATTTTTTATTTAAAAAAATTTCAACTGTATAATTTTTTTAATTCAATGCTATCCTCATTTTGTGTTTTTATGATGTTATTCAACATTTGCAATATCAATTTTCCACACATTTTATATGGAAAACTGCAATTTTTTAAAAAAGAATTAAGCACCATGAAACAAAAATTTATATGCTATTAAAATTTTATTCAAAAAATGAAAGAAAATTGTGCAAGATTCACCAAGATTGATGCAATATTTGCTGACTTATAAAGTCACAAATGGAAAAACAAACTTTCATATTTACATAGTAATGTAGATTATAAACATAAATGATAAACATTAATAGGAACAGAATGAAATAGTTGTTTCGTAAAAAAAACATGTTAAATTTTAATAAAAATTTAAAATCCATATATTAAAATAAAATATTAGATTTTCTCAGGTAAAACATATAAACATATATCTTGTGTTTGTTTCTTTGAGTGATTACTTGTTGTTAGTACTAATAATGTACTGATGTTTTGGCCAGATCATCTCAGCAATCAACTTTGTTCTGGACTTATATTAAAACCAAATGAGACTTTAATAATAATCTAGAAAAACTATACAATTTCTTATTATAAAAAATGAAATTATTCTAAGAACCCTCTTAATGTGTTCTCACATTCTGTGATGAAAATTTGCAAGGTAAACATAATCCTTTGTACCATAATTGCTCTATAGGATCTCCAACTCATGCTTTGACACTATATATATATATATAGTAGAACTGCTGCATCAAACAGTGTTATTTATAAAATCGTACATGAACAATTCATTCTATTTTTATCTCTATTATTAGAGATTTAAGAATTATGACCAATGACATTCTTATTTATTGACCATATAGAAAAAATATTAGTAAGATAAAAAGTAAAATAGTTTTTATTTTAAAATAGCATACCATGGGGCAAAGATATTTTTAACAACTTCTCTCAGAGGAACAGTGAAAAAGTGATAATCTCCAGACTTGATAATTGATAGAATGATGAGAATTGAATAATTTTTTATCCATAAAAAAATTGTAATCCTATTTTAAAAATCCAAATTTAATTTTGAGATTCAAATTTTGGTAACAGTTAGTAAAAGCAAACATACTACTATTGCACCATTAAGTTCTATGCCTTTCTTCAAATTTTTTTTTATGTTAGTCATTACTAGTTAATTCAATTCATGTAAGAATATTTTTTTATTATATTTGCCAAGAAATGGGTTTTCACTTTCCTTATCACAATAGAGTGGCTATTAAAATATTCTGATTATGCATTATACTGGTTTATGGCAGTCAATTTATTAAATTTGATTGCTTTCTGCCTCGGACTTTAGCATGGATATATTGCTGACTGATACATGCATAAATAAGTAAAATAGATGCAAGATGGAAGAAAAGACATTATTCAGTAGGCTAATACTAATAATGGTTTCTATGTTTTTCCTTGCTTGTTTTACTCTCTAGATAAAATTGTCTGTGTGCCAATTTGCTACCTAATAACTGCATTGTTAAGTAATTAGATTATGTAAAGTTCATCCAAAGCAAAAACTTTTAAGATTATTTATATATTTTCAACTATCCATTCAAATTCAATTCACCCAAGTCATTGATATGGCAAATGGATGTACTAACTAATACACCCTTAAATATAGTTAGATGAGTGAGTGGTGGAACAGCTAACTAATGAATTAATGTTTATTTTTAAATTCTGTCTAAGAGAAAAAAAGATAAATCACAATGTGATATTAAATTGTTTCCAAACTCATAAATAGTCATCATAACAAAACTTAAAATAATGATAAAGTTTAGTTTCTAAGATTATGATATCTTCCCAGCCAGTAATGAAACTCATATTATACTACAATTGTAATATATATATTTACACTGATCATTAATGAAAGAAGGATGATAAAGGCCACGTATTTAGAAAAACAAAATCCTAAGTCTGCTTGTGAACTAAAAAAGTTTCAATGAGACTTGAGTTTTGAGTCATGGGTATTATAGGTGAATACACTATCCACAAGTTACTAGGTCATATCATAACAGTAGGCAGTAATATCACAATTAATAAATGGGCTAGCCATAACTGACAGTGACAAAACTGTAAAAGAATGAGTATCAGTACAATATTTTTAAATAATCCTGCTATAATGAAAAAAAAAGCAAGAAAAATTTACTCCACTATATTATCAGGAATACATCTCCTGAATCAATAGAAATGGCCCACAAAAACTAACCATTTACCCCCGCGATTTAATAGTAGCGATGTATTTTAGAAGCATTTGTTTCTGTTTGAGAAACATTTTCAGCCATAACAATAATTCATTACAGTAGATACAGAAAGAGAAAACGCTGAATAAATAAATGGATAGGTGGATAAATAAACAAGCGCAACAGAAAGGCAACGATATTTTGTTTATCATTGATTCTTCTTTTTTATTTGATTTTATTGTTATTGATTATTTAATAGAGAGGGAAAAAATTGCTTCATACATTATACTTAATTCTTATTGGTTCGCGTAAAAGTATTGGCTTTCTTTACCTGTTTGACCTCTTGACCATTACCATGGAAACATAAAAAATCATGGCAACAGTATCTTTGCCAACAAAATAAACAACCATTGATAAAACTGCAAGAGACAGTTTTCAGATGTTGTCAGGCTTTGCTTGTTTTCTTCCATCATGAAACATGGTTGCATGATAAATCTTTCACAAGAAAAATATTTTGCTTTCAGTTGATTAGATTACTAGTTAATATTTTCTCTTGAATAGTTTCTGGGGGCAATTGGAAGTTCCTGATAGGATTAATGCTTTTTTTTTGTTTTGTCTTTTCTTTAAATAATCTTTATTTATTGAAATAATATGATCATTATTTCATTTTTAAGATTTTTAATTTTGTTTGCAAAATATGAAATGTATATATAACGCACAGAATACTTTAAAGTTTTTTTTTTTTTCAAGTTAAATTAATTTCGTTTACATTTTAATGACGTAAAAATATTTATAGCTAAACTTTTAATATTCAAAATATTAGAGTAGTAAGACCAGCGTTACGGCAAACTACGACGAAAGATTATTATCTCTCCGATATATTACGTATTGCTGAATCAACCCATCAACATTCGGCAGTAAATTTAACATACATGCATAAAGCAGAAGGAAGCAAAAATAATTTGCGTACTTTTAGAAATAATTACTTTCTGTTTACTTCAGAGTTTACATTAAACATTTAACAATTAAGATAATATATTTATGCCCAATTTCTCATTTCATTTACATAGCTATTACACAGTTGCTACATATTTCATTAAACAATTGTTTTCTATCACTATCATGATTATGAACTGAATTGTTCTGTACAGTAGGCACAGACACAAAAGCTAAGATTTGGGATCGATTTTCAGCTGAGTTAATTTGATCAAATAAGTGAGTAAATTTATTATACTCCACCTATCCACAATATCATATGATCTCTAGAAAAATTAATTATATGATTATATATATATATTAATTAGTAGTAAAATACAGTTCCCGCTTTACATTCAAGGACCTCAAGTCTTCCTACTCCCTGTTTTTTTTTATTTTAAAAAATACACTTTTGCTTAAGGTAATTTATCAATTCTTTCTGTTCATCTTTTTTTTTACTTCCATTAATCTTTCAAAGTTATCATCATATTTTTTTTGACTCATTACAAACCAATTTATTTTATTTTTTTGTTGTTTCTTAATTTAATCAATTTGTTTTTTTCTCTTTTTACATAAGTTAATAGCTAACACAATAAAAAGTTACATTTATAGTTAATAATTAAAATCACACCAAATCCAAAATTCAGTCAGACTAGCCAAGAAAAAAAATACTTAAAACACAACCAAAGGTTTCACTGCTACAAGCAGACTTTCTCAAGTGTAAAGAACTACAAAAACTACACCATATATATAATGTTAGACATTTCCCACAAATCCATTTACTTCCCATCCACCCTTAATATTAAAAGAACTCATAAATAAGTTAATTGCTTCAGAATAATAAATTTTCAATAATAAACCTTCTTTAATTCTTATTTTGATTTCATTTCTCTCGAAGACAACCTTAGCTTCATCAAAATTAATAGTGTGGCCTGTATCTTTTTCATGGACATACAAAGCAGAACAAAGATATTTATTTTGAATCCTACTTTTATGAACCTTTATTTATTCTTTCATTTAAACTCAAACTACTCTGACCTATGTAAACCTTCTTACAAAAACAAGGGATAAAATACACTACACCAGGAATAGTCTTATCAAAAAATTTCTTTGTATTATTTAATAAATTATTCAAAGAAATGAAATCAAAAGAAGAATTAAAGAATCTTTATTATTGAAAATTTATTATTCTGAAACAATTAACTTATTTAAGAGTTTTTTTAATATTAAGGGTAGATGGAAAGTAAAAGGATTTGTGGGTAATGTCTAATATTATATATATGGTATAGTTTTTGTAGTTCTTTATACTTGAGAAGTCTGCTTGTAGCAGTGAAACCTTTGGTTATGTTTTAATTATTTTTTCTTGGCTAGTCTGGTTGAATTTTGGATTTGGGATAATTTAAATTATTTATTGACTAGTTTAGCTTTATGTTTATAATGTTTACATTTATAGTTAATATACAAAAGTTTTCATTTTTATATTAAAATATAGTTTTTTTTTAGATTTTATCAGTGCATCTTTTATCTCAAGTCCAACTATATTGCAATCATCCATGAGCCCAGAAAGTTAGATCACCTTTTTGCATTATGCATATATTTTGTGAACAAACTCCACTCTTCAGATGACCGACATATATCAAACACCTAAATATTCATTTCCATGTTGACCACTCAATATCTTTCAGTGTACCATTCTCAGGCAAGGTAAGAATTGGTTTCAAGCTAATTTTAACAAATCGTAAAATAAATAGATGTAAAATATGAAAATAAAGTAAAAATTTAAATGTGTATAGCAGACAAATTTATTTACACAATTTCTGAGCAGGTTTCCCAGTGGTGAAAGTTATGAACTCAAGAGGTAACAGTTTTTATATTGATTCTTAACTAAGAAAAATAAAAATTCAAAACAGAGTTTTGCATTCCGGGTTAAAATTTTTAATTATGTTTTTTTAAAGTATGGAATAAGAATATTAAAAAAATCAAGAAAATAAATTTAATGAACAAAATAACAGTAAAACATAAGAATTCAACATTTTCCTTATACACAAAAAATTGTACATTAAAAAATTAATAATTAAAATTCTTAGAAAAATGCTATAAATGCATTTATCTCTCTCTCTCTATATATATATATATGTACTAATGGATACACACATGTGTATATATATATATATAATGAGTATAACCATGCATCCCACAAAAATGTATTAATTACTATTACCAATGGTAGTCATGTAGTAAGTTGGTTAGAATATTATGGTAAATTCAACATTTAATTGGAAAGTTGGGTACAATAAATCAATCCAGAAACATTTAATTATTGAATTTATCACTCTCTATTACTTACATAAGATAACAACATATATTAACATAATGTAGACAAAATCTTTGCAACTAAGATTAATATTTGAACTGTGTTTGGAGAAATTTTAAATTATCATTCACATAATGTGCTGTTGAGGAAGATTATCAACATTTCATCTATCTTTATAGAATGTTTAATAATATTTACATTAGATGCTTAAAAAACAATAAAGATATTTAATATAATTTTAATGTTCTTCAAATTTCTCTTAAAAGGAACCTGAGAATTATCATTTTGGAAAATGGCAGTACTGATAGAAAACATGATCTCTAAAAGAATAACCAAGAGTCATTCTCTATTCTAGAACTATCGTTAATCTTGAGTGATTGACATAGAGAAAAGAAAATCTATTGTTTATGATATTGTGGTAGGCTGAAGCATTGAAGTGGTATTGTGTTGACTTTAACATGGAATAATTCATTATTATTACAAAAATTGACATAAAAAACAAAATTAGTATTTTTATATGCACATAAACCTATTAATGTTCAAAAAAAATAGTATTACTGTTGTGTTCCTGATAAGCTGTTTGAAAGAATCATAATAATAATTATGCACATAATTGAGTATCACTTATCTAAAGAGCAATTTGTATTTATGCCACAAAGAAGCTGCTATGAACAAGTTTTTATCTTTAAAACACATATTAAAAAGTTTAAAAAAAAACCTAAAAACTGATGCTACTTTTATTGATTCTAACTTTATTTTATGATTTTGATTCGAAAAATTGTCTTCTTCTAAAAATCTCTAAAATCCTTAATTGCAGGAAAATAATTAATTTATCTGACAAAAGGATCTCAATATTAACTTTTAAAGATCCTAAGTGATTATTATAGTAAATACAAAATTTTAAAGAATTATCTATCACATAATTAGATTCTTACAATACAGAAAATTCATTTATGCTTTCTTTGACTTTACACACAAAAAAAACCCTTTAAGAGAGAAAAAATCTTTCAGTAAGGATATAACAAGTTTGGAACTCTTTTCCAAAGATGGGAACTGATTCTTAATCCAAGAAAGCTTGTATGCTCAACTTTTTATCAACAGAAAAACATCTCAAATTTAAATTTAACTTGCAGCAATAGTTTGCAGCACTCCTATTTTATATTACTTAGGACTAATCTTGGACTATAAACTAACTTATTTTTCTCATCTATTAAAAGGTTACATCTAAAACAATTTCTAGGAATAATATCAAAAGCTGGGGATTATGATGTAAATACATTTATGAATAGCTTTTTAACACTAACATATTCTATTGCTGAATATGCCATACTTCTATTTGAAAAAACTTCTCAGACTAAACTTTTGGGTTTTCTATGAAATGTAAGATTGGTAAATGTTATTGGAATATTCAAGTTTATTCCCTTTAAGTAGGTTCATGTTCTTTTATATATTCCTCCATCCAATACTAGAAAATAAGTTGTCTTACAGAAAATATATAAAAAGCTGTTATATAAAACAGACTTATAACTAATTGAAATAAACTTTCACCAACTAAGATTAATCACAAATCAAAACCCTGATCTGGATGTTCAACCAAAAGTCCCTTAAAACAACCAAAGAATTATGGTGTAAAAATGGGCTTCTTAGGGGGTTTCCGACTCATTTATTTTTTTAGATTCAAAAGTAAAATCATCTGGATTTGGTCTTTCTAGATGTTACCAGAATCTCATCAGATTCAGAACTATCCATAGATATTAGGCTAATCTGTTTCCCTTCACAAATAAAACTGAACAGAATCTGACTTATATTAGAGTGATCAAATACAAATAATGAAGCACATAGTTTATGAGTGGTGGAATCGAAGGACTTCATAAACCACTAGACTCTATCTCCTGGTTGGAATCTTTATAGATTTCTTTGTAATATAATTAAATAAATAAATGCATGAATAATAATGATTTGATCAACTGTATACCACATATGGCTATTCCAGTTATTCCTGTTTAACTGCCCTATTTCGCAGTTACTAGAAGATTGTTTGATAAGCTTCTTTTGATAATTTCCAAACATAAACTCTATCACGCAACCACTTGCTGCATCATAGCATTTACATAAAAAAATAATGTTTTTTATATAAAAGCTCAAAAATAAATATTCTGCATATGAAATTAATAATGAATTATTTTGAAAAATACCATCAAGTTATAAATGAGTTAACTTCTTCAATGTTGTTTTAATGTATATTTTCAGGCACCTCCACATAAGCATTAATTTTTGATTACACACAATTCTATCAGATTCTATTTTGATATCTTTAGTGAATACAATCATCACATTAGAAACTAGATCTTGGAAGAGTAAGCATACAGGAGTTTTAGTAATTGATGCTCTGTATACCTGTCCTATGCAATATATGTTCGGTAATAGAGTGACAGAACTCAGATCTCCATGGTTTGTAGATCAATTCTGTTAGCTTCAGTGCTTGAACATGTTATGACCTTCCAAATGATATTTTTTTGTTTACTTTTTGTTATAATTGTATCATTCTTATTACTTAAAAAATTGTCTATTCATATTAAAATAATAACAGTAAGTACTTAATATTTTTTATGTTTACGTCAGATTGTGATGCATCAACAAATTATTGATTACTAATATAGAATATAAATTGCATAAATTAATATGACTAGTAGAAGGAATAAATGCACGTACATGTACATACATAAATATACATATAAACTCATTCATTTCCATACCAAAAATGTCACTATTTTTTTTAAAAAAATGCAATTGTGTTTATCTTTAAATGATATACATTTGATGGTGAACTGGAGTAGATGTTGTTGTATTTGAACTGAAGTTTAAAAATATGATTTATAAAGAAACTTTTTGGACTATTTTTTTTAATGTAGAATTGTAAGAAATAGTTAGTGGAAGAATTTAGCTTTTCTGTAGAAAGTGTTTCAAAAAAGCCAGTAAACATCACATGATCACCATTTCTTATGTTTGCTTATAACTGTTATTAAGCAGACAAAACTCTCCATACATTATTGTCACTCACTGCAAGCTAGAGTAATCAATGAATGCCAGAAGGCTTGTGCATAAAATCCCAATCTAGTGCCTATTCATCCAATATCCCCAGACTAGTTTCTGGCTTGTGGCCTTCGTCAGTGAGGATCTGAGAGCACTGCACCTAGATCTTAGGATCTAATGCAACTCTCCAGCAGCCACCTTTTATCTCTACTTAACTACAAAACTATGAGTCTTAAATTGAAAACACCTTAATATTTTCAATCCAAACTCATTAGCTTATATAGTCATCTAGGTCTGAACTCAGTTCAATAGCTATACATTTTGGTGTCTTTGGTTCTTTAATAACTATAGCCACCACTATCCTACTAGGCAGGATTAGTTTTAAGCTAGTAAACATCAGATGATCATCATTTCTTATGCTTGCTTATAACTGTTATTAAAACAGGAAAAACTCACTATACTTATTGCAACTCACTGCAAACTAGAAATGGTGATCATGTGATGTTTATTGGCTTAAAACCAATCCTATCTAATAGGATAGTGGTGACTATGATTATTAAAGAACCAAAGACACCAAAATATATAGGTACTGAACTGAGTTCAGACCTATATGACTATATAAGCTAATGAGCTTGGATTGAAAATATTAAGGTGTTTTCAATTTAAGACTCATAGTTTTGTAGTTCAAGTAGAGATTAAAGGGTGGCTGCTGGAGAGTTCCAAGGCTCATCACTGATGAAAACCACAAGCCAGAAACTAGTCTGAGAATATTGGATGAGTAGGCACTAGATGGGGATTTTATGCACAAGCCTTCTGGCATCCATTGATTACTCTAGCTTGCAGTGAGTGGTAATATGTATAGTGAGTTTTGCCTTGTTTCAAAAAAGCTGATAGAAAAGTTATTTTGTTATTCCCTACTTCTTCACATCTAAATTTTTAGGCACTCTATCTTTTATTCATTGGTTTCTCAAAATTGTGTAGTAATGTGATATATTTTATGATTAAAAACATTTGCCTATACAGATATGTGTTAAAAGCTTATACTCTATAATAACCTTTTTTTAATTATTACTTTAATTGATATCTTAATTTTTAACTATTTGTATCCTAGATATGTATATATAGTATTGTAATTGTAAATTTCTTTATATATGTATGTGTTATAATATTCTATATTGGGTTAATTATTCTTGTTAATGATTTAATGTATATATATAATTTTAAAATTAAGTTGTATTATAGATATTTATATACTGTATATATGTATACAATCATTTGAACTCAGATTTTCAAGTACCCTTCAACTATACACACCATCTCATACAACTGATACACATGACCACACACATGTAGAAAAGATTAATAATCACCAATATACGTATTTCATGCTAATCCAGCACTCATCAGTTGGTCCAGATTATCATCTCTCACACACATATATAATCAATGCTCAGTTTATATTAAGATAGCAAATCTTTATACTTTAATGGACAGGCTTCAATCCACTGTAACCTCCAACTTTTTCAGCCATCCATATCATTGAAAATCTGATGATGAAAACTCAAATCACATGCTGATGCTAATATTATTGCCATGCCCATGTTGACCTGAAGTCACTCTGACTCCTCATGTACAGGACAGTATCCATTAAATACATATAAGAGGGATGGACAGGATACAAGCTTGATATGTAAATATTTGAAAAGCAGGCACTCTTCACAAACCTGGGAGCTTATTTGTAAGTATAGAGGATTTGATCTCAGATTTTCAAGCACCCTTCAACTATCCACACTATCTCATACAACTGATACACATGACCACACACATGTAGAAAAGATTAATAATCACCAATGTACATATTTCATGCTAAACCAGCATGCATCAGTTGGTCCAGATTATCATCTCTCACACACATATATAATCAATGCTCAGTTTATATTAAGATAGCAAATCTTTATACTTTAGTGGACAGGCTTCAATCCACTGCAACCTCCAACTTTTTCAGCCATTCATATCATTGAAAATCTGATGATGAAAACTCAAATCCCATGCTGATGAATATTTTGAATTGCTGAATCCGATATGTCAGGACAGATCATAAATCATATAAGAGGGATGGACAGGATACGAGAATAAATGAAAACAGCTTCAAACCTGGGAGCTATTTGTAAGTAGAGGATTTGAACTCAGATTTTAACCCTTCAACATCCACACATCTACAACGATCACATGACCCACACATGTGAAAAATAATAATCACAATATAATCATGCAAAACACACTCATCAGTTGGTCCAGATTATCATCTCACACAATATAATCAATGTCAGTTATATTAAGATAGAAATCTTTATACTTTAATGGACAGGTCAATCACTAACCTCCAATTTTAGCCATTCATATCATTGAAAATCTGATGATGAAAACTCAAATATTATTATGATATGGATGGCTGAAAAAGTTGGAGGTTGCAGTGGATTGAAGCCTGTCCATTAAAGTATAAAGATTTACTATCTTAATATAAACTGAGCATTGATTATATATGTGTGTGAGAGATGATAATCTGGACCAACTGATGAGTGCTGGTTTAGCATGAAATACGTATATTGGTGATTATTAATCTTTTCTACATGTGTGTGGTCATGTGTATCAGTTGTATGAGATGGTGTGGATAGTTGAAGGGTGCTTGAAAATCTGAGTTCAAATCCTCTATACTTACAAATAAGCTCCCAGGTTTGTGAAAAGTGCCTGGTTTTCAGATATTTATGTATACAATCAGCAACAAGTGAAACTAATTAAAAGAGATATATAAAAAAGGGAAAACATAACAACAGAAATGTCTTCATATATTCGGTTTTATATTTAACTGAAGAACTAGATTTAAAATTTATATATATATTTTTTCATGAAAAAAAAAATAGAAATTGGATTTTTTTAAAAATATAAATTAATTAAAACATACTCAAATGCTTAAATAAGTATGTGTTAGACTATATATAAATATGCATTTCTAGACAATTTTCAGTATCAATTCTCTAAAGTGAACAAAGCATATTATGTCTACATATATTCAGAAACAAACATATGCACAAAAACAAATTTGATGAAGTCAGAAAATTTGTAATTTAATGGTGTGTATGGTTAGATATATGCCTTGTGGAAGTAAGATTTTAAATTTGAACAAAAAAAAATTATATTTCCTCACTTTTGTGCCAGAGAAATTATTTTGTGAAATAACTACTTTTAAATCATTAATTGTGTGACCTGGTAAATTAAAGGTATTTAGATACTCATCTATTTTTATGTAGAATATCATAACATATAGATTGATTATTAATTCATTTATATACCAGTTCATTATTAAAAGCTAAAGTAATCAATAAATAAATCATACTAAATTCAGAATTAAAAAACTAGCCAAATTAAAAATTCACAACTACTAGTTGTTGTTGCCAAGGTAGACTTCTCAAGAGCAAAATAACACAAACACAGCACAAATATATGCTAAACTAATTTTCCATAATTCTCATTTACATTCCAATTAATTACCTTTAATATCAAAAGAACTATAAATTTTTAACGATAGAAATTCTTTAATTCTTCTGTTTGTTTCCTTAAATTTTCAAAAAACACAACCATTATCTTATAGCCTGTATTTTTTTCATGGATATATGCTAAACTTTTCTTATTAAGACAAACAATTCTTGCCAGAATATGCCTATAAGGTTATCCTGGTTTAGAAACCTTGGATAGAATGTAAAATTGATTAGGATGATTTTTAGTTGAGCTAGTTTTTATAATCAAGTCATTTCTTTCTAAATTATATAATAATGTTTAATTGTTCTTATCGTGTCATTCTGTTTTTATCTGATTTTCATAATGACATTCTAATAGATATTATGAATATTGATATTCTGTGGACTGTTTCTTTGAAGTGGAGGTGTCCAATCAGAAGACACACATAATTTGGATTTAATTATTTTTGGTAATATTCTTGATCTGTAAATCAAAAAGATAATCCTTTACTTAATAATGAATATTTTGCAATAGTACATTATAGATTAGATAAATTAATGATATTTTCATTATTTATTGATATCAAGAGAAGTGTTGATATTGTTATCTGAGTTATATTCAAATCTAAAGACATGTTTGGTGATTGGAATATTGTGACTTTGCAAATAAAAGAATTCATAGCTATAGAAATCTCGGACAATCCTATCACATTAGGCATCTTTAAAAATAACTTAGCAATCCCATAAAATGTATCTAACTATATTGTTTAATTACAAATAATAAAAAAATGACCAAACAGCTAATATCAATTCTTTAAATTTCTAGCAATTTTTATAGAACCCATTGTTTGAATATAAAAAGGTTTATTTAAGACTCACACATACACATAAATATTAAGAACATATGTTTTTTATATGTATTTCTGTAAAATATTCATATTGCATTTAGTTTTTATGGATTAAGATGAAAACCAAATAGTGTGCATGCAAATGTTCTATTGTACTAATAAAAAAATATTTCTTAAAATTTTTTTAGTCTCCTGAACAGAGTTCAAATTAAAACCTTAGTTTTCAATAATATTTGCTACTTTTTCTTTGCTTCATAATTAAAGATGCCAACCCTTTTTTGATTTGGGATATTTTAAAGGTTGATGCTTTATAAGTTAGACATTATTATGCAAAAAATTGTGTACCTGGCATATAAATACAACTGAATTTTGAAAATCAGCAACTCATAATTAGAAAGTTTTTAGTAGTGGAAGCCAAGATGATGACCATGATTTTGATCTTTTTCAAATTTATTCAGATCTGATATTTCTTTTCTAGGCTTATGAAAGTAATTTCAAACTATTGTAAAATAATTTACATGTAAAAGAATTAGTAAGTTAAATTAGTGTGCTTTTTTAAAGGGAATAATATGATAGATATTCTCTTTGTTTTGCTCAATGCTTTCTATACATAAGTAACATACATCAAAATAATCTATATCATTGCTTTTCACTTGGAGAAAATGTCAAGAACATTAAATACAATCTTAATGCATTTTCAGTGCAGAATATTCTTTTCAAAAATAAATGTAGATTATAAAATAAATATTATACATATAAACATATATAAAAAATAACTATTTTCAAAAATAATTTTATAAACATGTATCAATTAAAGATTACATTTTTATAGTTGTATGAAATGGAACGCAGTTTGATACTTTTTTGTTACACTGGACAAGCCGAGGGAAAAACCGGAATTCTTTGGTTGATTCTGCCTAAATTTGCTGAGTGGCCTTAAATGGCAACTTCAGTTTGAGACAGCATAAATGGCATAATTCTGCTGGTTTGCAGAGAAACTGCACCATCAAGCAGCTTGTCCAGTGTAATGAAAAAGTACCCTCAGTTTTTGTATTCAGATGTTATATGCCATTGCTATATATATTCAAATGTGTGTGTTAGATGTAGCTCAGAATAGTGGTAGACTGAATAAGTAAAGCTACTCAGACTCAGTAGACTCATTTTAAGTTTACTTTTTATAATGGACTTGTCTGAACTATAGTGCTTTTTGGTTAAGACTCAGAATACAACTGATCAATGAAACTAAAACAAGTATTTAATTGCAGCATAAACAAAGTTTTAAAACCAACTTTTTAGCCTTGCACTTCCTGTTTCTTCTTTACTCCTTCATCTGTTATTTCAGGGTTATTTTGTCTAGCTGGTTTCAAAGGAGGAAGAGATTTAACTTCACTAGAATTAGTAACTACTCTATTGCATTTATTCCAAGTTTCATCTATTAGTGGGAAATTCTCTTCCATCAAAGATACATAAATTTTTAACAAATTCACAAATTTTTCTTTCTTAGGGGGAATGATATCAAATTTTCACAGTTGTTTCAAAATT
Organism: Epiperipatus broadwayi; assembly: GCA_028023455.1. Taxonomy (NCBI): domain Eukaryota; kingdom Metazoa; phylum Onychophora; class Udeonychophora; order Euonychophora; family Peripatidae; genus Epiperipatus; species Epiperipatus broadwayi. The sequence continues at coordinate 18,508,192 of JAQFVV010012398.1, read as the reverse complement.
ATCTCTAATTTTGGATTTTCTTTAGCAAACATAGCAAACTGGTTTTGAACATTCTTTGTCCAATCATATAACTTTAAAGTATTTGCAAATGGAACATGACATTTTCAGGTTTTACAGCATGTGGATTACAATATCTATGTTTTTGAGCTGACTATATTCCAAACATTCTCTTATAATCCTTGCATGTAACATATTGGTAATCTTTGCATCTACTTCTATGTCTGAATATGTGTCTGTTCTTTACAAACTGACTGCAGTCATTACACAAAAAAATGATTTGTTTTCTTTCCATAATTAAAAAGTATATAACAACTAATGCCAATATATGACTAGATCAATTAATCTGATAATTCACAAAATGGCTATAAAACAAAGTCCATTTGAGAAACGATGAAGCAAAGATTAGTATATAACATTCAAAATAGTAGTTCATGGCCTAGAATTATTTTAATAATAACACATGTTGTTTTCTGTTTGCTGAAATGCAGTCAGGATGCTTATGTTCAGAACAGGAAGCTGACAGTGACAAATACTATGATACCTTTATGGCACAAGCTAATGCAGCCAGAAATATTTGATTTTAATAGATGAAGTAATGGCATTTCCTCTAATCTGCTGGTTCTTACTGCAAACAACTATGTATTTGTAATTCAGCCACCTAACAGAGTGGGCACTCTTTAACTCTTATAAATATATTATTAATATAAATAAATGCAATGAGCCTTTTGATATTACTTGAGTTCTATTATTTATTGATTATCTCAATATTATTTTTTAGCATCAAAATATACATATACTTAATGCCTGCCTTTAAAAAAATTTATTCAATCTAAAACTTTAGTGATTGAATGTCATGTGATCTCCCGAGCAACAGCTCTCATGATTTATTCTTATATATTACTAGATGTGTATTAATATAAATAAATTATAGAATATTTTTTATATTTGGAAATAAATATATTTTTAAACATTAAAAAAAAATTAAAAAGAATGAAAGCTAAAAATTTTGAAATATATATATAGTAGTTAAAGAGTTAAAAAAAAATTAAAATTAATACATATAATAAATAAACAATTTTTACTTTTAGTGTTATAAAAAAATATATAATAAATGCTGATTAAACGAACAGTTTCAGATGGTATATTAAAAAGTTCTATTTATATTTAATTAGACTGTAAACATTTGTTTTAAAATAAAATAAAAAATTCTCTGAAAATTTATTTTTACTTGAAAAATCATATATTTAACAAAAACATTATTGAATAAATTATGTCCGAGTATAGAATTATTATTATTAGTAGTATTTTTACTTTTAAAATATTAATAATGCTTAAAACACTGAAAAGAATAAATTTGTAGGATAAATTAAATTTTAATAAATTATTACGAGATAGAAGCTGTGAAATTAAATCTAGAAGTAGGATACAAATACAGGTAATATCAGATGATAAAACAAAATAAAGATACTGCATTTTTTATAAGCTTTTTTATTATTATCAATCTTTTTTTTTATATAGAGAATTTTTTTTAAAAATTAAACTAAAATATAAAAGAAAAAATACTCAAAATTATAATCTCATGTGCAATTAAAATTAAGCTTAACATAATAATTATGTTGTTAGAAACATACGATCTATTATTATTCTGTTGATTTGTGTATAAATCTATATTTTTATTTAATATTGATAATAATAAAAAAATCCATTTTTTTTACTAAATAAGTTTTATAAACACATTCGGTCGTTATAAACGTGTGTGCGCTCAAATCGTTTAAAAATCAGCGCGCACAGGAAATTGAGACGGGCTTACACTTCTTGTTTAAAATGACAACTTTTAATTTTAATACTTGCAATTTGAGAGGAAAAATCAAATCTTATAAAAAAAAAAACAATGCTTAATTAATTCAGGTTACACATCGAAGGTGCAATCTAGGAACTGAGTGCGCATTACGTTTAGACACCTAACCATAAAAGAAATATAGTTACGTATTTCAAAAATATTTATAATTAACTTATTAATAATCACACTCCTAAGATTTTGGGTATGTTGCCCATTTATATTTTGTTCATCATTTTGCGAAATACAAAATATATTCCAATATAAAGTCGCCCCCTTCCCCCAAGGTGAATTAAATCAAAAATTTATAAATTTTGCCCATATGGGTTGAAAAGAAATTAATAATATTGTTATTTATAAGAAATTTGGAGAAACATTTATACAGGCAAAAGCATATGTAATACTAAAATTTAGAAAACTAATTATATAAGCGGGATTCGAACTCAGACTTTCACATGACCCACCACTCTCAGTGCTATCTCATATTGCTGATCTACTTGATCATATACATATTGAAAAGATAAATAATCACCAATATACGTATTTCATGCTAAACCAGCAATCATCAGTTGGTCTAGATTACTATCCTCACACATATATATAATCAATGCTCAGCTTTATATTAAGATAGCCAATCTTCATACTTTAATGGACAGGCTTCAAACTATTTCAACTCACAACTTTTCAGCCTTCCATTTCATTGAAAATCTGATGATGAAACGTTCAAAGCCCTTATTAATGCCAAGGTTGTCATCCTACCCATGTTGTCATTCTGACCCCTCATCTATAGGAGAATAATCCATTTATATATACATATGCAGCCTTCCATTTCATTGAAAATCTGATGATGAAACGTTCAAAGCCCTTATTAATGCCAAGGTTGTCATCCTACCCATGTTGTCATTCTGACCCCTCATCTATAGGAGAATAATCCATTTATATATACATATGCAAGGGATGGGCAGATCTTTTACACACTATTTATATAAATCAATACATTATACAGGCTTAAACCTGTATTTATATATGTAATATAAACGGGATTCGAACTCAGACTTTCACATGACCCACCACTCTCAGTGCCATCTCATATTGCTGATCTACTTGATCATATACATATTGAAAAGATAAATAATCACCAATATACGTATTTCATGCTAAACCAGCAATCGGATGACAACATTGGCACTAATAAGGGCTTTGAACGTTCCATCATCAGATTTTCAATGAAATGGAAGGCTGAAAAGTTGTAAGTTGAAATAGTTTGAAGCCTGTCCATTAAAGTATGAAGATTGGTTATCTTAATATAAAGCTGAGCATTGATTATATATATGTGTGAGGATAGTAATCTAGACCAACTGATGATTGCTGGTTTAGCATGAAATACGATTATTGGTGATTATTTATCTTTTCAATATGTATATGATCAAGTAGATCAGCAATATGAGATGGCACTGAGAGTGGTGGTTCATGTGAAAGTCTGAGTTCGAATCCCACTTATATTACATATATAAATACAGGTTTAAGCCTGTATAATGTATGAAAACTAATTATAGAATCTAGTTGCTTACAAACATGGAATGCAAATATTCTGAACTCAGAAGTTATTAAAGTAATGCACAAAGACATTTTTTGATAGAACACATGCTGAGAAAGTATGCAATCATCATTGATAGTGCTCTGCCCTATGGATAGGTCCATTGAATAATCACACAATCAACTCATCCATTTCACCATTCTGTTCAGTTCATTAACCATAATTTCAAATCCTACATATATCTCTTCCCAACTTGTATAACCAACCATCCAGCAAATAGAATACAATCTGATAGTGATTGTTCATCATTATTTGTGGTAAATTGCTATTGTTTTTCACCTTTTTATCATGATTTATTCTAACATTTTAACTTTATAGAGTTATCTATTAATTTTAATGAGTCCTTTACACTAAAAAGATCTAAAGAAAGTGAGATTACAAAAAATATTTATCAGTTTTAAAAATTTAAAGTGAGGTGGTAAATTTGCAATCTTTATTATATGTTTTCAAATACACATGAATAAGACTGAATAGCAAAAAAAAATAATTCTCACTTATAAATTTATATTTATCAAGCAGTGTGTTACTAAGGATTGTTTATTTACTGCATTCTTTAAAACTATTTATCTCAATGGCAGATCTTAGTGATTTCTCTAACTAATGACTTAATGCCTATACCTTATTACAAATATAAAATGGAGTGCTACTCAACTGACCAATTAAGACTTCCTGGAATTCCCTTCATCTTATAAATATGGATAGCTAAATACTCATTTACAAGCCAATATTTTATTGTTGACGATTTAAATATTGACCAGACAGTAAAATTTTTCCTTAAAATCCATAGTTACTTGAAAGAATTTTCAGCTCTAATCAAGACCTAAGATTATTCAATATACTAATTAATAACATTATAAAAATAAATTATCATAATTTTTTTAAACTTATAATTTAAATAGAAGTAACTACCTTCCACTGAGTTATGTAACACATTCTCTGTTTCATGTTTTTGACACTTCCATTTTAACAGAGCAAAACTCTCCATTTAGTATTGCTACCTGTGCTAAACAGAGTAATCAATGGATGCCAGAAGGCTTGTGCATAAAATCCCTAACTAATGCCTACTCATCCAATATCCCCAGACTAGTTTCTGTCTTGTGGCCTTCGTCAATGAGGAGCTTTGGATCTGAGAGCACTGCATCTAGATCTTAGGATCTAATGCAACCCTCTAGCAACCACCTTTTATCTCTACTTAACTACAAAACTATGAGAATGAAATTTGAAAACACAAAAAATATTTTCAATCTAAGCTTAATAGCTTATATAGTCATATGGGTCTGAACTCAGTTCAGCACCCATACATTTTGGTGTCTTTGGCTCTTTTATAACCATAGCCACCACTATCCTATTAGGCAGGATTGGTGTCAAACCATTAAGCATCACATGATCACATTTCCTATACTAGCACATTAATTGTTGAGAAACAGAGCAAAACTCTCCATACAGTATTGCCACCTGTGCTAAACAGAGTAATCAATGGATGCCAGAAGGCTTGTGCATAAAATCCTTATCTAATGCCTACTCATCCAATATCCTTTAGTGCAGTTTCAAAGTGTAATTCTAAACAGAAAACAATCAATCTTTTACACATATGTGGTAAACAAACATGGATAGGCTAGTAATCAATCCATATCAACTAATATGGTGAATTTATTAGATTTTTACTTCTAAGTTTAAGATCAAGAAATGTCATAGCCTTTCTTTTCAATTGTCTGACAATAATTAACTGAAGTATCAGTTGAGTTTTCTTGGAGGCAGGATGACTGTGTGAATGCTTTTTTTTTTTTTAAAAAATTATGTTTACAATAACAGAAAAGAAAACTATCACCTTTACTCCCAGAAGGCTGCAAGGTTGTCAACCAAGATGGTAGTTGATGCCTGAAGGTTGCCATTCAGTCATGATCTTTTGTGTAAATATATACAACTGCATATTATTTTCAAGTAAAGGAAGAGTGTATAAATTAAAAGAACAGTTTAAAAGAAAAAGTAAAGAGACAATTGATTTTTAAAGTGGATATATACTCTGCTACAAAAATACAAATATTGAGAGCACAAGTGAAATGGGATTTATTATAAATAAAAAGTAGAAATTAACATTGTTAATACTGATAATATATCATAGTAGCAAAATTTGTTCAAATTGATGGAAGTTGTAGATAATTCAGATTTAGGCCCCAACAAGCCCCATTGTGAAGCAGAAGTAGAGAATTTTTATATGAATGTACAAAATACTTTTGATCAGACCAAACAACATTTTAAATTAGTGTGCAGACTTTTATTGCTAGTACTGGTAAACAAATGAAAGAAGTAAGTGTTGTGAATAAATTTGATTATGCTGATAGAAATTGTAGAGGATAGATTTATGGAATTCATAGAAAAAGAAAAAAACATATATCATGAGTTCTGTCTTTGAGAAAAATGTTAAACAAAAATAAAGATGGAAGCATCCTAATGAAAATACAACAGACATTCATTATATTTTTAATAACAGAAAGTATGCATTTCAAGATTGTAATGTTCTTAATAGAGATGTAAAACACATGTTAATGCAAACTAGAAAGATGAAAATTATTAAGAAAAATAATATTAGCAGTTGATATTCCAAAACTTTAGAAATATTCCAATGAATTTGAATTAGTAGTTGTAAAATGTTCTAAAATAATAATAGATTTTGAAGATAGTTCAGACATGAAATAAATAAATAAGATGACTTGATATTGCAATTAGGAACTGCAAGAAAATAACTGGTACAAAAACATGGTGACATCACTGCCACATGGTAAGAGGTCTCTCCTCCCACATTTTATGAAATAAAATTTGTAAAATGAAATATCTTTTTTCTCAGCACTTTCAAAGGAAAAACTTGGGGGAAAATGTGGCTTTAGTCATTTAGTGTTTTTTGGTAAATTCCTTATGTTTTTTATCCATTTATTTCTATAAAATAAACCTGGAGATTAAAACACATGCTGAAATAAAATAAATTAATGTTTAAAAAATAATTTTTGAAACAGAAATAATACCTTAAATGAAAAATATTTATTTAATAAATTAGAAATTTTTAATTTTTTCTTTCAAAAGTTTGCATAATATTTTTTTTGGACTATCTTGTGAAACTGCTAGTAGCGATAGAAAATATCTGCATATAAGATTCTTTTTTTAAATTCTAAATGTTTTTATCATAGTTAAAAGAACATCCTCCCCCTTCCATTAACACACACATGTGTGAAAACATTGCACTGTCTACACTTCTCAGGCTATCTTTGATATTATATAAGTAATTCTATTTCTAGTTTACTTACTTAAAAATATCTACAGCCAGAATATGATTTTCTGGAATGCTTCACCCTCAATGTTCATTCCACATAGTGAGGAGAAAAGAGAGTTCAGCTTTTTGCCATTATCATTTCTGAAGTACTTCTTTACCATTACTTAAAATCAACTTTAAGTAACATATCAATAATTCATTAAAAATAGTTGTTTGTTTGAAAACCCATTCAAAATCTCTCATGCATAAACTTATTCATGTTTTCTATTCACAAAATTATATCTCTTCAATAATAAAATATTTATACTATTATTGAATTTCTATGTGCATGCTATATATATATATATAACTTATTTATTGTATATATAGTCTGATATTTTAAATTTTCATACTTAAATTTTTATTGATATAACTTTTATCTCTCTTTAGGATCCTCAATCTAGGTCAACTTTAAATAATATGGTTGATATAAATTTCATTTCATTAGTAGTTGTTTATTTTAAAAATCCATTAAATACTTTTAATTCAAAACATCTTACACATAACTTGTTTATGTTTTCTATTTACAAAAATAGCTACTCATATTTTTGTCCAAGAGTAAAATATTTAAATCAATTTATTATTTAATTCTTTAATGCTTATTAATAACTAACTCATATTATGCATAGTTTGACAATTAGGTTTTTGCTAGGATTTTTTTAAGGAAAGAAATATTAAATTTTCATACTTAGATTATTTATTCAATAAATTTTTAGAAGTATTAAAATACCTTTATTCATGGATTATGTTGGATAATTATAAAAAAAATCAAACACTTGGTTTGTTCTACTAGGTACATTTTTTAGGCTTTAATATAGTGCTATCATGTAAGGGTTTCATTACAGTCAAGAGAATTGCATTAAATAATATTGTTATCATTAAATTTATTTAAAATTCAATGTTTTGGCATGCAATAATATCTTTTTTAAAGTTGTATTTTTTACTCATTCTGTTTTTCTTAGATTTGGATTGCCATGTGGATTATGGATCAAGTACAACAAACCCAAGTTGACATCTAAGTAAAAGCTGCTTAATAAAATATGTGGAAAGATAATACAGCATAAAAAAGAAATTCATAAAAACACTTAGGAAGTTATTATTAAAAATGTAAATTTATATAAATTCATTTGTAATACTTTATATAAAATAAAATATTTTAAAAAAAAGATAATATCATTATTAAAAATTGAAAAAGTTACTTAGTAAAATGTGTAAAAAGGTAATATTGCATAATAGAAAAAAAAGGAAGATAATAAATATTATTATTAAAAATATTTTGCACAACACAGAAGTGAAATGGATCCTTCAATCCCACATTCCAGAGTATGCCATTTTACCACTATTCTAAACTGATGAAGAGATATGAGCTCTGTAAAATACCATTGATAAAGATAATTTCATCACATGCAGGATCACTGTAATTAAGAGGCATTATTTTTAAAGCAAGTTTTATTTTTAAATAAATTATTAATAATAACGTGTTACTTTTTATATAAATTATGCTGTTTAAATAAAAGTGATTGGGAAATCTAAACATTTTCATTTACATATAAATTTTATTAATTATAGTCACAAAAGGGGGTTGGCCTGTTCAGTTTAGTGCAATGATGCAGTATATGTGAAGACTCTTTCAAGCTTGAGCAATTGTCACAACAAGTCCAAGTAAAAAAATATTCCTTTTACATTTAAATAAAAATATTTATGGTCAGAATGTATTTTTAATAATAAAGTGATTTGATAATCTAACTATTTATGTATATGTTTTATTAATTATCATGACAAAATGATGTTGGCCTGTTTGGTTTAACCCAATGATAAGAGTATATATGTAGCACATTTTCAGCTTCAGCCTCAAAATTCAGAGGCTCAGGCAATTGTCACAATAACTATAAGTAAAGAAGTATTCCTCTCATGTTTAAATAAAAAATATTTACACCCAGAATGTATTTCTAACAATGAAGTGATCGGAAAATGTAAGCATTTTCATTTACATGGCATCTTGGTACTCCCACGATAAAGCACAATTTGCATACCCACATGTTGCAGCCCTGCATGATGATATACCAGTAATAAATGAATGAGTAGAAAAAAGAAGGAATTGGAAGTAAACAATCCATTATTCATCCGAATAATAAAAAAATATTTTTTTTCTTTCTATATTCTAAGCAAAATGATATGCAAATTTAGTTTTAAAAAAAAAGGAACTGAAATAAGTGTGCAAAAATGGAAGTAACTTTTTTTCTTATAAAATCAGTTTCTCTTTTTTCTTGATCAGATTGATATATTACTTCATTCAAATTCCAGGATTTGCACTATGATTTGTGAATAAAAAGAAAGGATATTACAAACAATTAGCTAGATCTAATCTGGAAAACTTTTGAATGATATTCTAAATAACTCTGGCTAAAATGACAGCTAGAAATTATAAGACTATATTATCACCACTTTTCTTATTTATCAGAAAGAAGAAAATGATTTTATTTGGGTTAGTCTTATATTTAAATTCTGATTTGTACTTTATTTTAATTAATCTGAATTTGTAAATAATGCTTATTATCCAGATATTATTTTGAAAGAAACTGTCAGTTAAAAAAAAAGAAGAAATGAATTTGTAATAATTTCTCTTGTTAATTTTTTTTTTTAAATTATATATCATGTATGCTAAGCTTATGAATTTTATATAAGTTATTAATAAGAGGAAAAGGTAAAGAAATAATGATAATCATGTAAATGCAATGCACACATATAAATTGCCTAAGTTTCAAATAACTATAGTTAACAATGTAATTATTTCCATTTTCTCATTCATTCATAGTTAAACTTATATGATTACTGAAAGTTAGATTTTATGTAGATGGTATTATACATGCACAGTTGTTTGTTCTCTGTTAATAGTTTTCATATGTTTGCATCCATACGAAAGAATACATTCCCATCAGTTTAATGGGTTAGAAATCGATCTAAGAATAAGTCATCCCTGTATAAATTGTAGTTGTATTAAATTAGGTTTATGACCAAAAGACCATTCCATATAATTATTGTATAGCAGGTTTATTCAGTTAGGATTAGGACCAAAAGCCATCTCTTTCTAGTTATTATATAAACAGCTATGTTTAGGATTAGGATCTTTAAAAAAATTCCTTATGATTATTGCGATAGTTTTGATGTCTATCCCATATAGAATATATGTATGTGAAAGTACTAGTAGACTTATGAATCAAAGAAATGTTTATATTTATGAATTTATACATGCATGAAATTATATTTAAGTTTATTGAAATTAGGATTAAAGGATCAGCAAATGTGTTATATTATCTACAACTATATTAATACTGTGATGTATAATGATTAAAGGACTTTAAAGAAATAAATTGCATATCAGTTAATGATATTTTGTAGATAAATTACAGTTACATGATATGTTAATTTTATTAAAGAAAATAAATTGTACATCAATTAATAAGAACACTCGTAAAGAAATTATTATTACGTGTTTGTTACTTGGTTTATGTAAAATTGCGTGGACTACCATCATTCATCAGGAGTAACTTATGTTGTCTATGATTTGGCCTGGCATTATAAATAGGCTGTGTGATCATTACATTATTATTTTGAATAAAATATTGTCTTAAATATATATGTGTTAGTTTATTTCCTGGTGCTTAAAGCCAGGTAGTGCCCATGCAATTTATATAAGTAAATAAATAGAGAAAATATAAATAAATGAACTATGCTAAGTTTGACTATTACAATATGTAGTACATTTTGAACTTGAGCCTCAAAGTTCATAATAAGTCTAAGTAAAGAAGTATTTCTCTCATATTTAAATAAAAAAAATATTTACACTTAGAATATATTTCTAACAATGAAGTGATTCAAAAATGTAAACATTTTCATTTATATGGCATCTTGACACCCCTATGATAAAGCATATTTGTGCCCAGCACAACCTGCATACCCACACATAGCAGCCCTACATATTGATGTATTAGTAAATTTTCTATTGAGATAAACGAATGTGTGAAAAAGAAGGAATATAAAAATATATAAAACTGATCCATTAAAAAGAATTAAATGTCTGTAGTTTTGTAAAATGGTACAAAAAAGAATTAATAATGATATAAAAAAAATAATTCTGTATTAGTAAGGAAAGCTGTAGGAGAGAATAGAAATCTCCAAAGTAACAACATCTTGGCATTGGAAGTAAAGTTGTTTAGAAATAGGAAGAAAAGATGAAACTATTGAAGGCTTCTATAAAATATTATATAGTATTATATAGAAGTAAAGAAAAATAAAATACCACCTATAGTTATTACATCTTTGATTTCCCCAGGATTTTAATGAAAAGGTGAAATGAGCAGTTAAATCTATGACAAAGTGGCAAGCAACAGGAAATGATAGAATTATAATCTATATCTTAAAAGAAAATGTAAAATAGAAAAATTGTTGGCAAAAAATGATAAAAAGTTACCAGGTTATTGGAAGTATGCAGTACTAGTATTAACATTTTAAAGAAAGATAATAAAGCTGTAAGAAATTACAGTCTTTCATTAGTTATGTACATTTTAAAATAATTATAAGTTGATTTTTTTATTAAATAAACGTTATGAATATAAAATTATATATAAATATTAATATATGAATAAGAAAATATGTTTACGTTATATAACATAAGAAACCAAACAGTACAATTGGTCCTTCAAAGCAGATAAACAATAATTCAAATTTGAAGAAAATAATTTGTGAATGTATAACTTATTTACAATTTATACACTTTATATATAACTGCATTGGAAGATAAGCTTCCATAGGATGCTAACAATATTGTGTATTAAAACAATGTACAACTGATAAAATATTATACTATACTACCAAATGTTCGTAATATTTTTCGGTAAGAATTTGAGAGCATATAAGTACAAATTAAACCAATCTTTATTAATTTTATTAAGAATGTTGTATTTTTTGCTGTCAAAAATTATAGAATAATGGGCAAATTATATGATTCTAAAAATATGAAGAATTACAGTGGCATTATAGGGATAAAAGAATTTTATATTTTTATAAGCAATTGTTTGAGATTAAATATACACTTGCAAAATAAAAAAAGGTGTAATTATGAGAAGTATGGATAGGTTTGAAAGATGGGTAGCATATCTTCTGGATAATCATTGCACAAGGATATAAGTGGGATCAAGATTTAATTTAAATTAGTTAATGAGAAAAGTTTTAGTAGAAATTGTGCCTAGTAATAAGTTAAACATAAATGTGAATTATGATTGAGAAACACATGCTTTGGAATCTGATTAATTGATGAGATTGATTGTAGATGTATATTAAGATATATCTATATTTAAATCTCTAAATGAGACATCAATTAGACATTTTCTATTGGTCCAAAATATATATGTTTGCTCCATAACATGGTCAGTGAAAAAAGAATGACTTCCATATGAAAGTGAAGCAAGCAATAATGTAGGTGATGCACAGCTTTTAGAATTGTACTAACTAAGATTGCAAGGAAATTAAATGATATATCATGTGACTTAATTCATTAAGCTTGTATTACAAATGTTATATAATGAGCATGCCAATTAATGCTTGAATATTCTAGTGCCTTGCAGAGGAATGCTAAAAGAATGAAACCAGTCTGGGGATATGGATATTCTGAAAGCTTGTTAAGAGCTATTGGCACATTATATAAGATTGCAATGTATATTTTAGCTCTAGTATGATAAACAAAGGATTGTGAACATATTAGATTAAAATCCCCTTTGTAGAGAAAAAAAGTATTTGTAATTGATAGAAAATGATCTCCAGACGGTATGATCTTATTATAGACATGAGACTTCTATGAGTAATTTTTTAAAAAGGCACATCCATGGTCTATCTGAAAACAAGTATACTACTAAGAAGAGCATTAATATAAATTTTTACTACAGGATAAAGCATTTTGAGAAGGCTTTTATATTAAACTTGTTGACAATAAGATGGTTCAAGTGATGACTTATTGAGTTTTATATAAATTTATTGGAATTCCAAGAAAGTATGAATAAGATTTTGTGAAGTGTGATCTATAGATAATTGCACATGGGCGATTCATAAATTTGTATTATTGATCTTGTTAGAGTCTAGAAATGGCTCAGAATATTAAGGGCAAGAAGAATGTTATGAGATCCTCTGAAGATTATGAAGGCATCATCACTGAAGAATATCACTTAAACAATAGTTCCTAGATGAGAATGGGAGACCTTCTGTGGTTTGTCTAATTTCTTTGGACATGAGTGATTGCAAATAATAGTGATGCATGCGGGGAGTCTTGTGGGATACATTGGCTATGCTAAGGTGAAGATAGATGTGTATAATTTTTTCAACAGATTTGTTGGTACGATAATTTTTTATGGTAGTAATTATATGTATTTGGTTAGGCATAAGATGTCTTAATGCAGTAAACAAATATTCTCATGCTATGAGATCAAAAATTGCTTTAAAGTCAACATGGTATGATATAATTTGTATTAATTTGTTTTCTTATGCAAACAGGATTGACTCTTGTATTAAAAGAATAGCTTGAGAGAAACATAGTGGGATTTAACTGCATAATATGAAGAGAAGAGCTTCGATCACAGAGTTGTTGGTGTTTTTTTTTTCCAATATAATTATTGCATAATTTTTTTAATCGATATCTTCCAATGGGAAAAGGTGCAAATTATTTTCTTAGGGATATAAAGCATCTGTTTTTTTTTCTAAGACAAAATATTACATTGACAGAAAGGTTAAATATGTAATATTCATCTGAATAAAGTTGCTTATAAGGTTTATGTAGGATGGAAGTAATTATATAATTTAAATTTTTGTAAATATTAGTTGGAATAAGATCCACTACTATTGAAGTATGTGAACAAAAGTGCTTAATTTCTTCAAGTATTTGTTTCTTTGAAATATAATTATTTTGAGGAAGTTGTGTACTATGGTTAATAAAGTACTGACAAAAATTGACAACCTTTAGAGTAGATTTTAAGTAAATAAGTTTAATATCCACATTAATGTCTGACATGAATGCATCAGTAATATGTGAGTACCAATATAATGAGTTGATTTTGTATAATACACTGTAGTTAGTGTTAACTTCGAATATTTGGGATTATTTTTCTAAGCCAAAATATGTCACATGGTTCAACACATATAACTACTGGAATGAGGGAGGTTTTATACTTGGTGATAGCAAAAGATGGCAATGATTTTCCAACTGTAAAATGTGGTAGTAGAATAGTTACAATGTGAGTAGTTTTATTATATTCTCTGTCTAATCATTATTGTACACAAACAAATCATGATGATAGACTATTAAAACATTTTAGAAGATCTTGTTTATTTCATGATGTTATTATCACTGAAAGTGACATCACTCCAATTTTATAGTTCATCCAACAAAATATTAATTTGAAAAATATGTTTATGATGTTAAATTACCTGTATGATCTTCTAAATTATCTATTTTCAATATTAAACTTATATAGTTTCTAGAACATTGAATGGTTGGTCAATACTGATCACTAAAATTTTTTTTAAAAACTTGAGACTTGTGTTTGCAAAAAAAAAATAGTTTAATATTCTTTTAATATTATAAAATTTTACTTTGTATAGAATAAATGTTATTCTTGATGTAAATAATAGACTTATATTAAACAGTTTATGTAAATAAGCATTTATTTTATATAGCGTATGTAAACAATTGTATTACAGTCAAATATCAGCCTTTCACGCTAATTGTGCATACGCTTTGCGAGTGTTAATAATAAATGAATACTTTCTCACCAATACAAGATATAGTATTTATGCAGGAATAAAAGGAATCCTCTTATTCCTATGACTCAAACGCTTATATATGAGCAATACTGGCAAAGAAAGCGTGACAATGGAACAGTCACTTTAAATTACTATATATGTTGTCTGAATGAATGAATGAGTGAGTGACTGTTTCATTGTCATGCTTTCTTTGCCAGTACTTCAGATTTGCTCATATATAAGCGTTTGAGTCGTAGGAATAAGAGGATTCCTTTTATTCCCGCATAAATACTATATCTTGTATTGATGAGAAAGTATTCATTTATTATTAACACTCGCAAAGCGTATGCACAGTTAGTGTGAAAGGCTGATATTTGACTGTAATTAAACAGTTTATATAATGTGGATCGGGAATTTGGACACATTACCAGAAAAGCAATGTAGAAATTTCAGATTACTGAGTGAAGTGTGTAGAAGAAACAAAGAGACCAAAATTGAAATATATGGAAAAAAAAACAAACACGTATCAGATTGAAGTTTTAAATTGGATCTCGAGAGTTGTAAAAGACTTAAAAAAAGATCACGTGTCAGGCAGATGAGTGAAATAAGAAAGTTGGGACAACTGAATTATGTTTGGAGAAACCTTCATCCTGCAGTGAATCAAAAATTGCTAAAAATGATGATGATGATGAAAATTATCATAATTTTCTTATCATTTTATCCAATCCTTATATATACAAATTTATCATTAATTAAACAGGGATTTATTTTCAACAAAAGTAAAAACTGTTAGAAAAATAATCTAAGCAATTTGTATTTTAAAAATTTTTAACCACTAAAAAAGAAAATGCAAAAAAAAAAAAAATCACAGTTGAAATACATTTAAATTTTTACTATCGTAAAAATTTTATAATTAAATATTGATAATTCTCATTATTTTCGTTGAGAAATGAAAATAGAATTATAATTAAATCCAGCTTTTAAAAAAATTGTAATATCATATTTAAAATAAAATAACTAACAATGGCCACGTGGGTGGGGGAGAAAAACGAAGAACAAAATATTGAAGGAAAAAAAGAGGAGAAATCAATATTAATAATAATAAATGTTATCTTTTTAATATATCTAGGATAATAATAAATGGGAGAGATAAAACAAAATGGCAACCTGATGTATTATAAACAAACAAGCCAAAAAACTTTTCCTTGTTATTTATTAACTTCGTTTTTATTGATATAAGTAGAGCAAAAACTTTTTTTTTTTATTTAAAAAAAAAAAGATTTGTAAATAAGAACATGAAAGCAGAAAAGGTGTTATAATTTAAAAGTAATTTTTAAATTCATTTTTTTTCTTTCTTCATGGCACAGTAGATTACGAATATTCTAAAAGAATATAGATTTTTCTCTTTCTTTTGAAGTCCTTCCGATGAAGATTACTAATTATTGTAACTAGTGTTATTCTTTTTCTCTTCATTACAAATCTCATTATTTTGATGAATATAATAAAATTAAAGTTTTCTAAATGCAAACAAAATCAATAATTAGTCTGAGTAATTATTTACTTATAAAGCTTAAAACTAATGTGAAATAAAACTATATTTAATTGCATTTTAAAAATAAAAAAAAAATGACATAATAAAATATAATGCAAATATGCATATAAACAAAAGAAAGATATATAAAATTTTAATATAAAAAAGTATAATATATTGATGGCATTATATTACTTTAATGATTATACATATTTTTCAATAATAATATTTGAATGGTTGTTGTTTGAGAAATAAATAAAAAATAGATTAAAATGACTTTATTGCTCAGAATTCATAAAAAGTTCATCATCAAAATGATAGAATTCTGTGGACTCTAAACTCCAGAGTCTATAAATGCACCAAACCAGATAGTATTTTTAGAAATCGTGATGCTTAAATTTTTAAGTGACAGATTGAATTTTCAATCCAAACTCTTTAACTGAAGGATTCCTTAATTTACCACTATACTAAATACTTGTTTACCATACAGTTTGCTTTCAAAAGAGTTTACATTAATTATATTTTCATATGATCATTACACCAAGATTGTTTTTTTTTTTTTTTTACCATGTATAGTTTAGTATAGTATATAAGTGATGAACTTGACATTTAAGGTTCATGGATCAAAGCTCAACCTGTCACTTCTGGTGCATAAATGTTACATGATATCTCAATAATTTAACCAAACAGTTTTTACTAACAATCGTAAATGAGATGGAAGTATGCAACAATCTAATCTTATTCTCTTTTCAGTTTGATTAGTAAGTCTATATAAAAATCCAAAGCTTATTTTTTCATTTATTTACTTTCTTTCTTATACATGTCTTCTATTTTTTTTTACCATTACTTTCAAAATATTTTCAATTCTTATATTTTTAAAAAAGTATGTCCTAGAAGCAATTTTATGATTTAGAAATGACAAGCATATTGATCAAATTTAACAGAAAATTTAACAATTTTTTTTAGTCTTCTAAATTAGTAATCATATCATTACAACTAATATTTTTTGATACAAATACACAACTTCCTATGCATACAACTGTCCATGTTTTTTCTCCATATAGAACTACACTTTAAACAAAACATTTATTTATTTTTTAAAATTAATTACAATAGGCTACAAAATTGACTATTACTTCAATCAACAGTTTTTGAGATTTTCCAATTATCTTAATAATTACCATCATTTTCAGTCATTATCACTCCATTGCTTGATGAACTCAAATTTAATTAATTTTTTCTTTTTTATTTTATATTTTTATTAGGATAATTATTTAAAGGAACTATCCTAATTAATAATTTCTTCCCAAGAATCTTTTATTCCTCTCCTTTCTCTTCCCTCCCCCCATATCTCTACATATTCTCTCTCTATATATATTGTAACAGTAGCTGGGTTCAAACCCTGTTACAAGGGAGTCATATAATATTCCCCAACTGCCTAGAAAAACATGAGGACCATAAATTGGCCTCGATGTACGAGTATGTATATAAAGAATCATATATATATATATGTCGAAGAGAAAGATAAAGTTTGAAAGTTTTTTTTTATTTAAAAAAAAAAGAGAGAGAAAGATGTATATAGTTGTAGTGGTTTGTTTTAAAATACATTCAGAAAAGTATGTGTTAATAAATTGTGGGAATGCAGTTATACGCAAATATATAATTTTTTTTTGTATTATTACTTATTTCAAATGTATATTTTTCTTTGGTTTTATCATGCATAGTATTTTAATGAGAGTAATGAAAGAACTTTGATATATCTACCTTGAGGCAATTTTGTGTCTTTTGTCCCATTACTTAACCACTCTAAATTCCAGGAAATCTTAAGTAAATGTATGGCGAAAAAAGAAACCTATAGGAAAGGTGTTAAAAGCATGCCTGAGAAATAGAAATCTCAATGCTGATAAACTATTTTGGGAAATAAAAGAATTGGATTAATTGGGGGAAAAAAGGAATTGGAGCCAGAAAGAATAAGAGTGTTTTTTTGGACAGAAATGTTGTATTAATATTTTTTTTTGTTAAGTTTACTGGTGCGGCTATACTCGCATTATAAAAATGAAATATTGAAAGTCCTTCAATCAACCCTTTTAAGAAGAAAATGGATTTAACAATATCAACTTATATAATTGCTTTAATCGTAATGCTGGGGTAGAACAAATATATGTAAGGCGATCACCCTAAGCTCCAAATATATATAGCTGTTCCTATTAAATGCCTGCTCATCCAAGAACCCTAAGGACCCTACCAATATGCCACTAAAATAATCCAGGAAGAAATTAATCTTGAACCTTATACACTAAGAAAGCTTCCAATAAGCCATCATTATTTTCTATATCCAAGCAGTACCACAAAATGGATGGTCGTGCCAGACTTTTGTCATTAACAAATTTTTTTCATTCATTGACAATAAAAGATATATAGATGTCATTTGGATCATTGAAGCAAGCTTACATGGAAATAAACTTATCCCTAATAAAAATAAAATCGCGGGTATTCCAAGGTAAATATGATTAATTTTTATTGTCTTAAGTGAATTTAAAATTGCCTATCGTTACTCTCTAAAGATTTAATCATTATTTAAAACTATATAATTTAATCTGTAACATATAAATACATTCTTCTATATGCTGTTTAATTATATGGTCTTTTATATTTAATAAATTTCTTTTTTTTTCTTTTATATTATCATTTGATATGTAAATTATATATATTTTTTTCTCTTTTCTCAATATTTAATTAGACAGAATAGTAATAAAATTGTATACTTACTTTAAAATAAATTATTTTTCTATCATTAATGAACATATCACTTATATTGGCATAATGCCCTTCATGACAATATATCTCAAAAAGAGTTGAGTCCAAACCATAAATTTGAGAAGGAAATAGATTGCACATTAAGGTAATAAATGTTTAGAAATAGTGAGTTCAAAGTAGCTAATTTTAAATGGCATGCGATCTAATTTGAGAAGCATAGAAATCAGGGCAAAATCGTTTCAAATACGCAAAGTTATCCATTTACCTCCGTTCAACCTGATAGATATTGTTACATCCCAGCCCTGGGATTTGAGCTAGCTAGAGGGTCAGGCACCTAATTAGTGATACTTCTAAGATTATTTAGATAGGAAAAGTATAATTCTTACGGTGTTAGTGAGATTGGCACTTGAGATCAGTTATTAACTGATGCTCATAAATATGCTATTTCCGAAGAAATTGTTGTTCATCTTTTTAATGAGATAATGGCCACTTGGTAGATTTTTTTTTGTTAACTTATATCCTTATATAGGATTTGTAAATTTTATTTCTTAAGATTTCAGTAAGAAAGTGGATTCGTATTTGAACCCAATACGGTAGATAGTATTCAAATTTTATCTGCAGGTGTTATGGTGACTAGACAGCCATAGTTTTGCACTTACTACCTTACATGGTCAACAGATACAATTTTTTTTAGATATTTATACAAACAATAAAATTGATACCGGGGTTGCCTGTTAAATATATATATATATATATAGTTAGATAGATAGATGGATAAAATAGTCTTTAAGTAGCTCACCACTATTATAGAGACCTTTCAAATAGCTCATTATAGAGAAAACAGCGAAGAAGAGGGCAGTATTCACCAGGCTTTACACTTACCAGGTGATGAGAATTTAAAGGGTTTCCTAAATTTATTTTGCTTTTTAGCTAACAACAGCAAAATATCTATTTACTGACCAATATTTGATACTTAATTGAATTGGCTATAAATAGTTAATTAAAAAAACATTCATTGTAAAGGTTTTCAAGTTTATTTTGTCTAAATTTAAATCCTGATTCTTCACAAAAGGTGACTATATTTATGTTATAGTTTTAGTCTTAGGTATATTTATTTTTATTTGAAAATTTTTACAAACTTCATCAATCCTATTTAATCTTTCGTTAAGTTCATTTTCCCGATTTACAATTACTGTCAATCCTCAAAGTATTCTATGAAACAAGTCATCTTTATTAAAATAATGCACATTTAGTAATTCATCTAAATAATATTAAACAAAAAATACATCTCTAAATGACATTTTCTTATGCCTTTTGCAAAAAGATTATTTGATATTTTAGATCTTCATATTTTGAAATATGTCGAATGCTTTATTAAGCTAAATAAATATAAATTTCTCTTCCTCTTTTTATAATCAATTGCATTTTTTTCTTTCCTTATCCTCTTTACATCCAAAATATTTTTTAGATAGAAACCATCTAATATATTACAAATATATCTATACAACACTTCCCAGCTGTATGTCATATTAAATTGCCTGTATAATATTCTTCCATTTCACTATATTAGATATTTTTGCTTTCAAAAAAACATTTTTTAAAAAACATAAATTAGATTACAAATATCAAATAATATTTGAAATACAGGCATTCTTATACCTATAAATATCAAGTAAGTATATTATCTCATCCTATCGTCTTTATAATTTCCAATGGTTTAACTGGAATTTCGTTAGTTCCCAGTTTGACTATTATCATCATCTAGTTATAATTTGTATAATTTTAATCTTCATAATATCTCCTTTTTTATTAATACATATTTTAAACATAGATCCAGATTCTCTTTTTTTAAATGTGAACCTGACATAGAGATGGCAATAATCTCCTTTGGTTAAAGATACAATGTGTGGATTTACAAAATTATATTACAGCTTACACAATATAAAGTGACAAACTTGAGAGCTAAAGATTACTGTATTAAAGCTCAAAATACCTGAATGTCACATGACTTCTCAAATCTTTATTTAATAAATTTTTACACAATGAAAGAATCATGAAATTATAAGAATAATTATAAACAATAATATTTAAACAGCATTAAACTGTTGCACATGCGCTTTGGATTTTAAATATAAAATGAATGAATACTAACACTTCAACCACATGATAAAGTCTTTGGAAAAGATAGAATGGCAATCTATCTTTTCGAACCCAAACGCTTTTGTATGGGCGAATCTTAAGTGTTTGAAAGTGAAAGCGTGAAGTTATTAAATAATCACTTTAAATTACTTTTACATGCTTGAATTATATAAATGGGCATTTCTCTGTTTAACCATTTATTGTAATTGCAAGTAATAATTGATTAGCATATAGTAATATGTTTTAATTTTTACCTCCAAACCAGTTTCTGACTTTGCCTTTAACAATGAGGCCTTGGGGAACAAAGCTGAAACTAATTCCTTTTTTACTATCCAGCTAAAATTCTGAAATTTAAAAATCCTAAAGATTTTAGTCCAAAATAATCTGCTTTTATATTTATGGATGTGGCATCAGATCATAATTAAACATTTTAGTAATCAGATGTTTTACAGACACATATTTTCCTAAATAAGAATGTTAACCGCTACACAACATCACATCCTATTTATTGTAAGCTTAAATAATCAGTGATTGTCAAATGATAATTCAATCCTCACCACTCAAGCTTACAATAGATAGCACTAAATAGAGAGTTGCTCTTGTCTATATAAACTAAAGAATATTTATTAGCATTAAGATGTCTAATTAAGCAAAATGATGTCTGTACTTAAAAAATTTTTTGAGTTTACTCAAGTATTTAGTTACCAGGTATAAGATCTATTAGTAATTCAAGAAGATTATCTTTGGTTAAAAACTTTTTGTGATTAGGGATAATCACCAGGTACATAATTATATTGATTTGGATTTGAATTTCAAGTCATCATAGAAAAAAGCAAAACCAGTTTGAAATATAGAATGAAATATGCTAAAGGTAATCATTAATTATTCAATTTTGTAACACAAGGTACAAAATAGAGAGCGGTTTATATAATATTCCAGTAAAGAAAAAAATCAAGTAATACATCTGTATAATCTTGATCATATCTGAGGTTATTAAATAAGGAGCTCCATTACTCCTGGTAAACTCTTAGAAAATATCTGAATCCTATATCTAGATTGTTCAAATATTTTACAGGAATCTTCTGATTGTACACTGAACTGTCTAATCTTCAGAAATAGCTTCACTATCTTTGAACTTGATGAAGATTGCTTGAACTTGAACTCATTTATCCTTTTTCTTGAATTATCTTTGTTTATGAGTACATTTTTGCTATTTCTATAAGTTTGGTGAATCATTTTCTTTCCTCTTCATCATCTAATAAATTTAGATCAACATGCTTGTTGAAGTCTTTCAAACATCTCTTGAATTGCCTCCAGGTTGTTGTTACTGGTAGTTATTTTATCTCTATCTTCTGTTGTAGTTTTCTTATATTCTTGTAGTACCTCTATTTTTTTCTTCCTTTTCTTCTTTTAGATGTATTACTTTTATCATAATTTTTTGTGGTATTTTCATAATATTTTTAACAGTTTCATCTATTTATTGCATATATTGTACAATGGCTTATATTCTATTCTTTTGTTCTTTTTAGTCACTTTTTATCTCATTAACAATTTTTCTATTTTCTGATTCTTTCTATTTATATGTTCTTTAATATCTGTGTCATTTTTATTCTTTTCTTTTCTGATATCTTTCAAACTTCAATTTACTTCTGCAATATTGTTACTCATTTCTTCTTTGATATCTTTATTATTTTTATATGATTATTTATTGATATCTATAATATTTTATCTATCCTATCACTGATATTTTATTTTTACTAAAATTTTCACAGGAATTATTATTTTTATTTACGTCATTCTTTATATCTATAATATCATTTTTATCTTTTATGAATATCAGCCTTCATGTTCTGTAATATTCATATTTTATATAGTTTGCATCATGAATACCTAGATCTGAAACTAGATTTTTCTTTATTTCCTGGGTTGTGTCTTGTATTTCTATTTTTTATTCTTAAATTTCTAATTCCTCTGCAGTTTGTGATTCTGTTTTTTTTCCTAGTTGTTGAGTCATCTTTGTATTAAATCTTGTAATTATTTATTCTGGATGCAATCACTTTCTATATATTTTTTAATATTTCATTAAATTTAGACTGCTTGTTTTCATCTCCCTTCCTGACACATTCAATTACTAATATAAGCTACCCAATCTTAATTTTGCCTAACACTTAATATCTGTTCTTTATTCTATTATTCCATTCTTTCAATACATTTATTAATGATTATTTCAACTTTTTTTTATTTCTTAGGAGGAGTTTGTTTATTAGTTCTATATAATCAGTTATTGCTGCATAACTTACCATGATCTAATGATCTTTGATCCTGTAAAGTTAAGTCAACTAAAATTAATATCAGAGTAGATCACCTTGAGTGATTTATCATGCTACCATATTGGTTGCACTAACACATCAAAATGTTTTAAGTAAGGCACCTTAAGTGATCGATTGCCTACCAATAGACAAAAATCAAGATTTACTGATGGTAATTGTATTTCCTATTGTACTATTAAGGATAAAGCAAAATAAAATAATAGCCATTCTTTGACTCAGTCCCTAAGAAATCACATATATTGATCCTGGTTTACTTTGATTCCTATAAAATTCAGAAATCATATGTAAAAGTTACCACTTTTTAGATCTAAAATGACCAATACAAATTACTTTCATTTGGTGATACAATACTTTCAGTAACCAATCAGATTCCTGCTCAGTGTGAGAGTTTGGATTCAGACTATTATTAAACATACAATGTAATACATTATGAACAAAGAATAATACCGACTCAGCTCCAAAATAATTAGTTTAATATTAATTAATAGTATGAAAACAAAATAATATAAAAATCCCATAATTCCATAATATGAAACAAGCAATTATCAAGTTGGTCTGCTAATCAGTGCCTGAATAAATATTAGTTGCTTACTCTTCAAATAAAAATACTAAATTTTTATAATTAAATGAATATTGCATTTTGAGATACACCTAAGAACTATTAACTATCTTATCATTCCCTCTGATTAAAAGATATGTCAATTATAAGTATGTCCAAAGGAATATATTGTAAGCAAAAAAAATTACAAAATAATTTAGATTTTATATATCATAAAAATCAATAATTTGTATCATTAAAAAAATCTATAAAAGTTTTCAATATATATATAATCTAACAATTTTAATAATCCCATAAATAATTATGGCTTATCAAATATACAATGCTGATAATATAAACCAATGCAAAAACCAACCAATTTTAAAAATGTTTCTACAATAATTTACAAATCAGATTAGCAAAAAATCATTAGCAACCAACTTTGCTTATATTATGATTTTTTGGAAATCTAGTTTGTAAATTATCATAACAGGATTTTCGATAATTCCATGAATAACTTTATATGTATATATAAGGAACTTGAATTCAGACTTTCAAACACTCCATAACTATCCAATTCACCTTATACAACTGATACACATGACCACATATATGTGAAAAAGATAAATAACCCCCAATATACATATTTCATGCTGAACCAACACTCAACAGTTGGTTCAGATCACCATCTTCAACACACATATACAATCACTGCTCAGTTTATATTAAGATAGCAAATCTTTAAACTTTAATGGACAAGCTTCAATCTTCTCCAACTCTTCAGCCATCCATATTTTTGAAAACTCAAGGATGAAATGATCAAAGGCCTTTATGCTGCCAATATTATTTTCATACTCGTGTTTACCTTAAGTCACATAGGACCTTAATATGTCCATTTAATTATACAGAAGGGGGATGGGCAGAATGCAGACTAAATATGTAATATTTAAATACATGTATATTGTTTATACTAAACTTAATGTAATTGTAAGGGACTTGAATTCAGACATTCAAGCACCCTACAGCTATTCAATTCATCTCATAAAACTGATACACATTATCTTTTTCACCTATATGTGGTTATGTGTATTAGTTGTATAAAATGGATTGGATAGTGGTGTGGTGTTTGAAGGTCTGAGTTCAAGTCCCTTATAATTACATTTAGTTTAGTATAAACAATCTATGACATTTAAAAAAAAATCATATATATATATACACACAAAGTACTGATATATTATTAGATAGCATACAACAAAATTTATCAAAGTATTAATTGCCAAAATGTTTTACTTAATAAAAAAATGATATATATATTCAAATTGCACCCAAAGTATTACTTAAATAGTAAGTGTAATAATGTTCAAAGCTAAATGGGTCTATAAGAAACCATTAGAAACCAGTCCACACTTACTCAATTCCAATACAGAGCAATCTCATGAGACCATTAATAGAGGTTTGGATTCTACCTCTATTGTTAAAAGAAGGTTGCCTTGACAACAGTTTGAAATTCTTGATTATTATCTATATTGGTATTGACTAAGTATGGACTGGTTTCTAATGGTTACTTATAAACCCATTTAACTTTGAGCATTAATACACTTATTATTTAAGTAATACTTTTGGTGCAAGTTGAAAATTATAAGTGCATTTTATAATGTTATAATTAACTATTTATTAGTCTGCATTCAGAACAGGTTAAATTTATCTCTTCAATGAGGTTTGTTTAAACTTCTCATCAATAATTTCAATCTCTGTGGTCAAGTTGCAATCTTTACTGTCTATATAAATATATTAGATCATTAATAGAGGTGGGGATTCCATCTCTTGCTAAAAGGAGGTTGCCTTGACAACAGTTTGAAATTCTTGATTGTTGTCTACATTGGGATTGTCTAAGTGTGGTCTGGTTCACAATTCAAAATATACTGTACATCTTGACTTTCCTACTAAAATATTTTTTATAATTTACTTTTTAATCATTTTACTGCACTTATACTAACTCATTTGATATGAACTACTCCTGACTTGGTTTACAGCTACATATTCTCTGATGATAATTTTTTATAGCTTGCACATTGTAATCCACTATAAATCCAATACATGAAAATCAGTTTTCTATGGTAATAATGCTATACTGATTTCTAGGCTTACAGGTCAGGATGGCATAGACTTGATAATGAGTAGATTCTCTCTCACATAAGGCTTTTGGCTAGGTTATTCTGGTTGCATATTCACTTCCTCCTAGAATTACATTTCTGTTGATTCACACAACATTTTTGCTCAGCAGTATGATAAAGATTATACTTATCAGTTACTTTTTATTCATAGCTGATGGAGAAGTATAAGGAATATTTTTATTCCCCAATGCTAGAATGTTATTTTTCATGTTCAGACAAACTGATGATTGCTTCACATTCCTTACTATTTGTCTTTGTTATAGCAATGTAGAGGGATGTATCTGAATAAATGTCTAGGAATAATGACTAATGAATAGCTAAGTATACCTGTAACCATAAGTTAATAGCTATTTTGAAAACTGTTAAGGGTTTTTTTATTACCTTCTCAATATTTAAACATCCCAATGTATTTTTTGATTCTAATTAATTTGTTTATTGGTAAGTTATTCTTTGTTAAAATATTATATGATTCAGTTATTCTTGTTTTCAAATTTATAGAAGTTAATTTTATGAAATATATATATATAACCATATATTTTACATAATTTTACAATATTATAGCAAATGTAAATAATAAATTATGCAGCATTGCTTTAACAAATTACAGCTATGATTTACTGGTTCTAAAATTTCTCCATTTTAATTATAATTTGCCAATTATACCATTAATAAAACAAATTATGTACTACATCTACAGCTATATTTACACACCAAGAATGATAGTCTTATTTTCATAATCAGACATCAAAATTATTACTTCAGCATTTTTTGCAAGCACACACAATTATGCAGTAACCAACTTTTAATTGTTGAGTATATTAAATATATTTTATAGCAAACAATGATTAGTTTCAGTAGTCATATTATCTCTTCTGAATTAAGAGGTTATAGTACTCTGAACTATAAATATTAATAGAAGCACTTTATCCACAAAACTATTCATTACTAGATGTGTGCCTCTACAATAAATCTATAAAAAACATATGTATTTATATTAGTTTAATTTATTCATCTAATATTTGAATATAGCAATAATGTATTTCATAACACTTCCTTTTTTAACTATGAGTTTTATTTCACACTAACTATTCTTAATGCTTAGTTGCTTGAAATACATCATTACAGATCTTATATAGACTTTACATATATTATTTGGATAAGTTTTATATATATATTATTTCAAAATAAAAAGCATTGATTCTTGTTTATTTTATTAATCGTTTTCCATAAGGTATTTTGTTATATCACTGTAAGCAAATGCGAAACTATTGTCACAATATTTTCATGGTTTCAAAGATCTTTTTAATAATAAGTAAGCTAAAAATAATTTTATTTACCACAAAGTTTATTTAAATTATAGATCACTTATATGAAAAATTAATTATATAATTTAAACCATAATTTTGTTATGCTGAATGTTCAAAAAAAAAAAAATGTGTTAAAGCTTAATGCAATCTAATACTGTAACTTATGAAGTTATTTGATATCTTTACCTTTAAAATTAATTAATGTATATTTCATTGAATAAATAAATTTAATACTTTAAATATTTTATAATAATAGTTGGCTGATGTTTGATAAGACAATTATAGTGATATCTAGAGATGAGAAGGCTTCCAGAAGCTAAGTCAATAATTTGAATTAGTTGAATAAAATTAGTAATTAAGCCTTGCAAAATGTGTTTACTGTATGATTTGAAAACTGTCAGAATCTTAATTTTATAGATAAAAGTATGCTTTGAACTATTTGTATATTGTATGAAACAATCACTGTACAGGGTCTCATTATATTCATTTATATAAAGTGTGCACATTAGTATTATTTTTAATGTATTTGCATTAAATATTAAATAAAAATGTTACGTAAATAATTCACAATACTTACTTGGATAATAAGTATGGCAATCATAAAAATTTAAGAAACCCTTCATAATTTTGTCTGGATGATAGAATTTATTAAATTATAGAAAACAGATTAACAATAGACAACGTTAAAAAAAATCAGTCATTTAGTGATATGTTACATGAAGCAATCATTGATGTGAATAGTTTGGCTGATCTCCACAAAGTTTTGACTGAAACTTGAAGCAATTTTAATGCACTCTAACAATAACTTAAGATCTTGTAATAATATTAGGATAGAAATCCCTCTTAATTACTATTTTTTAAAATTTAGTAAGAGATTTAATAATGTAAAAAAAAAAAAATCAATGATGGATAAGTCCAATGCTATTTTTCACAAATAAATGATGATAATTGTTTTTAATCTGTGAGAATTTTGGCAATATAGCATGTGTGTTTATATGTATACACACACACAATTTCTGGCTGAAATGCACTGAGAACAATGTGATTCTTCTTCTTCACTGACTATGTTTACTAGAGTATTATATAAAATTGCCATTAAGGCTACCTAAGCATAAGAGGATCAGTAAACTTAATTATGTGTATTATATCAAAAATTGAAAAATTTGATACAGAGACTACTTCATGGAACTAATTGGTTGTTCTAGTAAAATATCAGGTGAGGAAAAAAAGCTTCAGTGACATTTTAAAATTCTTTATATATATATATAAAGTGAAAAATGACATTTTATTTATGAAATAAAGTTAAAGAACAAACAAAATAATAGGAATAAAAAAATTGATTAATTGGATAATAATTATTTTGTATGTTGCTCAGGACGTCAAATGCTGGTTTATGCAAACAAAATTGCAAGTTGAAAAACAATAATTTCATTAAGTAATAATTGAATGTAGAGTATTAAAAATGATATATTGATCCATAATTTAACGACCTTTGGTTTTAAAATTTGCCACCCTACCACTATGCTAAATTATACAGGGAAGCAATCCTTTTCATTTTAAAAAAAGTAAAGTTAGTTGATGTTTGATTAGAAATATCATAACTTGGATCTGCTATTGCAAAGCTATGGTAAATTATGCAGTAGATTACTTATATAGTCTCATATTAACAACATTATACATCACATAACAAATGCATATAAGGTAATGTTTAGTATTTTAATATTAATTAGCCATCAACATTGCTTCTATTGTATCAAATTAACATGCCATTATAAGATTAAGATGTGACCACAATCTTTTCTTGTTTTTACTCTCTAAATAAGAATATCTAGATATCAAATTATCAACCAATAATAGAGTGTCTGAGTAGATATTACTGGCCAACTATCTGAAAATTAATTCTAATCTTGTTTGGAAATTTTCATGAACATAAAAAAGTTTCACATGAATCTGAATCTATAGCAGGCACATGCACTAATTATTATACCATGATCCTCTTCTAATTAAGGTCTATCCTATTAAAAGGAAAACTATTTAGAAATGGTATTAAATGGGAGTATTAGAAAATATCATTCAATCTTTTGGTTATTAAAAAGGTGAAAATGTATTTACAATTAAAAAAAATAATTGTGATAAGATGTGGACTTCACTATTCTGATGAGCACTAAGTTTATAAATATGAAATACAATTATTAGTTATAAACAGAAAATATGATATTAATAATACTTAAAAGTATTTCATAATGATTAATATAATGAGTTACTGATGATGATTACTAAGCAGACTCAATTAGTCAACAATTCTAATTCAAATAAATAGTTTTCATCATTACTATTAAAATAATCAAATGGTTTATTGCTGAGGAGATCATAAAAGTTTGGTATTGGAAATAAAAGAGTAAAGTCATAATATGTATACCTTTAGCTTCAGAATACATCATTCTGTTAAAAAAAGATGTAAGTTATATATTAAATCCATAATAATGCAAATAATAATAGAAAAAACAAAAATAAATACAATTATCAAGAATGCATAATAATTGTTAATCATAGGTTCAAGAACTCCAAAAAAAAAAAAAAAAAAAACAGTTTTAAAACATTACAATGTCAAAGTCTGTAGCAAAAAAGCAAGTGAAAAGTTGCAATCAAAATAAAATATTATGAAAAGATATTTAAAGACCATCCATACTATAGAAAGTATCACAATTAATCAAGTAGACAATGTGCTGCTGCAAGTGAAAATAGAAATTTTATGAGAGATCCTTAGATAAAGACTAATATCAGTTGAGTCTGTGTAGATTTAAGGCAATATAAACCATTAAATTCATTATGAATTGAATAAAGAACAGAACTGGCAGCTAAGGAGGTAGATTGACATAGGTGCTCTTAATGAAACTTACCTTTCAGCAGAAGAAAGTTTAAAAGTCTAATAAGACACTTTTTTAGAAAAGCAGATAAACTACTAAATGCAATCTGCAATTTGATGTAATGTCAAATTTAATATCTTTTATTCTTAATGTAAGGTTAAACTCAGCTTGCACAAGAGTACTTTTACTCATTTTATTTGCACATTTGGTTCAGATGACTTTAGTGCCCATGCTAATACGAACACCCAAAGTTATTGGAAATGATATTAGTGTTGTGAACTCACATGCTGTGCTATTATTGAATTTTTTTACAACACATGAACTGACTATCCCAAATAGTTTATTTAAGCAGAAAAAACATTATAAAAAAATATAAATACATCCTCATTCAAAACATTGATATTTAAAAAGTTTCATTTATAATTATAATAATATAAAAAAAATTCATATTACACAAAAAGTACAAATTCTTTCTCTGATAGGTGCATTAAAAATAGATTTTATTACCATCATATTCACAAAAATATGTACATTCTTTAAAAGCATCTACATTTTTTGTTACGTATCAAATAAAACAAATAATTTGGACTTTCAAGATTATTATTCACTGAATATTATTATTCACTGAATAGAATTATCATAATTAAAAGATATGCTATTGATACACGTAAATCTCTTTTTTTTTTCATATGTCAAATGCATTGATCGAGAAGCGAACTTCGGGCCAGCTGCTTGAAAGACAGCTATGCTAACCACTAGGACACCAATATTTGACAAATAAATCTCTTTTTGTTTCACTAAAAATGATAAATTGCAATTTGTTTTCCAGTAATGATCTTGTTATTAATAATTAAAAGAAAATGTGTCACTTTCTCTTTGGCAGAATAATAAATCAAATATAGAGTTTTATAATCAATATAGAGATTTAAAGGCAGAAGTTTAATAACAGATGTATAATGCTAAATATGATTGATAAATTAAAATTGCAAAGGAGATATAAACATTAGCTGATTGTAATTATAATAGATATTTAGGTAACCCTATCAAGTCCACCAATAGCACACTCATGTATGATGTCAATGATATTTCAAGTAGATGGAAGGAGTATTTTAATCATGTTATGAATAATAATATAATTAATAAGATTCATTTAATTTACTCATTTGTATTTGGACAAACATATCCAGTTTAGTGAAGTTTAAATAGCTCTTTGTAATCTTAAAAATGTAATGATTACAGGTTATGGATATCTGGAGAAGTTTTATATATTTTAGTGATATGTTATCTTCAGAAATACTATAATTTTTTGGAAAATGTGGATTCATAAAGTTATGTTGGTTGATGTTAAGAATAGTTCTATTGTTCTAATTTTAAAAGTAAAGAAAATTGACAACATTGCAGTAATTTTGGTGAAATATTATTGTTATCTACTATAGAAAAAGTACTTTCAAAGTTTTTAGCAAAAAGATTGTTTCAAGGCCTAGATGAATGGTTACAAATGAGTTAAGTTGGTTTTGAATAATCGAAAAGATTAAAGACATATTTTTTGTTGTCAGGCAAATACAAAAAAAGTGTAAGGAACAAAAAAAAATATTTTACATATTCTTCAATTGAATTAGTCAAGACATTTGACTCAATTAGTAAACAGGTCTGTAATATTGTTTGAAATTTGTTTGTTGTTCACCAAACTTTATTTGTATTATACAATTTCTACATGGTGGAATGAGAGAAAGTGTTATTACTAGAGATGGAAATTTTGAGGCACTTAAAGTGAAAATTGTTTAATGAGATACTATCTTCAATTTTGCTTTTGCTTTTTGCGACAATAGTCTTTGGAACTGTTTTTGGCTAATCAAGATTCGATTACAGATTTGATAGTGGAATATTAAATTTGATTTTTTAAGAGTAAAAAAAAATATTTATTTTATTTTATTTCGGATTAACAATACGCGGATAATTATGCTTTTCTTGTCAATTCATAAAATGCGTAACTGTTTGAATGTAATTTATAATGATTGTTGTTTAATAATTAATATTAAAAATACCAAAGTCCTTTATCAGACAATGATATAAGAAAATTTTCAGAAATTTTTAGCTTAGTTGGTTATCAACTTAAAAATATGAGCAAAATTTAAATATCTTGGTAGTTTTTAAGTAGAAAAATAGACTTAGATATTTAGATATAACACAACCCCCAATGTTTAACAAATTAAAGACAAAAGTATTTCATTATGGTGAAATAACTACTAGAAATGGTGATCATGTGATATTATCCAATTAGTTGTATTTAAAGCTATAATTTTATTTAATTTATTGTATGAAATGAGACTTGGATGCCTTATTGATGTAACGTAAAAACATTAAATATCCCATTTAATAATATCCAGAAAAAAATTTAAAAATACCATGGCAAAAATTGATATGCTCTTCAAATTATTTAATGTGATGCAATAGAGCCTATTATTGTAAAATCTCATAAATGGAATGGACATGTGAAAAGAATAAACATTATAGAGCATGGTTTTCATGAAAAAAAAAAAAACAGATCATTGTTCTAAAAGTAATTTAATTCAAAATGAGCCTAAGTTTTGCAGGTATAATAAATATAGTCATTTCAAAATAAACATAAGAGACAAAAGGCATTTTTGTTTACAAAAGGCAATACATGTTTATTCTAAATTCACCTGCTGATTCTTAAATCGACTGAAACATTTTTTAAAACATAAATTTACATTTATAAAAAAAAAAAAACTCCTGCTATAGAATGGAGAGGGAGGGATTAATTATTAAAATATTATTTAAATACAATGAAGTAATAAATTTGAATTGGTTTTATGTGGGAATTTAAAATGATTTGTATCCATAAAATCTTTAAAATATTTATTAAAATAATTTGTTTAATTTTAATTATCAAAAGTTTATACATATAGGCATTGTTAAATTCTTTAGCTATTATATATATAATTTTAAAATACTATCAGTATACTGAAAAATGAAGCTCTCTTTGAGACTAACACCACATATAATTTTTTTCATTACCACCAACCTCATTTACGGCCTTTTTATGAGTCTCATGAAATCTTTGGGATCTAATTTAAAATTTCAGTTCTCAGTAATATATACAGTCTAACTCTATTTGAGTATTTTAAATGTTTAAATGATGTCAATAAAAATAATTGAATCATTAGTGCTCAAGAAGTCATGCAATATCCACATATGTAAAGTTTTCATCTAGCACACCCACTTTTTAATTAGTCTCAACTATTACTATGTTAAACTGTACAAAGCAGTAGTGTCAACCATATCTGTTTATTTTCTCAATACCTAACACACATAGTTCCATATTTCACTACGTAATTTATAATCTCTAAATTGTTTTTTATATTAAACAAAATAATACAGACCTATTTAAATCTTTCTCTTCACTCATAGGCATATTTATTTTACTATTAAGGTATTTCTATCAAAAGCATTGCATCCAAGATTAATTGTATAATTATTTTCATTCATTATGTTTTTGATCTATATTGATAATTTGACCAAGATATTTACAATTGTTGATTTCTCATATATTGCTATTAATTTTTTTTTGAAAAGCAATTAAGTTTTATCTTTTATTTATGGTATTTATCTTTAATACTACTTTCTTGTTTTTGCTCATAGATCTTGGGATATAATCAACAACTTTATCTAACACATCTCATTTAAGGAATCTCCATTTATTTTTATTCCTTTATTCCCATTTTAATTCATAAATATTTTCTATAAAATAACTAAAAAAGTTTTGGAGGTATAGAATCATTTTGCATGCACATTCTCAAAATAGAATTTACTTTTTCTTTGAGTGTTTCTCTACATTCTTGTAATATTGTTTTCCCTTACACCTTTCTTTCAACTTTTTCTGTGTCCTTTTTATTCTCTTTTCAATACTTCTTTTTTTAAACTAATCTTTTAATTTCCTAAAAGGCATGGATTTTTTATTGTTTTTGCTGTCTCTGAATTTCTTTCACAATGTTCACTATTTTCTTTTATTGCTTTTTTTTTTAAATCCAATTTTATCTTTTTCATCCATTGGATGAACTTTTCAATATTTTATTATTCTTTTTCATTTGTGTTTTGGATGTTCTTGAAACTTTTGGCTACTTAAATCTTTGAAACTTTTATTTATACCCATCTTGTTATTGTTGTCATCCTTTATTTCATTAATGTTTTTATTTAATTTCTGCATTAAAATTTTTTATTTCTTTATATTGTTTCTCAAGTTTTGCATCTTTTGATCATTATTATTTATTTTACTACATTTCTTGATTTTTTTTACTATTCAAATTTTTTTCATATTTTGCTTTTCTTGAATTATGTTTTGCATTCCAAGTAAAAAAATAAGTACTGCATCTGAAAAGTTGCTATTGTCTTATTTTAGGTGTTCCTCTATTTTCTGCAATTTTATTGTCACTAATTTTTCATTTTGAACTTTCCATGAACATCCTGTGAATTTTGTGGAACTTGATTTTTCATCTATCAAGTTTATTTTATTTTTTCTTTGGATCATTTGTATCTATTCTATAACATTTTTATCTTAAAATTCACTTACACTGTATTTCTTTTTTTTTTTTTTGACTATTTATTTCATAAAATTTGAATTAGTTGACACTTTCAGAAAATTCTATTTAACATCATTTTGGTATTTTTAACTTATTTTGTTGAATATTAAAACCCTGTTTTATCTTAATTTTTTTGCCCTGGTCTATTTTATTATATTCAGTTTTTCTCTTTACTATCCTTAGCTC
This sequence comes from Epiperipatus broadwayi, assembly GCA_028023455.1. Classification (NCBI taxonomy): domain Eukaryota; kingdom Metazoa; phylum Onychophora; class Udeonychophora; order Euonychophora; family Peripatidae; genus Epiperipatus; species Epiperipatus broadwayi. The sequence continues at coordinate 18,473,236 of JAQFVV010012398.1, read as the reverse complement.
TAGCATCCATTTGACACCATTCATTACTGTTGCTTATATTTGTGCCCATTCAGTGGGTTTGTACGGCCTGGGTGCAAAATTAAATTGCCATTCTTCCAAAAAACAAATCACAATAATAATAAATTGAAATTTTGATGTAACATACAATATAAAAATTTATTATAAAACAGATTTGATCGTTATTTTCTTTTAATAGCCGTATTTTTGTTATATTACATTTTAAGAAAGAAAAAATGTGTCTCTCTTTTTTTCTTTTTAGTTTTAAGTTTAATTGTGATATATATATTCTGTGCATATAAGTTTGAATTCTAATATTATTTTTATTTGATATGATTTAATTCTAGGGTAAAGTTAATTAATGAATTGGTCGCTAGATAGCTTTTCACAGCAATTTTGTAGCGTAAATTTCTGACGTTTGTTAATTAGACTATAATATTGGCTATATATATATATGTATATGTAATAAAAGTACTGAAGAGATAAATACAAATACAATAAAGATGTCTATCTCAAAAACAGCAGAGACCTAATCATAGACATGGTATAACTAATAAACCAGTATAAAGGCATAAATAACACCTGTACTAAAATCAAATAATCAGTTGACATCAACAAAATCAAGTATTGAAGCATCCATTTTTTTAAAAAAATATTTTTTTTATCATTTTTTATTAAGGTGAGTTATTTGCACCATCCCTACAATGTGCTGCCTGTACATTGCACCCTTGCATGAAACAAGTTTGCATATATATTTTTTGTTGTTATTGCTTAACCATTTTATTGGCTGGTCATCAATGTTGAACCTCATGATATTTGAAACCCCACAAGCTGAATAAAATCAATAAATAGCTGATAGCAGCTTCAATAAAAGTGAGGAAGTAAACTGGAGTCAATTATCCTAAATGATTTGTTGACTTATATACTGAATGGTAAAAAATAACAATATGTTTACATGTCAGTACCAAGTGGAAATATATAGGCAGTTTTCTGTTTATATATCATAAAAAACAATTCATTCAATCTAACAAAAGTCATAGGATCACTGCTAAAATGAATCATTATCATTGATGGAGATAGTTTAGTTACTCAAAATATGATGTTGATGGTGTAATACTGATGAAATGGTAATATTTTTCTAACAATAATTATTCTTAAATTATTTTTCTGGATTGATCATAAAAAAAAATTGGCTTTAATAAAATGATAAATTAAAAAATGACAAATTTAATGTACAAAAAAATCACACTGCATGTGTATACATGATATAAGCCATCTTTGTATAAGAATTACATCTGTGTTGGTTGAATTTACCACTTATTTAACTACTTTTAATCCAATATAAAAACAAATAAACAAACAAAAAATAACCTTTTGAAAGATATATGCATAAACTACACAGAGTCTCTCATATGGTAATTGTATACTGTAAATTAATGAAGTCTATTCTTGCTGCAAAAATTTACATTGTTTAGTATTTTATAATTACAAAAATATTATAAAGGTAAAAGACCAAAGAAAACGTACTATTTTCAAGTTGAAAATAATAATAATAATGAGAAAATATTTATTAATTACTATCAAATTTGTACTTGTATATTGAAAATATTTTAATTACTTATAATTATTGAAGATTTTTTAAAAGTATAATTTAAATTTAGGACTTAAACCATTACTTTACTATTTAGAATCAGCCTATGTGAATAGTTTTGGTAAATTTTATTCTTAACATGTTTAGTTTTCTTCACACATTAATCCTAGGGCAGTAATTTTGTTGAAGTTTGGTTTATCCACAGTTCTTCCATTGGTAGATAGCTATCAACACATTGGCTCTTCTCTCTTGCAGGACAAACAGTGAGAAGGCTATATGACATCCTTAGGCTCTATCTTCAATACACTTTCAATGATTATATTACTTCATCATAATATCAATTGAAAATGATAAAGATATGATTTTCAATGCTGGCTTCATTTTTATTCATTAGTTCCCTCACTGCGGTTACTTAGTTCTCTGAGAAATTATACATTCAATATATTACACAACTGACTTTCTCTCTCCTGAGTCTATTCAACAACTAACAGTTCACCTCAATGCAACCGATTACAACTTCAATTAATAACTTTATCTGATTCTGATATTATTTTGATCTCTTTACATAGTCTCAGCCTTTCATGGAAATATCTGTTGCCGTAAAATGGAAAGGAATGCTACATGCATTTCAAATAATTAATTGGCTTGTTTATCAATGCTATATCTTATTTTTGATTAGACTTTTTCTTATTTGCATTTTTTTTTCAATAACTAATTTAATCAAAAGAATTGGACAACATGGAAGAAGAAAAAAAACTTGGAAATTACATTTTTTTTTTTTTTCTAATCTCACATCAACTGAGATTTATAAAATCAGAGTTTAAATTCTGGAGCTACTAATCTTTACATAAATTAATTGTTAAATTAAATAAAAATAAAATATTTAACTTACAAAAACAATTGTTTCTTGGTGTTCTGTTTTAAGTATATATCACTTTCCATAAAATTTGGCCTCCAATTAAATGACTTTAGGCCTTTATGAGAAATAGATAAATGTTATAAAGTTTTTTATTTATTTGCTGAAGATGTAATTTTTTTATTTGCTTTTTATCACAATAAATTAATTTGATTTGTTATAATTTAATCACCTCAACTAATTTATTGAAGCTAATGTGATTTAACTCTGGAGCTTATTCATATAGACTTATAAAATAACTGAATTAACCAACTTACACATTGTTTTTATATGCTTGCATATATGAATGATTTCTATAGACACACAAACATGTTTAAATATTATGCATGCATAAATATAGTTGGTTTCACTTTACAATACTACCTTTCATAACTTGGATTATTACTCAAATTATCAATAATGAATTTTACAATTGCAACCCCCTCCCCCAAATATCAACTACATTTAGTTAATCACTGAATGATTATCTTATTTCACTTACCAAAATAATTAGTTATATCACTGCTAAAATTTGTTTGTTACCATTTTGATAGTGTGACCACATAATCAGTCTATGTGTACTTTGCTTGTTTTTTTTTAAATTTTTTTAAATTCATTTGGCCAAAGTGTGCAACTTTAGCTTTTTATATTTTTCTAAATAAAAGCTTATGTATAATGTTACTGATGTAATATATATAAACATATTTTCAATGTTTCTAACTCTCTATCTTTTAAAACAAGATCAGCTCTCCAATCTAGGGCCATTTAGTATAAGCTTGAAAATACAATGATTATTAGATCTCATGATCAGCTTCTGGCAGTTGTCTTCAACTTGGTGGAGAATTACTATTGTTTTATTATATTGTTTAAATTGTAATTAGTGTTTTGTTGTTATTATCACTAAATTTTATTAATGACAATATTCTCTTATAACATATAGGGTATATGAGCACAGACTTTCACATAACCCACCACTCTTATCTGAATTTAATGATTGTAGCAATTAAATAATTTCTATAATATGGATATCTCATTTTGTTAAAAAATTAATATAGAGTCTTTATTCATTTTTTAACATAACCTACATCTTTGTTACTCGAGTGTTTTAATAAAATGATTTTAGTTATTTTAATACTACTTACATATTATAATTTAAGTGAAGGGATTACATACATTGGAGATTATTTATCCTTTTTTTTACATGTGTGTGGTCATGTATATCGCTTATATAAAATAGGATGGATGACTGAAGGGAGCTTGAAAATCTGTGTTCAAATCCCATCTAATTATATCTAAAGCTTAAGTATATACATTATCCTTGTATTCAAATATAATTTAGTAAACAGATATTCTATATACTTCATGTAAAAGTTTGATCATCTTATTTTCCTTTGAATTATTTGATTTTTTGTATATATTGCAACAACATGGAATAATAGGCCAATGCAGTGTGGTATAATAAAAGGTGTGTTATAATAAAAACATCAATAAATAATTAAATCAACAACAAATGAGCAAAATAAGCAGCAAGAGAAAATAGTATAATTACGATAATGAATAGATCATCACTAGAAATAATCATTATTCAATAGTCATCCTTTGTGACTGTTTAAAAGAAGTATACTATAGAATCTTAGGTTATTATTTTAAGTTATTTCAGTGAAGTTATTTAATGCTAAAATAAATTAATTGTCCTTATTTTCCTCTATAATCAATAAGCTTATTGATTAAAAATAATAATAAAATGAAAGATTTGATAAATACCCTACATTACAAATAAATCATTCTGATTTTGGCTATTTACAATATGTGAAAATATTTAAATAGATTGAATAAAGCAATAAAATATACAGAGAAATATAATTGAGTTTACATAACATATACATAAGCATGCAGACATGCATGTTTGGTAAACAATGTTGACGTCATAGCAAGGTAAATACGTGACTACATACATTCCAATCATTAATAAGCCAATAAATATTATTCTAATTTAACAAAACAAATATACGTACAATAAACACACACACACACACGAATATTCCAATAGAAAATATTCCATATTATTAATTAACTTGCAATTTAAATTATTTTTAATAATATCCTATCTATCTAAAATCTGGAATTTCACCTGTTCTTAAAAACACATTTGACAATTCACTTTTATATTTCTAACTAAAACAAAACTTTTAGAGAATATACTTACATTTTCTATCCTTTGGAGACATTGAACTGATCACTTATTTTTTGATGAGTCTGTAATTGTTGTTGTTATTTTTGCAGGCTAATTTATTCAACAGATACTGTAAGAAAGTTTCCTCTTTCTTTCTTTTTTTAAAAAAAACACTAATTGAAATGAGTCTGGTGATAATTTTCTTATTCTTCATTCTTTGAATTATATACACAGCATATATGTATTTTCTCAATAGTTCACTTTTTAATATTTGCATAAGCTGGTGAAATAGGTTCCATGCATGGAAAATGTAGATATGATTGGCACTAATTTTTTTCATCTTTAATTCCATACTTATATAAAAAGATTAGTATTTCGATATTTTTTAAATTAGTAGGCTGGTTTCTAAATGTACTGGTCAATGTGTATATAAAATAAAGTCTGGAGGGTTCTCAACTCTGATCAATTTGTGTAATTTCATGAACTTTATCCATGCATGTGAATTACCAAAAAAAAAAAAATATATATTGTTTTAGAAAAAAATTTTTTTTTCTTTCTTACATTAAAAATTTAGATTTTTGTCAAAATCAATAAAGATCTTTTTTATAATTGATTTTAAATAATTTATAGTACTTTATATGCATTCTATGTTCCATGCTGTAATAGCAATCCATATCACTATACTTGTATTTAAAGCATAATTTTGTATTCTCTTTGAATTCTCTCAGATATTTCTAATTCCCATATGTTAAACTTGATATCACAATTCTCTTCTGTAAAAAGTTAATTGCCTGAGAGATCATATAATTTTTGAGCACCAAAGATATCTTATTGGACTTTGGTTCAGAAATCTTTAGCTCTCAAGTCACTCATTCATCCACTAGCTAGTCCATTTAAGGCATTAAAACCAATAAAACATTACATTGCACCAGCTTACACAATGCATTCCAATAACAAATTTTTCTTTTTTTCACCCAATTATGCTATCTAATGTAAGCTTAGATAATTAATAGATGCTATATGTTAGTTGATTATAGCCATTAGTTAGAAGCTAATCTAGAGAAATGAATAAACCAGCAATGTATAGGATTTGTTAAACATTGCCATCCAGCATCTTTTGATTACTCAAGCTCACCCTAAGTGACATAACTGTGGTGACAAGAAGACAGATTTACTGGGCATTCTTATTATACTATACCTATTATGCACAAATTATTATTATTATCATCATTTTTTTCTCTTTTTCATCATTTAAACATTTTATTCCCCCTTTCAATAAACTTTTTTCTCTCAAAAATGATTCTTAAACAATTTTATTGATATATTTTCTTCACCTTTTCATTCCATAAAACAACTTTTTGTCTCTTTCTGGAAAACTGCTCAAATTCTCATCACCTAACAATTGGCTTTTAGTACTAAACATTATCCCAAAATAACAAATAAAATATAAATTTATCTCATATGGAAAAAGTATAATTATAATTTATCATTTTTGTTTTATTTATCTATTATTAGATCAACAGATATAAAACAATCCATGGTTGTTATATTCATCTGCATCATAAATAAAATTTATCAGCCACTGATCTGTGTAAATGTGGGCAAACACAAACTATGACACTGCTAAATTTGTGGTTATAGTAAAAATAAAGAACTTAATAAAGCTATTGCTGATTCTAACTGATTGAAATATCTACAGTTTCCTTTATAATATTTTATTAATAGTTATACTATCAAAAACATTTGTAAATTAAATAAATGATATCACTAAAACATCACATAAACACCATTTTGTTTACATAAACTGTTAAAACTGTAGCAAAGTCTCCATTCAGTAATGCCACCTAGTGTAAGCCTTAATAATCAATGGATGCAAGAAGGCTTGTGCATAAAATTCCTATCTAGTGCCCATTTATAGGCACTAAATAGGATTTATGCAAAAACCTTGTACCTATTTATTACTAAGGCTTGCACTAGATGGCACTACTGTATGGGGAATGGAAAATAAAGTGGCTAACAGTTTTCTTTGGGCATAATTGTTGAGAGATTCTTGACTCCATTTAAGGAGAAGCTACAGTACATCACATCATAAAGTTGTAGTTGTATTTAAATATTTTTTAAGGATTTACATATATTTTTTTATTGTACATATACTAAATTCTTTCTGAGAATGCGCAATCGCCTAATTAAATATTAACTCTACAAATGATTAATGGCAATTGATCATAATAATTGAATGATTTGTTCCTCAGTAATTCATAAGAAATTTGAGCATTGGAAGTGACAAAAGGGAACCAGTAATACTTGAACTTTGAGCTCTAGAATCTGCTACTCTAATTTTGCACCAACTCATGCAAAGACATCATAGTTAATGATAAGTTTGATACAGTCTGCCATAATTTCAATATAAGTTTTTTCAACATATCAAATCTAGAGCTATAATAATTATATAATTCCATACCTCAGGAAATGTAACTGAATTTTGTGAATGTGATGTTTTTATTTTTATTTTCAAAACATCGGAATGATATTATTGTGCATATGAGAAACTAAAACAATACCATAGTTTGGTTCATTTTAAAACTTGCTTTTGTAAGATTGATCCATAATTATTTTAACAGGATTGAAGGGTTTCATGGTGCAATGATAGTAGATTAAAGTGTCCATCTATTTTAATAACCCAAAATATTATCACGTATATGAGAAATCCAAACAATATAATGGTTTAGTTCATTTTGAAACTGCTGATATAATAGCAGAAAACATATTACTTGATTTGGCTATAATTACTATAAAAAATTGAAGGGTTTCTGGTGTCAAAAATAGTGGATAAACTGTCACAACTACAACCTGGGATTGAATCCATACTAGGTAAATTTTAAAATATTTTATACAAGCTTGAATTTTTTTATTTTAGCTAATCAAGTATCAGATATCATTCTATTTTGGTCAGTAAATGGGTATCTAACTATTCTTAGATAGTAGATAAAGCTAGAATACAAAAGTACTCAAGCCATAATCATCTGACTATTGGTAGCCTGTTAATTAGTGCCTTTCCCTTTGACTGTTTCTTTGTGGGGATTCTTGGAGAAACCTCTGCCTTACAACAGACTTTAATTGCTGCTTTATCTTTTGTATATTCTAATTAAAGGCAAAAACTTAATCTCATAGACCTTTTCTTAATTTACCTTTAATTAAAATTTTTTTAATAATATAAACAAAAAGTATTTTCATTTGAAAACAGTTTCAAATTTATCACTTTCTAGGGAATTATGGTTGATGTTTAATGATGGTTCATCTGAAAGGTTATTTAGATGTTGTTGTAATGGCAGTTACTAAAATTTTAAATACACATTATGAATTTTCTAGGTGTTTTGTTTTTATTAGAGAATCCCTCATCTCAAATCTATCATATACAATAACCCATAAACTCAGAAAGTCAAACCATCCCTTCATAATTGTTTGCTGTAGTAAATGATTGCAATATGGTGGAGTTGATAGATGGGTTATAATGATTTTTTAAAAAAATCTACAAATATATATATATTTAATTACAAAACACTATTGGGTTTTTTTTTAAGGATTTAAATATATATTACTCATGATTAACATCAATTTATACACAGATCAGTAAACAGATATCCAGTTACGTTTGACTGGACTATAAAATGAGATATAAAAAGTTATAAATTTATCACCAATTTGCATTTAGCTAGTATGGTAAGTCTTCTCCGTTGCTTTTTTGTTGGGGAGATGTTAAATGCTCTTTATCTTTCGGCGAACTACTTGAAGCTGTTTTACAATCTATCTACCTATCTATACTTATATATATATACACAATAAAAATAAATGAAAAATCATACTATTAAATAAATCCTAGTTACGCTTCATTTAAAATAACATTGCATCAAAAATATTTTAAAAATAAACGGTTTAAGAATTTGAAAAATAGCAATATCAGATAATTTTAAGAATATAAAAACTATCAATGATCAAAATTTAAAAATAAATCTTTTTTTTCTTTTTTTTAAAAAAAGGAATAAAAATCGAACGCAAAAATCGAATAAAATTATTTTTTCAATTAAATCAAATCTTCTTAGTATTAGTTATTCACTAGAGGGTCATGCCCCCTACAGAACATTTTAGTACTTAATGTGAATAATTATAACTACTTGAAGATAAATACTAATGAGAGAGCTATTTTTTTTTTAATATACATTCTTACACAAAATTATTGCGGAGAAATTTACATATTCATATATATATATATGTATGGCACTTTTTAAATTTCATACGTAACTTTAACTAATTAAATATGAATTACAAGAGGAGAATGCATTAGCAGCAAACAATGGACAACTAAAGTTAATGATTAACAAACAGTCTGTCAAGATATACTATTGGCAAGAAGTTGTTTTGAAAAGCAGAAATAGCTTCAGCTGTAAAGCATAAATAAATAAACACATTTATTCATGTTCATAAATCGCTTATTTATTCTCTTTTATTGCTTTCTATGCGTCATAAGATAAGATCACTGCGTGAAAGAACGTTGAGTAACTAAGCATCAAAGTAGTTCAAACACGTGATAATATTTAAGTCTAACACTCACTATTAGAACTACATCCGGTAAATTTTACATACTATCACCATTTTCAAGTCTCTGTGAAAAATTTCAAAAAGATCCTGTTTAATATTTATAACATATATATTACTCTCTTTTTTTTTTTAGTATAAATAAAACAAAAGGATCATTTAGATCAAAGGATCTGTACGCCACTGAAGACATTATAAAATTGTTTTACCTGATCGTAAGCCTATTACATTGTTTGAGTTTATAAAATTAAAGTGAATAGAAAAGACTGCAGTGATTATTGGGAAATATCTTTATTTCCTTCAAACAAGTACTTTAAAAATATGTTAATGCTTTCATGATAAATGAGAATCAGTGAATTTATATAGTTTGAAAGAATTAAAATGCATTTTTGACATAATTTTTTGTTGTAAGGTTGCTGTGTCTTATGACCAGCAAGTAAATAAATGGACAAATGCAGAATTGAGATGGTAAGATTATAGTTTAATACGAATAATTTTAACTATATACATGGCCTATTATAAGGCGTAATAAAATAATAAAAGGTCGTGGTGACCTGCATATAAATACCCTAGTCCTGCTTTTGGACTTACAGAGGCAGAAGTCTCTGACTCATAATTAAAACTCAGAGCAATTAGATCAGGTTATGAGGGTTTATATACCCCTCAAGACTTCTGGAGTCTTTTACATTCCTAACCATATATGGTGTTTTTACATATGTTTTCACATACATGCAGTATTTTCACATTTCTCACCATATATGGTATTTTACATAGTTTTCTGACCCTATAAGGTCAGCTGGGCTTTCTATTATTATATAACTTTCTATGATTTAACAACATTGCAATTTTACACAATTGTTATACTTAATTACTGTACAGTTATTTTACATATTTATTATACATTACAGTTATTACTTTTATTCTACATTTATACAATTATTATTATTGTTTTACATATTCATTATATTTATACAATTATTATTATTTACAAATTCATTATACATTATATGTGTTTATACCTTGACCTTGAATACTGCAAAGGTATGTACAAAAAAATATACTCATGGCTTGCATTCTGCTTTGTGGATTTAAATAAGGAATTTGAATTAGTGAATCAAATAGATTGTATCAGTGTTTGAAATTAACTATCTGGGCAATGAAGAGAATGGAATGGACAAATGGATTTGTCATGTGATTATTGTCTGAACTTGCCCATATAATAGAATACTATTGATTGATTGATTGATATACGAATATAGTAAAAATGAAAAAGTAATTCTTTCATGTTTTTTCATATGTAAGAACAAATAAAGGATCATTAATGCAATGAAAGTTCAATAAGAGAACACTCCTGACCATTATTGTGGATACGAGTATATTTGTCATTGCTTGTTAATATTTTAATAATGTCTTGATTATTTTTTTTAGACAGACAATAAATGAATTCCATAAAAAATGTCCAAGTAGGAATAATCCCACAAGGGATCAAGAATTTCAAATTTTAAATAATTTTGAAGTGTCATTTTTTTTAAAACAAAATATTTGGTTTATTTGTATATAATTCTATGATTTCTTTAATAAATCTATTTTCTATTTTATTACTTTTTTTTCCATTTTTTAAAAATAATATGAGGTTAAATCTCAACCTTTCTCTTGGAATCTAATCATTACTATAATGTAAATGAAACAACAGCAAAGCAATCTGGATAATATATAAAAATCAGAATTATCTAGTAGTGTTCTTTTATTGCTTGAATGCTTTGCATGGTAAAATGAAAGACTCTGAAGTTCAGGAGCACTTGAATTGTAGCCCAACTACACCACATCTGGTATTCAAACATTTTGTGAACTATGAACCATTTGATTTTTTTTTTATTGCACAGATAGATTGAGTTTGTTGATTGTTATTACTATTGGTATTGTTTTAGTCTTGACTGTTTTCAATGAATTTACATTTATAAACCTGTCTAGCCTTAAGCATTATTAGCTTTATTATTTAAATATAGGGGATTTGAATTCAAGACTATCAAGCACCCTTCAACTATCCATACCATCTAATACCACTGATACACATGATCACATACATGTATAAAGGATAAATAATCACCAATATACATATTTCATGCTAACCAGCACTCATCATTTGGTCCAGATTATCATCTCCCACACACACATATATAATCAGTGCTCAGTTTACATTTAGATAGCAAATCTTCATACTTTAATGGATAGGCTTCAATCCACTCCAATCTCTAACTCTTCAGTAATACATTGTTGGAGTGCAGTTTGAAAGTTATAATCGATTATTTGTAAGTCTGCTTTCAGAATAGATTATATTTACCTGTTTAATGAGGTTTTATTTAAACTTCTTTGTATGAATAATTTCACTCTCTGTGATCAAATTGCAATCTTTAGTGTCTATATAAACATATTAGATCCTAAATAAAGGGGGATTTCCACTTTTATTTAAAAAAGAGATTGCCTTGACAACAAATTGAGATCGTTATTGATATTCATATTGTTTAAGTGTTTGAACTTTCAATGAAATTATATATATATTGATAGAAAGAGATAAGGTCTATTTTATTGCACAAAATGAATATTGGAAAATCAGAGGGCCACCATAATTCAAATAAATAAACAATGGGTTTTTTAAATGTTTTTAACAATGGATTTCTGATAAGATTGATGACTATCAGTATGATGCTAAAGTGGTGAAAGTATATAAGGTTACTAAAGTAAATATTGATATGTAAATTCTATTATAATGTTATATCAAAAGGCATGGATTTGAACAATTGATCATAGATAAAAGTAATAAACAAGTTGAGTAATGTCAGCAAATTGATCTTGAAGATCTGGTGGTTTGTGCAGTGGTAGAGTGATATACTCTAAAAAGGCCCATGATCCATAAGTTGCAGCCACACTTGTCACTTCTGGTACTCAAACTTCTCCCATGCAATAAAGAATTCAATTATAATTATACTCTCATAAATTGTAATGATAGTAGAGAGCTTTATCTTGTTAAATGTAAATGCATGTATGCACACATACAGAGAAAAGCTTTATCAAAAACAATTTTAAACTACTAGGCTTAGTTAGCTTTTGACTAATGCATGTCATAGTTGTAGTGACAACTGTAAAGAGAGAGTGAGTGTATATATAGATGATTTGTGTGAATTTACATAAATTTACATATGAATGCTATGTATTGCGAATAGGCCAATTCTTCAATATGAGAATGTAAGATTCCTTCCTATTAATGGCATATTTGTCATTTAATGTATGCCATGCCTCCTTAATCTTTAGCTTTGTGTCATTGTGCTCAGTGAAGACAATAACAATGGTGGTGGGAACAAAAGGGTGTCCAATTGCATAAAAATGTTCAAAAAATATAGAGCATGTTTCTGTGTTTGTACCAGCTTTATTGTATAGATAGATATGTTGAGCTATGTGTTGGGTGGATAAGTTTGCCCAAGATTCATCATAATAGATGCAAAGGCAGATGGGATCATGGCATTTGGTCTTGTAAATGATTTTGGAGTGAAAGTCAGAAGGCAAGGCATTTTTATCATTCTTAAGAAGGTGATGGAGGGAGAATGCAGTGTGCAGAGCTATTTGATGTGTAGTGTTAATAATTTTAGCAATGCATCAAGTTATGGGAGGTGTATAGGGAATGTGGATCCAAGATTTTGCATCAAGAACAACACTGGACATGTCTGCACCAAGTGCAACAATGCAAAGCAAAAGATTAAGGAGGCATAGCATGTATCAAGTGATAAGCATGCCTTCAATAGGAAATAATCTTGTGTTCTCATCTCAAAGAAACGGCCTATTCACAAAACATAGCATTCATATGTAATTTTATATAAACTATTAAAAATCATCTATATATATATACCCATTCTCTCTTTACAGCCACTGCTATATCTATGACATATATTAGTTAAAAACTATCTAAGCCTAGTTGTTTAAAATTACTTTTTGACAAAACTTTTCTCTGTACATGCACATATATGCATTTACTCTCATAATTAGTGGATTTTTTTTTCATCTCTTCCATAACTAATTTAGTTTTTAGCAAATAATCCCCACTTTAGGAAACAACCACGTTTAATTTTTTTAATTAACATTGTAGAAAATTTGTGGTTAATCTCTAGCTGTTTAATATATTAATAACTAACTTTTTTATGCATTTTTTTAATTCTGTAATTTTAAAATTTTGTAATAGAATCAACATCTACTCCTAAATACAAATGCATTAACAATGCTGTTTTCACATCTCCTTTAAACAACCAACAAATAAAATGTATCACATGAAATTTTTCATATGTAAATTCTTTTCTGATGTTTTTAAAACCACATATTTATTATTTTTCTCCTTTTCTTCTTTTTCTCTGTTATCATTAAATTATTATTATTATAGATTTATTTTTCAATTATTGTTTCCAATTTTCAAATTTCCTTTTTATTATCATCATATCTACTAGTTGGCATAAATTTAGACAATGATAACATGGTTTAATGTAGTCCTAAAAGTTCTAGGATAAAGGTTTAATTCATCACTTCTAGACGTTGAGTGTCATTTGATCTTTCAAGCAGCTATTTGATTATTTTTATATATACATATATAACACTTCTCAAAATTATTTTAGCTCTATTGACCTAACATTTTTGCAATTCTCATTGAAAGTATTATTATTTGTTTTTGGCATTATGATAGAATATGTTTAATAGTTATTTTACTATGATATAGAAAAGATGAAGCTTATCCTGTGATATTTTGGTAGTTGTCATGGAAACATGGTTGTCATCAATTTCTCTGAAAAATATACTCACATAAAAATAAAAGCTGCAAAAACATAAACTATGTATCATATGCCCTCAGATGAACATATCTTGATGATGAATGAATCAACAGAAGTGAAAATTCAACTACTGCCGAAATTAAATATCAGCAAAAGATTTTTTGAGCTATAGAGGTCTCTGGTGTATAGATTTATTATATTAGTCAAATTTATGTCACATGATATGTAAATAAATTGAAGGTTATATGGTGACTAAGTACATTTTAACATAAATCAAAATAAAAAAGTGATTACATTTTTCAAAGAAAAAATTGATTTTATTTCCGAATTTCTTTTTAAAATTTTATTAATTTCAATAACCAACATGAACAGATTTAATATGTTCCAGGTCACTGTATCTATTTTTAACCAAGCTGAATAAATATCAAAAGCAAAATTACATTGAAAAAATATAAAATAATTTATAACACCTTAAAGCAAAAGTCTATTTAAATCTATCTCATTATTTTTTCTTTAAATATTTCACTACAAATGTTTCAAGTCATGCGGACAAAAAATATATATCATTGAAATAGTTATCTCTGAATTAGATCCAGAATGGGCGTGCGTGCAGTAAAGGTTATGCTTGTAATTAATAATAACTCTCATAAATAAACAATTTTTAATTTTCAATACGATTTGATTAAATATTTTCAAAACTTGAATCAAATCCCTAAACATACTTATGCTAAAAAAAAAAAAAATAGAAAAAAGACAGATTTCAAGTAATTTATTAAAGAATTATTTATAAATATTAATCAAAGTTTTTTTATTAGAAATATATTTAAATAAACCTTTACTGCACAAATATTTATAATAAAAAAATTTCAGAATAAAAATACAAGTACATGTGAGAATGTACAGTGTATATATATATGGTGGAAGTTATTTATTCAAAATTTGTATGCTTAAATACGTAAAAACATTACAAAGGCAGTACAATATTATATATGTGCGTACGTTTATTTTGTAAAAGAATTTTTTAATAATATATATACAAATAGAATACCCCATTATTACAGCATTTTGAATTTGTTGTCCTTTCATAAATTAATATTTTTCTTCTTCTGGATATTAGAAAAAAGTAGTAATTTTCAATGATACACATATTACCCACTATTACCAACTTTCTGCATCTTTAAAACTACCCACTAATTATTGATAACAGAAATAAAAATTAAATATATGTAATCTAATCTGTATATAAAACAGATATTTTTATATTTGTAAAAATTATAATTTAAAAAGTAAAAATTTAGCAGTTTAGTTTATTCAATACAATCTGCATAATAAAAATATAATTTTATATCTATATAGCATCTTTTTTTTTCATATGTCAAAGCGGGAAGCGAACCCGGGCCAGCTGCTGCGAAGGCAGCTATGCTAACCACTAGGCCAGCAATTCTTATATTGCATCTTTATAATCAAAAAATTACAAATTCACTAATTAGTCATTTATAATAAATCTATTCTATAGAGATTCTTTTGCATTTTTTCAGAATTGATTATATATTTTTTAATACATGGATTTTTTTTAGACAGCTTTAATAGTAATAAAATATCATAAAGCATCTTGTACAGACTTCATCTAAGAGATAAATTCACTTTTGGCTTTATTAACTCGTTCAACTCTGTAACTGTAGACATAGACTTAATAGCTATTAACTTTGTGCTTAATGGTTTTGTACTTGTTCACATCTGTGTAGGTTAATGATCATTAAATTTCATTATAAATACAACAACCAAAAGTTGTTCTGAATTTGTTGATGAGACTCCTGTTACATTTAGGAAGATCCAATCCATCTGTTTTTATTGTTGAATCTGTTAAAAAAATTATTTGAGAATCTTATAAGAATTTCATTTTTAATATTCATTTTTAAATATTCAGTTGTAAATTTGTGATTGAACGAACATCTAAAAAAGGATCTTGATTTAAGATGACATTTAGATGGTAAATTTGTATTTTAAATTATTGAAAATTCTAATTTATTTAATAACTTTTTATTTATTTTCTGTGAAAAAATTTCTTTTCTGATATCAGGAAAAGAACTATATAAAAGAGTAGAAAGCTACTGCAAAAATGTTAAACCTAGATTAATTGAATATTCAGAATTTTGACTTTTTGTACAAGCAGAGGCATAGAATTCTCCTGTAGAATTTTCTAATGCTAATGAAACTGTCCATAAACTATTTGCATCCCAACTTCAAAAAGTTCCAGATAGAATTCCATGAACATTATTTCTAGACAATGTTTTAGAAGTAACTTTAAATAAATGAAGACAATTAGATTATAATCTAAAGTTACTTCTAAATAGCATATTGCAGATCAGTGTTCCAGTAATAGGGTGCAAAGAATTATATTCAGATTATGATATATATATATGTTATTTAAATGAAAATGTGAATATATTGTCTTCTATTATTGTATTCTATTATTTTAAAAAAGTTTTCCAAACTTCATAATTTATTGGAAAATTCTTCTGTTTCAAAAAAGGAGCTATTTTGTGAAATAAAACAATGTTATCAGCATAAATAAATTTCCTGCATTCTGTTTCTGGAAGAGAACTAATGAGAAGTGAACCCTGTAATAATCTGTTCTGTAATATTTTATATCTATTGTGACTATCATTTAATGCCATTTAAATTGTTCTATTAGAGAACATTTTGTCAAATAAGTTAATGATTTTCCTGAATTTAAAAATTCTAGAATCTTCTTTAAAAAAAGACTCTTTTTCCAAACAGAAGCATAAGTTGAGCTTAATAATTATCTAATGGTCCTGGTGCCATATTGAATTAAAAAAAAACTGACTTGAGACACAATTTTCACAATAACTTCAGTTTTAATAATGTTAGAGAAAAAAGCTTTACATTGATAGAAACTAGAAATACTAAGGAAAACAATAAGGCTAAGATAAATAGTGATTACCATTTAAAAAATAAGGAAAAAAAAAGAAATTTCAACATCCAAAATAATTATTACTATTATTGGTTCATAATTTCTAATTTATCATTAATTAAGTTTACATTATAGCTTCATTGATAATTTCTTTGTATTCTTCACGAAATTCTCATTCAAACTATATATAATACTTCTTACCTGAGATAATCCATAGCTTCAGAATTCCCAAACCTGGTCACATAAGAATTCTTCATTTTTATCTTGTACCTCAAAAGTTAACAAATCCCAAAGGTGTCTATAGAAAAGATTCATCCTATAAAAGATACAATACAAATAATTTCCAGAAGATGGATATGCATTTATCATCATAGCAATTGGCTTCTTGTCTATGTAAAACTAGAAATTGTAGGCTACTGTCTGTATCAATGATAAAATGAGTTTCATCTCTTCATTTTATATTTTTATGTACACCAGTTATGTGATACTATCTTGTTATATTTATTGTCCCACAGAGATATAATTTATTTGCATATAGCTCATTTTCTACTATAGACTTGAAAATGATGTGATGCAAGATGTGGCAAAACTACTGACTCTCAAGGCATAGGCAAGAATCAGAATTTGATTATTTGCCTGCATACAATTCCATATGGTATATACATAACCATTGTGACTATCACCACACACACACAAATTCTCACTTTATTGGTTTTAAATGTTTATATTTTCACATGGTACTATGCCCAGTAAATTTTGTGATTGCTTTATCAACTGCAACCTTTCAGTGCATCTGATAATCAGTCTTAAAATTTATATTGCACTGCTATATATATGTAAATCATTACTTGTTATACAAACATGCAACTGCAAACACAAATACACTAATACAAATATAAACACATTAATAAATTATTAAACCTTTTGAGAGTCATTATGTCTGTAAAATAAGGTTGTCTCAAACTTGGATTAGAGACCCAAAATTACATTGTACATAAACCACTTTTCTTATATTTGAATACAAATTTATATAATGTATAATAAAGAGCATAAATGATTTAATATTATATAATTTATATACTACACAGACATACTAATACAAATGCAAACACATTAATAAATTATACCATTTATCAAATAATTAAAAAAAATTAAAAATACTATTCACATAATTAAAAGATTAAAATTGAATACTTATGACTGATATTCCATGATTACATTTTTATCACAGTGAAGGCCTTGAAATGCGAATCATCAGTGTTAGTGTATTTTTAATCTATTTTAGTAACAAGTCTGGCCAAAAAAGCAATTCTGCCTTTGTCATTTTCACATAATCTAGTAAATTGACCAAAAAAGAAAAAAATAAATGCACCTATTAATAAAAATATTAATTAAAAATTCAAATTTTATGTGATTTCAACTTGTGATACACCATTTTAAAGAGGGATTTATGCAGCAATAAATGCTGGGATTTCTATTGATGTCATAGTTATAGTTTTCATGCAATTTAAAAAAGAATACAAATTTTCAACAAACCAGCTGCCTCGAGTGTCTGACATGCTACAACCGCTCAACCCATTGTCAAGAAATGACTACTTTTTAATTTATTTTACAGCCCTTTTTCAATCTGAATGAATAAAGATAAAAATTATTTACACCAGCTTCTTCTTGTTCTAAATTCAGCCTGCTCTATAGGAAGATGATGTCAACCATTGGCAAAATTTTTAGATTATACATAAAAATGATATTGGGTGTTAGTTTTTTGGGATTATTATTAGGATTGTTTTGTTTTAAGAAATGATAAAGTTTTGCTTTTATATCATTTTTTAAATAGTTTCTATATGAACTGACTACTTTCACCAACCATGTTAATAAATTTTTTAGAAACTGGAAATATGTGATCTGCTCTGTGAATCTTTTCTCCTTTAAAGCAATAGGGATGTTTTGTAACATCTAACAATTAAAGCATATCTTTTTTTCTCATCTACTAGATTTAATAATGTTCATGAAAACAGTACTTAATCAATGAAATGTTTTTTTAAAAAGCAAATGATTAAAGTTTTTAGCTACTATTTAAAAAAAAAGTATATTAAAATGAGTTATTGAACAATAAAAAAAAATAAAAGTTTGGACACTTACATCAATTATATGAATTTATTAAACTGTATTTCTATTTTAATTTTAATTTTGAATTAAGTATTTTTTTTTCCAACATAGTACTTGTTTTCTAATGGATGTGTATTTAGCATTAAATGAAAAGTTATTCATAATTAAAATAATAAAACCTGTCATTCATAAAAATTTGAAGGGAGTGCATATCTGGATTAAAAATAATAGTTAAATATAAACTATTGCAATTAGACTTTAATTACTTTAAAATAAAAAAATGTATTGTTTAAAAATATTTAGTCAATAAGTTTAAATTTTATTCTTTTTTTTTTTTTTGTGTGCTTTTATTTTTTTTATTATATGTTTCATTATTGTTGTTGTTATTCCCTATAGTTTTGATAGCCTAACAACTTTCTTCAGAATTTTAATTAATAAATGTATTATAAAGACATATAGAAATACTCATATATATATATGTAAATTATATGAAACAACATTAACAATAGAAATCACTGTAAAAATATAAGAAGTACAATAATTATTATACACATATGATAAAAGGAATGAATATTTAGTAAAACAAAATGGGGTTAGAAATGATACTTAAAATAACGTTAGAAAAAATGATATTTGAATTAACACAGATATTATTTTGAGAAGCTTCCTAGTAAATTGATAATAGTAATAAAATTTTCTTTTTCTTCTTCCTTTTCCTATGTATTAACTTCTACTTTAACATATCATACCTTTACAACTTTCTTAAACACTTTATCATTACTATTCATTTATATCAAAACTAAAAGTTTCAATTGTCCTGCAGTTATTATCAGAGCTTTATTTATATCAAAACTAACAATTTTGATTGTCCTGATGATGACCTGCAATCATTGCAGGACAGTCAAAACTGTTAGTTTTGATATAAATAAATAGTATTGATAAAGTGTTTAAGAAAGTTGTAAATAGTATGACATGTTAAATTGATAATAGTACTATTGTTCTATATGCTGATTAAACAGTGAATAAATTTAATGAAAAAGGTATTACTTAAATAGAGTCTTAAAAAGTTAAATGAATAAATCTCAAAACACAAATTATAATTAAAAATGGATTTATAAAAATATGTTTGTCTAATGTGTATTTTTACATATACATATTTCTATTATTATTGAGATATTAATATACAGGCATTTGTTTCAATCTAGACAAAATTATGAGAGAGATTCTTCAAATTTTTATGTATACTAGATTGTATTATTGTAGCATAAATTATAGTTTATTAAATATTGTTTACTGTATAATGTTGAACACAAATATACTCATTTAATAATTACTAACAATATCTATCCTGAAAGTATCCAAAACATCAGTTAGATAGTGATAAATAAATAACAAATTTGCACAATAATTACATAACAAATATTTATTAACAATAAGAATATAACAAAATTAACAATTTGGTAATTCATTAATTCAAACATTCTCTATAATTTATCCCAGAGTGGAATAGGCATTTTACATGAAAGTAGTAAGCCAAACTACACATTTGTGGCTCCAATACAAAAACTCATTTAAACATAAACATGCTTATATTAATAATTAATGTGTGTAGTTCTTTTCAAAGTAACTATCTTCTAGCAATTCAAATGCCTTTCAGACAATAACTATTTTCATATACAAAGAAAACTGTTTAAAGTTCCATTTGAGTGTTTGCACAGCACCCAGGATTTATCATTTTATTATCATAATTCCACTACTAACTTCTCACTGTGGTCATAGTCAAATTTCTATTATTTATTTTTTAGACATAAACATATTTATCTGACAATCAGTATTTGCCACATTTTCACAGAGCCAAAACTCTCCATATGGTAGGACATGTTAATATATATTTAAGTTTGATATTGAAAGTGTGAAGAGAGAAAACATAATAAAAGAAAAAATAAGGAGGAAATTTTAATAGCTGCTAATGCTAAAATTCGAGATTCATATGATTTGAGTTGATGATGTTTGCTTCCATTTTGTTTTTTGAATTTAATGACAGTTGAGGAAGGTTAAGGAATTAACTGAAAGTACTTCTGTGGATTTAAAGTCTGGATATAATAGTTAATTACCATTATATTTATTATTTTTATTGTTAAAAAGAGTTTGAGATTGTTGATTGTTATTTATATTAGGAATGGCTAAGTATTGATTGGTATCTAATGGTTATATTTATATATGATTATCCAAAGTTACAATCATGGTAAGCCCATCATATAAAACAATACATAAATATATACTAAAAGCAATAATTCAATCATTCTCAATAATGAAGACTAAGAGAAAGAAATTGGGTTAAATGTGGCATGACAGAGTGACCATTAATTACTCAGTTTATAATAGATAACTATGAAGTGAAGTAAATAGAATAAATTATAAATATTTTTCAATATAGTGCACAACAAGAAAAATGTCTGCTAACATTGTATTAAAGTGAACTTTAAAAAAATTATCTCCAGATAATTATTGTATAATATTATCCTACCACTATATTATGTTTGTATTAAGATGAGGCAAATATTCTGTTTGTTTATTTTATATAAAAAGAAAACTAATAATCAAGGAGGGTTAAATGTGGATAGAATCAAGAATTCCCAATAATACAGCTCTCATGTATGCTAGTGCTAAAAACAGATTAAATAATTTCAAAGTAAACATTATAACATCAATTATATTCTATAGTGTATGAAGAAGCTAATCTTAATCTCAAAAGGCATTAATGAGCATACATATAGTTACACAAAAAATATATATAGTACATATATGACCTTTATAATCAACAATTAGAAGTGAATAAGTACAAAAAAATAAAACAAATTGTGTGTTCAACATGCAAATTAGTATGATGCCATCTTTCCAAAAAAAAAATATGTATTAATATCAGTCTGACCAAATTAGATTAATCTGGAAGCTTTACAATACAGCCAATAATAGCTAAATACCAATTACACAATGATTAGTTGGATTTTATATGATCTGGCTATCTAAAAAAAACATTAGAGTTGAAAAAAATTATGTGATTTATTCAGGCTGAATTCATATCCAAATCAATGAAGATAAAAAAAAATCATTACAAAATACAAAAAAAAATAAATAAAAAATGCCATGACTCTATCATATGACTTCAGCTTACATATTGCTGTCTTTCTGGCATACAATTTTCTTTCATTAACTCTACACCACTTACTGTAAGTTTTAGAATCTAATAGATGCCAGATGATAATGCTTAAAAAATATCTATCCTGTATTGTCCTATCCAAACCCACAGATTAGTTTCAAGTTTCTCACTAATAAAAGCCGATAAGCTTGAAACAAATCTGGATAGGACAGCACAGAATAAAGATTTATTAAGCCCTGTTATCTTGCATCTCTTATTACTAAAGCTTACTTTACATAGCATAGAGGTAATGAAAGAAAAATGTTGGCTGCTAAAAAAAATCTTGTTGTATAGATATTGATTTGTCAAAAAAATTTACAAGTGCTAAAATAAAATGAATTTATCATTGAAAATAACATTATTAAAGTAATAAATAAACCTAATACCAACATCATCTTGAATCTGTATTTAAACATCAATATTTTAAGAACTGTAAAACACTTTATAATTTTCACAAAGAATAGGGCAATTTCCTAGTAATGATGTAATATTTTGTATGAAATGACAATTACAATAATATTCTGCAGAAGATGTTATGCAGTGATTATATTTAAAGATATTTGAAATGTCAAATATTAAAAATATAACAAAAAATAGAAGGTAAACGGCTCTTTAATATGTTTACACTTTTTATGTACTTTCCCAGAATGCTTTATTAAACTCAATTAATACAATTTCGACTGTCTAGCATTCTCTTTCAAATCTACACATTTATTACATTACTTTCTTTTCATAAATATACAATAACAATCAAAATTGTAATAACGGAATAGAACAAACCATTATAAAAAGTATATAAAAGGAGTAGACTTGTAGATATTCTTTTGTTTTTGGTATAAACAATGTAAGATTAAAAGAGTACTGAAAATTCTGGTATACTTCAATGCTGCATTATTATACAAAAAATTTACAAAGTTAGATATAGCCTGTTTATTTATTCAACAAGCTAGATCTAACTGTCTAATAAATTATAAATTATTACTAAGAGACTATATAAAAATATCTAATAATTTTAAGCCAATAAAAAAAATTTGGCATGATTTATCCTTAATAGATATTTTTTGTAATATTAAAGCATACAAAACAAAAGTCATGTATTCTTCACTCATGAATCATAACTGCATATAGAAATGAGATAATAAACTTCTACTGAGATCATAAAGATGGTTTAGGGCACTCATCCATAGGAATATCATATCTCTTTCTCCAGTAATGAAGGTGAATCATATTATAATAATATTGTTTTATTTTTACAATCAGAAAATTGACATTCCTAAGACCAATCCAACTTAATCTAAAATCTTTACATCTTAGTAAAAACAGTTAGATGTTTATTACCTGGATGCTATTGGATAGCTATCAAACGGCTATAGGACAGCTACTTGAAAAAAATACTAGAACTATTTATGAATTGAAAATTTCAAGGTTCATCCAGCATAAATCCAAACTCCATGTCATTATCATAGCATGGTGACTATTATGCAATGTGATTGCTTGAAATTATAAGATTTTATTGTGGGGAAAAAAATCACCAATGCTTATAAAATTATCAAAGTTTAATATGTTTGTTGATTCAAGTGAATGCAACTGCTAAGAGCAATTAGTATCTAGGTGGGATAGCCAACACAATCACACAAGAATATTTTAGACAAATTATTAATCCATTTTATTTATTCTACTCTAGAGGCATTTATTAAATGCTTTAATAATGACCAAACATTGGATGAATTCTATTGCTTATCATCCACTGATTACTCAAGCTTCCACTAAATGATTCTGGAATGAAGTAAATAGAATATATATTTTTATATTGTTATCTTATTAATTGTTGGAAAATCATCTAATATTCTAATAACCTCATTGTATGTTGAGTGCATTAGTTCTAGTAACTGCCCAAACTGAGTCTGTCATGTTATGACTGAACTAAATTATACACTTGGGCATAATCTGACCAAGAGTTTGTGTAATATTTAATTGATATTTCTAAAAAACATGTAGCCTGTTAAATAAGATGATAATTAAAAAATAAAATAATAAATCACTTAATTCCTTAACAAATACAATTTAATATAAAACAAGAGCAGCTATCTATCTTAGTGCCATCTATACTAAGTTTCAGTAATTAGTGATTACGAGATATTAGCACAATTAAATTCTGATCCTCAGAGTGGTTTCTAGCTCTAATTTATAATGAAAAAAGAAAAAGATAGAAATTATCCTAAAGGATGGGACTTAAATGCATTATAATCTGACATTCACTGATTACTCAACCTTACTATAGATGGCACTGGATTAGAGAGTTAATCTTATTTTATCACTTATCTTAAACTGATTTGCTAGATAGTTTAATAATAAATAAAAACATGATTAGTTGCTTGGGAAGATATATTATATTCAAGTTTCAAAATAAATTGAATTAGGAATTAATCAAAAACTTTAGCTCTTGCATTCATTATTCTTGCATTGCACTAAACTACAAAAGCCAAAGATATATATATCCAAAATCTTTCATGAGATAGTGTACAATTTTATATGGCATTGAAATACCAAAATATAAAATTAATATATAGAAAAAATCAGATTCCAGTTAAATCATTTAAAGTATTTTTTTTTTTTGTTTTAATATGTATAAACAATTTGTTTTGTGTATTTAATTTTATGATAAGGTCCGTATATAAATTGTGTATGTTATAGTTCTGAAGAAGACTATTAGACAACCAAAACTGTCAGCACTTTTTGAAAATTTGGAATAATAAAATACTGCATTCGAATTGTATAAAGTGCACAGAAGAGATGTTAGTATTATATAGAAGAGATGTTAGTATTAGTTGCTTATATTAACAAAATATAAATATACCATAGTCATATATAAAAATTATGTTTAATAAATTATATGGTAAAATATTTAAAAATTCTTTATAGACCATTAATTTGTCAAACTAAATCTTATATACAACTTATATCATAGGATGCAACAACGCTGTGTAACACATATTCAAATACTACAAAAAGTTATTGGGATTTGACAAATTTTTAAATAAATTTAATAATAATCTAAAATAATAGATAAATAAATCTTAAAAACATTTAATTCATCATTATGTTTTGATTACAGTAATGTAAGCTACTGAGATTCTTAATTAATAGATAATATGGTGATTTTATAATGATTTTCATTTGGTTAATTCAAATACTTTCCATGCATCCACTTGATGTTTAAATTTGACTGGGTAAATTTTGAATATTTCTTTATTCACAAAAAGAATCAAAGTTTTTCTTTCTTTCAGGTAGCCAGAATATAACCAGTGGAACTGATAATGGTCAATGAAAGAGTACATAATTAATATTAACTTAACCATTAAATGTTTTAGATTAAACTAGGTTCATCAAGTAAATATAGACATGATGACTGTAAAATCAAAAGTCCAATTGGAATGTGATACATTAGTTCCCACTTCATATTTTTATGGACATGGAATATTTCCTCAAGCCAACAATTAAAATTGAAGTAGTCTGCTACTATAAATAATTATTATAATAAGTATATATATATAAACAAAAACAATATAGAAAAAAATAAGAATGAACAATAAAAGCTTAAAACAAAAATACTTGCCAAAATTAAATATAAAAGCAGCTGGCCCGGGTTCGCTTCCCGGTCAACGCATTTGATATATGAAAAAATAAAAAATCAAATTCAGTCATTATATTAAATAAAAACTTCATTCAAGTAGACATCATTTTGACTTTACTTAAGTAAATATGAACCTAATAGAAATAAATTTTATATATAAAAAATAATAATTAAATATAAACAAAAAAAAGTAAATTGTTATATAGATAATGGAGATATCAAAGAGATTACGAGTTCCGCAATCATTCAAACTTTCCTGTTCCGAGAAATGGTAGACTTCAACAGCTTTGCTGTAAAGCAAAAAATCTAGTCGAAATATTAAACGTCGATTCATAAATGTAAATAAAATACTGATAATACTATTTTTTTTTTAAAAAAAATCTAAAAATACAATAACTAAAATTATATTTGCTAATCAAAGCTAATTCTGGGCAAAGTAATAGATAAAACAAGAACTACTCTCTCCTGTATTACCAGTTATAGGAAGATTGATTTGTTATTTTTAAAACTACTTGATATGGCTAAGTTGAACAATACTTTTTTTTTTAAAGTTATTTTTAAATAAGTTACCAATGACTGGCACACACAGATAACTATCAATATAATGCCCATCAACGATGTCATTAATTTCTAATTTTAACAATAAAGTGAACAATAAGCAATCTATCAATATATTTATAAGTGTGTGTGCATGTGTACCTAATTTTGAAAACTTGTAAACCAAACTACACACAGTCAACATAAGATAACATTAATGCCATGCTTTTATTTTAAAATAAAGCAATAAATAATCGTAAGTTTAGTTGCTCATGAGGTAATATGACATTTGACATCCAACTGGTAGGCCGAGAGCATCAATTCCATTTAGTAGACAAAATGAAGATTTTTATTAATTTTTTGACTTAATATAGAGTCATTTCTGAAATATTTAGCTTTATTATTGCATTAAACCATACAGAATAGTAAAATGATACTGTAAATATGTACGTTCAGATATAAATAATATATATATAGTTGTCTAATCAGGTGATGTATATAAATGCATATATATTATAATGTATATACTCTCTCAGTGGATATGTACACATACATACATTATCAAATATTGATATTTAAATTGCCCTTTTGAGACAATAACTTTGTTTTATAACATAGAATATATTGCTTTCATGTTATATTCACATAATCTATATGTATTCATATATATTTTTACATATATACATATTTTTTGTTAACTAACATTACATAGTTTTCTGAAAATTTTGCTATTGTGTTTTATTTTTCTTAAGTTGAGATCGTATAACTTTCGGTCTAGTATGGCATTCGTGTGTGTATTTTGAATATATGTAAGCGAATAGTTTCATAAAGTGGTCGAGATGTCAGCACAGCCGCCTTACAAGCAGATGTCCCGGGTTAGCGAGTTTGCTTCCCGGCTGATGCTATGACACACACAAAAAAAGTAACTATTTTTTCTTAAACAAAAACAAAACATATATTTGTATTTAATTTACATAATATTTATATTAACATGTTCATAATAGTTCTGTAGATTTTTCAAATCTTTGTTTACTAGAATTAGATTATTATTTTTAGATATTTTTTTTTTTAGTGATGCATTAATTTTTCGGAGATCTGCAATATTTATTTATTAAAAATTAGATGGTGTCAAGCATTGGTGGTCGAGAGACCAGCACAGCTGGCTTAAAAAAAGCAGTTGTCCCGGGTTAGCGGGTTCGCTTCCCGGCCGATACTATGACACATGGGAAAAAAATTAAATGGTGCAATAAATAAAACTGAACGCATAATAGACACATATATACATTTACTTATTGTCGTTTCCCTAATGTTAATGTTAAAAGAAATTTAACAAAAAAAAAAAAAAACGAAAATATTAAAAATAAATATTAAAATCAGAAAATGAGCCAGAAAAAAAAAAGTAAAAACAAAAACAGATGATTATTTACACGGAGTAGCGATCACATTTATATAGATACTTATATTGCGTATAAATATACACATACATGTATAGTGTCTATATATTTGCCTGATATTTGAAGAGAAGAGAGATAAAAAAAAAATTCTTTGTATACTAGTGACATCTATTCAGCAATAACTTATAATAAAACGACAGATTTCAATGAATATTATTAACATTTTTTACTATTATTTTATAACAAGAGGAATAAAAAACTCAGGTTAGTTATTACTAAAAAAAAAAAATCTATATAAACACACACAACACATATATCTATTTATTTATATGCGAAAAATGTATATATCTTGATATAATGTACATTTTTCAAAAAAGATTTACATCGTATTTACGATAAATATTTTTTAAATAAGTCACTTTGAGATTATATTTTATGAAATATTTTTTTTGGAAAGGAAGAAGTTATTTAGAATGTTTTAATCTCTAATACTTTATATTTAGCATATAGCTGCAATTGTAAGTACAAACCTGCTTTTGAAGAAAATATGATCTGCAACTCTAATTAATAATGTAATTCAATAAAAAATATGAATATTGAGACTATAGTTTTTATTGTCCTCATTGGCTTCCTTTTCTTTGTTTGTTTTTCTTTAATGTCCTATTGCTAATATCTCATAATGGGCAGCAGTAACATAAAATGATTTTAAGAGTGATTAAAGTATTGTTGTCACTAAAAGAGATCGAAGTAAGTAATTATTAAAAATTTATGAATAGGACTATATCTATCAATCGTAGGATCTCCAGAAGTAGATTGGCTGTATCTAATATTTTTTTTTGCCGAATAAAAACGACTTTTGCTAATTACGTATAATTAATCACCTGTATTGCTATGAAAATTTTTTTACCTACTTTAGTTTATAGTTAACAAAATTTATTTATAAAATGATATTTTAAAAAAAAGATATTCTTTATTTAGAAAAATGTAATCTCTAGAAAAAGAATGTTGCTTCTTATATTTTTTAGGATCTCGGCTACTTTCCGGCTATCTAATGAATTTAGAAAATTATATTCATTTAACGGCATTAAAACCCTACTCAGTTTAGTCCGTAATAGACAATAGGCTCAAAAGTTAAAGATTCGTGGATCGAAACTCAATTGGAATTAACACTAACGTTTTAGTGCTTGAACGTCATGTAACTTTCTGAGCAACACACTTTTCGATTATTTATTTACTGGACTGAAGCGCTTTTAATATTTAAAACTAAAATGAGCTTTTTTTGGAAAATTAAAAAAAAAATTTACAAAAAATTCACTGCACCCAATTCTATTCCTGACTCATTCTAGAAGAATCATGTGTTACTTGCTTCAGTGTATATATATATAATAAATTAAGTTTGATATCTGTATTCTTTTTAAAATATATGTAATATACAAATTTATATATATAGAAATTGAACGTTGCATCAATAAACGTAAAATAAAAGAGGCTATACTGTATTAATTTTAATAAATCGTCAAATGTTAATGAATCGTCAATCATCAAACATTAAAATAACAGAATTGTGAGGGAACTGAATTGAATTATGGGAGTTATGAAATGATGTCTCGTTTTAATTATTCAACGTTATATAGTTAACAAAGACTAAAAGGAATATAAGTCGAAATTACTTCTAATAAAATAAGTCAAATTTATATGAATATTACTGTATTTAATATATATATAAATTTGTATATTACATATATATGATAAGATCAGATGATATATACTATATATAATATTATATGACGTGGATAAAATATCAATTAGCAATGGTATAAAAAAAAGTAACAGATAGTCGTAACCATAATGTGAATACATATTTTTTGTGTGTAATTTTCCCCTGTTAACCTTATATATTCGATATTCATCTAGCATACATATATGTAAAATATACATATAAAGGTAAATATTTCTCAAAGAAAAACAGTAAAAATAATAATAATACCAGACTTGCAAAGTGCTAGATGGTGAAAATTTCAATATAATTTCATCTTTGTTTTAGTATCTAGCAAAAAAAAGAGCTAGATATACATTTACCAACAACTACATAGCCATACAGTTGGCTAAGAATATGCTACATAAAGCAAAAATCTCATCTTTGATCTACAAATCATACGAATTGTAGGAAAAAAATGTTAAACTATTTATCATAAAAGCCTTGTTGTGAGAAAATATTAGATATAGTAGGTGATAATTTTCTTATAGCAAATAATTCTGAATTAGTGAGCTATGGATAATATCCATGAGAAAAAGCATGCACATATTATTTTCCGTCTGTGTGTCTTATTTTCTCCCTCTAAAATAAAAACTTTTTTAAAACGAGCAAAACTCTCCATACAATAGTGCCATTCAGTGGATGTCAGAAGGCTTGTCCCTATCTAATGCCTACTCATCCAATATTCCCAGACTAGTTTCTAACTTGTGGCTTTCATCACTGAGGAGTCATGCATCTTAGAGCACTGCATCTAGATCTTAGGATCTAATGCAATCCTCCAACAGCCATTTTTTTATCTCTACTTAACTACAAAACTATGAGTTTAAAATTAAAAATATATTTTCAATCCAAGCTCATTAGCTCATACAGGTCTGAACTTGGTTCAGTATCCATACATCTTAGTGTCTTTGGTTTTTTACTAACCATAGCCATCACAAGGCAGGATTGGTATTAAACCACTAAACATCACCATTTCTTATGCTTGCTCAATCTGTTAAAACAGGCAAAATTCTCCATACAGTAGTGCTACTCAGTTCAAGCCAGAATAATCAATGGATTCCAGAAGGCTTGTGCACGAAAACCCTATCTTTTGCCTACTCATCCAATATCCCCAGATTTATTTCTAGCTTGCAGCTTTCATCAGTGAGGAGCTTTGAATCTGAGAGCACTGCACCTAGTCCTAGATCTAATGCAACTCTCCAGCAGCAACCTTTTCTATTTAACTACAAAACTATGAGTCCAAGATTGAAAACATAATATTTTCAATTCAAACTCATTAGGTCATATAAGTCTGAACTCAGTTCAATACCCATATATTTTGGTGTCTTTGGTTCTTTAATAATCATAACCACCACTATCATATTAGGCAGGATTGATATTAAATCACAACACATCACATGATCACCATTTCTTATATACAAACCTTCTGGCATCCATTAATTACTCTGGCTTGCACTGAGTGGCACTACCACATGCAGAGTTTTACCTGTTTTAATAGCTTAAGTAAGCATAAGAAATAGTGATCATGTGATGTTTAATGATTTAATACCAATTCTGCCTAATAGAATAGTGGCAGATATGGTTATTAAAAAACCAAAGAACCAAAGTGTATGGGTATTGAACTGAATTCAGATCTATATGAGTGAATGAGCTTGAATTGAAAATATGTTTTCAATTTTGGATTCATAGTTTTGTAGTTAAGTAGATAAAAGGTGGATGCAGGAGGGTTGCATTCAATCCTAAGATCTTGGTGAAGTGCTCTCAGATCCAAGGCTCCTCACTGATAAAATCCACAAGCTAAAAACTAGTCTGGGGAAAATGGATGAGTAGGCACTAGATAGGGATTTCATGCACAATACTTCTGGCATTCATTGATTACTCTGGCTTGCACTGAGTGCCACTACTGTATGTAGAGTTTTGCTTGTTTTAACAGTTTGAGCAAGCAAAAGAAATGGTGATCATGTGATATTTAGTGGTTTAAAAACTTTTATTTTGTTATTGAAATGCAATTTTTAATATTATTAACAATTCACATATAGTATTATTTCTGGGAGTTTCTGTGTAATAAAAATATAATAGCTAAATATAATAAAAATATAATAGCTAAATATCCGATGTTTCAATACAACAACAAGTACTTTCCTCACAGCTTTCTCCTTTCATAAGAAATATGTGTTGTGAGACTTAAAATCGTTATTATTTTCTTTTCATATTTTCTTCTCATTTTTAAATTCTATTGGTTAAGAAATTTTAAAAAATATTTTATCCTCCATTAGCTTTTTCCTAATATTGTTAATTTTCTTTAATTCACACTATATAAATTTCTACAGTTTACCTTAGCAATCTCTGATCATATTGTTCAATTTTTTCCAGCATATGTATTTTTATTAACATTGATATCATGGTTTGTTAATTTAATGACATCGATTTTAATAAGCCACATATTCTGGAAAAAATTGAATAATATGACCAGAGATGGTTAAGGGAAGCTGTAGAGATTTTTAAAAGATCGAAGAGTATAAATGAAAAGTGTGAATTTAAAAAAACAACAGGTATTCCAAATTTTTAAACAAAAAAATTAAGTATTCAAAATATTATGTAATTTATTCTCCTAATTTATAAAACTTTCTTTTATTAACTATTTATTTTTTAGGATATTATTAAGAATGCAATTAAAAACATAATATATACAGCAAATATTGATCTATTGCTTTTTAAGAGATTCATTAAATCCCATGCAAAGTACAATGCAAGCTTTATAATTTAAAA
This sequence comes from Epiperipatus broadwayi, assembly GCA_028023455.1. NCBI lineage: Eukaryota > Metazoa > Onychophora > Udeonychophora > Euonychophora > Peripatidae > Epiperipatus > Epiperipatus broadwayi. The sequence goes on along the minus strand of JAQFVV010012398.1, from coordinate 18,440,849 downwards.
TATCCCACATTTATTATTTGGAAAAGGTCTGTACATATATATATATATGTAATTTTAACATTATACTAATTATTATTTGTCTGAAGATTTGTAATGATAGTATATTATTAGATGTGATATATTGGATTATTTCCATCATCTATGAGTGAATGTTGAATGTATAGAAAATTTAAAACTTTATTTAAACTTTCCAAATACAAATATTAGCAAATCTTTTCTACTAACATTTTGTAACAATCTATTTATAAGCGTAGGTTAAGTTTTTGTAGGTCTTAAAAATATTTAATTTTATTACTTTAAAAAAAGTCTTTGATTGACATTTGTCTTTTACAAACTTTATCTTTCAAATCAAAGAATTAGCTTTTTACAATTTATAACACTTTCATGTTAGCCACCATCATGCTTTGTGTATGTTGTGTGAAGTAACAAATGATTTGGAAATAACACCACCAATTAAAGTCCCTGTAAATTTCAAGCTAATGACTTAGAAAAAATTACTTCTAATGCAAATGTGAAAGTAAAGCTAAGAATGTTGTGTAATACATTGTTTATTTTTATTATCTATATTTAGTTATTATCATAATATCTTTTATTATTGTTACTTCTGTTAGTATTTTATAATTCTTGACAAAGTTTGGCACAACTTCAAGTTCACCATTTCTTTTTCATTTGTTTAATAAAATAAATAATCTTCTATAATAAAAGCAAAATCAATTATAATAGGAATAAAATCTAAAAAAAAAAAATCAGTAACAGATAAAAGTGATGTGTACAACATTTTGAAAAAATATTTCTAAATGATTACTTGCAATACCAAGATATAATTATGTGAACAGTGACAGAGAATGTAATTTGATTGATGTCAATGCATATTTAATATGAATATGCTACTGAAAACCTTCATTTGTTAATTCAAAATTTAATGCAAGATTGTTTGTAATATTTGTACCTATTTATTTAATAGGTCTATATTTAACAGATACTTTATTAAAATTTCATCTGAATTTAAACTGTCATTAAGAATGGGGTGTGGTTCTTCTTTATTCCATAAACTTTTACTCCTTATGCTTACTAGTTCTTTGGTAAAAGCTTTATTAATAGTAAAAAATTGAATGTTGTGAATTATATGCAATTAAACTGGTTTAAAGATTCCTATAGTATAATGATTAACATGATCTGGGTTTGCATATGTTGAGTAAATTTTGAAAATTTTTAAGATACAAACAGATATAGGATTTTACTTTCAGATAGGCAGTCTATAATGAATACTGATATTCATACAGTATTAGTCAGTGAATGGGTATTTAGATATTTTAAGCTAAAAGATAATGACCCCAAATTAATTTAAGTTGCTAAAATGAATGTCAGTGGCTTGTCTGTAAATAAATATGATTACAAAGTGATATGGCCTTCAGTATTAAGGAAATGTCATAATTCCACAGGCATTGAACCTATGTTGGTTACCTTTATCATTAAATGGTATCACTGACTATGTATAAATTTATCTCCTATTTTTTTTAACAAATCTGCTACCTGGTAATTGTCTACAGGTTGTTTTTTTTTTTGTAACTAAATACATTTTTTTTAATGCTATAAATTAAGAAATATGTTAAAGAATGATTCTTATTATGCTATTAAAAAGTTACAAATTTCTGTACAGCTTATTTTAGAAATAAAATCAAAATAGTTAATGCTATATAGAATTGTTTTTTGTTTTCTTTTATAACTTATTGAGAAAATAAACTGATTTGCATTCACTATTATCAATTACTTCTATAGATAAAAAATGTTTTCGGCATTGCATTCCAGGGGAATGTCTGACATTTCTTCAGACACCATATGAACATAATCAGAAGTGTTTGTCAATTCTGTCTTAATTAGCAACTATATCAAAATCCAACACTTTATACAGTTGCTTCATAACAGCTGATTTTATCAGATATTAGTTAATATAATTATTCTGATTAAATCACAGCTTTTGCTACATAATTGTTAAATAAAGAAATTATCTTAATAAAACAAGTCTATTAAATAGAACTCAATAACTGAGATGCTATATTGTTTTCATAGTCCGTCTTAACATTAAGCTAGCTGAGATATTGTACATGAATACAAATAAATAAGTTCAAAATTGATTTGTGCAAGCTGTCCAATCAAGGAGAATTATGAGAAAACTAACACACATTTAATAAGAAGGCATATTTTACCCATTTTTATCCAGTGTATATGACAGACATAGAAATATATATATATGACTTCAATTCTTTCATCAGAAATTTTAGTTAATGGTAAGAAAAACATCAAGCACCACTATATATCACTATAATCAATAATCATTCAGTAACTTTTTTTTGATAATTAATATATGAGTATAAAATATTCTTTTTTCCTCTGGTAAATAAGTATAATTTTACAGAAATATTAACAAATTCACCATTTCCTTTATTTTGCTGTAATATCTTATATAAATACAATTTTTTCATTACTTTGAACACTTTTTAGCAACAACCTTTTATTGATCTATATTCATGCACAATCTTATGTTTCAACTATCCTCCAATATTCTTCAGAGGCACTTAATTAAAATAAGAGTGGTTCTGAAGAAAACTGCAGGACAGTCAAAACATAAAATAGTGCATGAATATGGGTGAATAAAAGGTTTTTTTCCCAAAAAGTGTTCAAAGTAATGGACAAATTGTATTTATATAAGTATAATTTTAGCTTAAATGAATATTCACTTCCTGATCCCCGAATTAAAAATTTCATGGGTTTTTTTTTTTTTTGCTTTTATTTGTGTACTTTATCTTGTGGAAAATTTAAGAAATTTATATATGATATTTTAGTAATTTATAATTAGGATGTATCAGTAAACAGAAGTATTTGCCATTTGATAAACTAGTTTATCAGTCTTCTTTATAAAATAGCCAAATCATTGCAAGCTGTACTTAATTGATAATGCTAAATCATAGACTTAGCACTCATAAAATAAGAGCTCCATCAATAATAAAAAGTCACATCATACTACAATCACATTGTTTGCTTTTATATAATACTACTCATTTGAATAACCCTATTATTTAATCCATCTGTAGAATAGAAAATAATTGATATTTAAGAAGATAAAGCTGATGATAATTTAGCTGTAAAAAATCCTTAGGAAGTTTTAAAACTGAATCATTATAAAGATAAAAGGATTCTTCTAAATAAGAATGATTAGTTTACAAATTGACTGGTTTGCTTGAATGAGATTATTTATACTTGCTTAGCCTAAAGCTATCGACAAAGGAAAGCTAGCTTCATTGTAGGAGATAGTTTAAGTTGTATAAAAGTTCTTTGATATTGGGTTGGGTAAGCTGGTAAAATTCATACTATTATCTTTATCCAATAATAGCTAGATCAGGGGTCCCCAACCCTATGCCCTTGGGCACCATGGTGCCCGCAGACCATTTTATGTGTGCCCGCCACTATCCCAACACGATAAAAAATTATTTATCTGATACAAATAAATTTAATTTTTAAAATTTCTTATAAATTATTGTGTTATACTGTAATCAAATTGTAGAACATACTATACTTTTTCAGTGTAAAAATATAAACGTTAATTATATGTTAACATTTTATTTTTGAAATAAATATTTTTATCCAACTATAAATTACATTGAAAAAATCAATAGTGCCCGCCATCTGGTTGAAAAAAATAAATGGTGCCCGCCACCTGGCTGGTATTATAGAATGTGCACTTAAGTGCAAAAAGGTTGGGGACCCCTGAGTTAGATATACACTTATTGATAAATAAATGCATGAATATGTGAAATAGCTATAGAACAGAGCTATGAAAAAAATTTGATACCTGTTGTGATTTGAAAAATGTTCTAGGAAAGACACCACTAAAATCTTCATTTGGTTATACATGAAATCAGATCACATTTGAATATTTAAATGAATGATATTATAAACAGGCTTAAGACTTTTTTTTTACATAGTTACCATTAATAATAAGCAAATACAGAGATATTTTTATGAGATATTAATACAAGAAATAAAAACCTAAAATTACCATTTATTTTCAGTTGGATACCAGATGAGCAATGACTTCTCTGTGCCTCTCAAAATCTTTTCTCTGCTAATGATTATTTAATGACAACATTTATCTTAAAAATAAATTACTGACTTATACAGTATATTAATCAAGATGCAATAATTACAATAAAAATTAAAACAATTAGAAAAGCAGTTAATAAATAATAATATAATAAATTTAATAAACAAAACAACAACAAACAATAATCTCTTATGCAAAGCTTTTCTGTATAAGAATATGCACAAAATTATAAAAATATATATACTTCTTTTTCTCCTTTTATTGAAAATTTTTATTACCATAATTATTATAGTGATGTTTAGACCAAATCTACTTAGCCATTTTCAAATTAATTACAAAGAAAAATACATTAAAAAATGAAGCTAAAAATTCTTAATAAATAATAATGATAACTTTACAGGGAAATGAATCTTTTATAAAATTAACATATTCCATAACTTAAAAAACTTAAATCTTTACATTATGACAACATATATACTATAAAATATTCTATAAAATATCTATATAAAAATTGTGAAATATAAAAATCTAATAGTTTTTACAATTAATATAATTTATATATAAATAATAAAAGTACAAGTAATTAACAATAATATACAAGAATGCAATAATTATTATTTTAAAAATTAAAATATATGTCAACAATACATAACTTAGAATAAACTGAAGTGAATTAGCCTTTGGTTGAATATGTTGTTAATTAATGCAAAGTCTTAACTGTTTTAAAAATTGAAATATGTTTTTCGTTTTTAGATTTATTTATATATAATAAATAATATTTTTACTGCTTGAGAACTCATAAGAAATTTGAATGCTGGAAGTAACAAACCTGGATATCATCAATGGACCTGGAACTCTAAAATCTACCATCTTATATTGCACAGGACATATGTACAATTATTATTGTTATTTGTTTGTAATCTTTGTTTTCATTTTTCAATTTGTCTTTGTAATCAATTCTGAAGATAACCACTATATGTGGCTGAAATGGCAATATAATAATAAATTTCCAAAAAAAAAAAAAAAAACGAGGTATACATAATGTATTTTTAAATATAGGGGATATGAACTCAGACTTTCAATTAGTTTTCAACTATTCACATTATCTCATACTACTGATATATATGACTACACACATATAGAAAAGATAAATAATCACCAATATACGTATTTCGTGCTATATTTTTTATAATTTTATGGATGTTTATATGTATTAGAGACAATCCGAAATAGGTTTAGATGGTAGATACAATAAAAAAAAACTTTTACAATTTTCAACAAACATTTTATCTAGCCCATAGATATCTATTTCTCCAAAATGTATATATATAAAGTAACAGTACAAAGACACTCAAGTAGGATGTACTATATATATATTTATAAACACACACACAAATATTTATATATTAATATTTTGTAATAATAAATATGCATGACTTCATAAATACGTATTGTATTTTTAAATAATAACTACGTATACAAAGCTTTTTTTTTTTATGCCAAAAAAAAAAAAAAGAAAAAAGATTCCAATAACATGATAAAGTCTAAGTTTAAATTTTACAAAAAGAAAAAATGAAAGAAAATTTCAGGTTGATTTACATTATTATATCTCAAAAAATTAATATTAAGCGATCATTTAATGTAAACATAAAGACAATATACGCTAGTATAATTTTAAAATAGTACAAATATATTTTATTTTAAATATAAATCAGTATAAGCATTAATTTTTTAAAATTAAAAATACCCCCCCCCATCCCTATTTATTCCATATCTGCGATTTAGCGATAAATAAATAATAAAAAACGAAATAAATAAATAATAATATTTTTAATTTTATTTTTTATTCACAATGCATATACAGTTTATACACGTGCTTATCTTTATATGTGTTATACATGTTTTAAACATATATATATATGAACACATATATACCTACATATGAATGGATTGAAAATGTTGATTATAATATGACTATTATCTAAGAAAGAATTTCATGATGCGGCTTGGAAGTATATGTTATGGATCCAGGAAACTAGCGCACTGTATATAGGCAAAACTCTCTCCATACAGTAGTGCCACTCTAAGCAAGACAGAGTAATCAATGGATGCCAGAAGGCTTGTGCATAAAATCTGTATCTAGGGCCTACTCATCCAATATCTCCAAACTAGTTTCTAGCTTATGGCCTTCGTCAGTGAGGAGCCTTGGATCTGAGAACACTGCACCTAGATCTTCGGATCTAATGCAACCCTCCAGCAGCCACCTTTTAACTGTACATAACTACTAAAGTATGAGAATAAAATTGAAAACACACAGATATTTTCAATCTAAGCTCAATAGCTCAAATAGTCATATGGGTCATACAGGGGATATGAACTCAGACTTTCAATCAGCTTTCAACTATTCACATTATCTCATACTACTGATATATATGACTACACACATATAGAAAAGATAAATAATCACAAGCCTTCTGGCATCCATTGATTACTCTGTCTTGCTTAGAGTGGCATTACTGTATAGAGAGAGTTTTGCCTATTTAACAACAGTTATGAGCAAGCATGAAAGATAGTAATCATGTGTTGTTTTAAGGTTTAATGCACTGTATATAAAGATATTTATATCCATATCTGAGATATCATGAATGCAATGAAGGCTCTGATGGTGAAGTATTAGTAAATCTATATGCTATGAGCAAACTTGTAGATCAAAGTTAGTTCTAGTTTGAATATTTTAACAAGTAATTAAAAATTTTAAAGAAGTTTGTAATTTTTTTCAGATAGCCAGTCAAAATTCACATTAACGAGGTATCCAATATTTGGTCAAAAATGACGAAACCAAGAAAGGAAGGCCATCATCAATAAGTTATGTCTAGCCAGTTGATTTTCACTATTATTTTATGGTATGATGATCAAGAGAGTACTATAATTATGTGCTATAATTTGTAAATCAAAAATTAGCCCTTTTTTTACTAATGAATTTTTCTACCAGATATTATGATACTCTGCCTCACATTTTGGATACAATTAATACTGAAAAAAGAGTATACAAAATAAAATGGAATTTTTAAAAGACTTACTAACTCAGATTTTTCTTAAATTGCTTTACAAAACCATGTTTCATGACAACATAGCATATATTTATGCACATATGTATATTAATAAGCAGATACATAAATAGTTTTACACATGAGGGAAAACAGAAAATATAGTATCATGAGAGTTTATTTTAAGATGTATGCAACTAATAATGATTATGTGCCAATAATTGAAAGTGCTTCTGCAATTTACTTATTATTTAATATTTAATAATTAAATGTTACCACAAATAAGTAAATATATTAATCCAAATACTTTTATTGCTCAAGAGTTCACAAGAAGTTAGAGTGCCTAAAATATCAGTAGTGGAATTAATCTGAGGTTCTTATACTCTGGAGTCTGACCCTCTACCTTTGTGTTAAACCTTCAGGACAATATTACCATGATATATATATATATATATATATTATTAGTATTTTCAGAATATTCCATGTGGTAAAATAGCTAAATAGCTGATGTTTCGGTGCAATAACAAGTACCTTTTTCAAAGCGTTCTCTTTCACAAATCATAGGAATGCATGTGAGATTTTAAATTGTTTTTATCTCTTTGTTTCTCCTCTTACTTAAATTCAATTGGTTGAGAAATTTTAAATTTTATTTTGTCTTCCAATAGCTTCTTCCAAATGTTGTTAATCTTCTTTAATTCACACCTTTCATTTATGCTCTTGGGCCTTTTAAAAATCTCTATAGCTTCTCTTAGCAATCTCTGGTCATACTGTTCAATTTTAGCTAGAATATTTGTTTTATCAAAATTGATATCATGATTAGTTAATTTTATGTGAGAATAAATAGCTGATGAATTCGATTTTTCTCTGACTGCCAAAATGTGTGTTATTCCTTTCTAATATTTATTCTGTGATTGGTCTGTCCAATATATGTATGTGAACAGACCCTGCATGGAATTTCATATACACCATGTCACTCCAAGGAAATTTTGTCTTTAGGAAGTGGAAATATTTCATTAATTTTTTTAAAAGTAGTGTAAACTGTGTGAATATTATTATTCTTTAAAATGTTATTAATTTTATCAGTTACTCCTTTTATATATGGCAAAATTGTCTTAATTTCTGATGTATCAAAATCTTTTTTCTTTTTATATGTATAAGCCCTATTAATTTCGTTGTCTCCCACCTCCAGACCATAGTTTTGAGCTAGTTGGCTCACATCAGTGAAAGGGTTGGAAGAATTCTATTTCTCTCAGTATTTATGTAAACAAAAAGCTTGTTAGGAGCTATTGGTAAAGCTCCATCTAGCGATCATAAAATGCAAGCTAAAAGCAAGTTACAAAATTTATAACTTGTTTTGTTTATCATATATATATATATTGAGGCAGATGAATCATTCATTATTCTGGAAAGAATTGTGTATGATGGGTTAAAACTGATATGATGTATATATAAAAAACTAATTAAGTTTGTAAAATCTGCATAATAAAGATAATCAACAAGAAAATAATAGAACATTTAGTTTTATATATTGATGATGTAAGTAATGACAAGTTGACAACAAGAAGGATGGAAGCAAATTAAACATGAATGCATCAGCAACTCAAGAACCAATGCAGCCAGTGAAATCAGAGCTGATAGAGCAAGAATACTTTCAGTCAGTCCAAAAGCTTTCAGAAAAGAAACCAGAGACATTTAATATAAGAAATGATATATGCAGTTATAAAAGAAATGCATCAGAAAAATCAATAAATGCTGTAAAAAGGATTTAAAGAAATGCATTCAAAAAATGAAGAAACAACAAAAATTTGAAGAAATACTACAAAAAGAGATAATGAATTTAAAGAAATGCACTGAAAAAAGGAAGAAACACAACAAAGAAGTCAGGAAATGCTCAAAAAGTTGAAGAAATGCAACAAAAATTTAAAGAAAAACTAAAAAGAAATAGTGAATTTAAAGAAATGCATTTAAAACTTGAAGAAAAATAACAAAAGAGAAAAATGTAGATAAAAGGCAACGAAAATGTCAAAAAAAGGCTTTAAAAATTGAAGAAAATATTTGAAACAACATATGAAGAGAGAAAAAATCTGAAAGAATATGCTTATGGCACCAATCCTGATGAAGCTGTGCAAAACTTATGTAACACTTTTACATGAGCCTAGAGAAGTTATCAACAATGTAACAAATGTTGGAGAAAATAAAATAAGTATAATAGAAACATTACATTTTGAACCAAATGTAGTAATGCAGGAGACCAAAGAAGTATAGAGTTTGAATTTAGTAAAAAAAATCCAAAATAGATTCTTTAAAAAAAGAAAACTTTTATAATGATGCTTTTGAAGAAAAAGTCCTAATTGAGGCATTCATAAAAACAAGTACCAAAATAGAAGAGATTTTAGAAGATGAATTCTGCCACCTGAATATTAAAAAGAAGGATAATGATGAAGAACATGTGAAGAAAATTAAAAATAGATGTATTCAACACTGAAAAGCATAGAATAAAAAAAAGTTAAATAATATAGAAAGATCAAAAAGAATAAATACTCTAATAATATCCTGAGTTTGAAGCAATGGATTACCCTTGACAGATGATCAAGCTCCACTTTCAGTATGCTAAATAAAAAAGAAAGTAAAAGATTCAGTTCAGAATGAATAAAATCTTAGAATTTTTTGGATCATTCCAAATGATATATCCACCAATAAAGAAATACCTAAAGAGAGACAAGACATATTTTAGAAAAATAAAGGATGGCTTATTCTCTATTGACACTGGATTTGTTCAAAGAATAAATGATTTAAGAGGATAATTACTTTTGATCTGTTTAAAAATTAAAAAATATAATAATATAATTAAAATTACCAAAAAAAGATATTACCAGCTTGCTAAAAAGCAAGAGTGACTTTTTAATAACATTGATAAAAAATAATAACAATAATGATTATGAATAATAATAATAATAATAATAATAATAATAATAATAATAATAATAATAATAATATGATGATGATGATGATGATGGCGATGATGATAATGATGATGACAATGTGTCAATAACTATGAAACATATGACCAGAATGGATAAATTGATTTCTACAGAGAATGAAAAAATTTTTGTTTTCTATTAAAGTGTGTTTAGATATGTTCTTCTAGTGATGTATTGGGATTTGATCATGTACATGATATATGAACTATGTGTTTGTGTGATGTTTTAAAGTGTATATTGTTTCAGATGCCACCATTTTTTTTTCAATTGGTTTACCCACTTGTAAGGCATAGAAAAATCAAGTTGCACTTTGAATGTTTGTTGAATTTATCAGCCTCTAAGATACAAAAGGGAGAAAGACTAATATTTGTTTCTTGATGGGTTGTGGTAACTTAACAGAAGTCAAACTGAGATAATACTTCTAGTGTTCAAGCCTCATCATGCATTTTAATGTCAAATAGTTGAATTTTTTATAGATCCTAGCATTAAAATCATATTCATTCTTTATATAATTCAATGTCAAGGAAATCTCTGAGCAATGAAATCATGGGCATATGTATTTTATAAAAGACTATTTATTAAAACAACTGGAGTACAAAAATAATTAAAGAAATAAAATTATTTTTTTGCAGTAAGCTTAGAAATGAAATATGAAAAGTTATATTGTCCCCATTGTCTCAATTTAAATGGAAGGGATTTGTAACAAAACCAAACCCAATTGCAGCTCAAATTAGTTATATTGCAAAGTTGCATGAAAAAAAAAATTTGGTTTCAAAAATCAGAAGCAAAGTTAGTGGTTTGCATTTGATCGTATTATATATTTTATAAAGTTACCTTGTAATAAATAAGAAACAATAAAATAATAAATTGCACTATAAAAGAAGAAGAAAAATAGTTTGATATGTGCAAGAATTTTGAATTGCATAGTTTATAAAAATCAAAACTAACTTTTCTCATTTGCATTTTTTTAAAATAAAAATCTTCCACACTTTTGTAGTAAATTAATTGGAAAATCTAAATATGCTATTAAAATTTTGGAATAAATAAAATTTTAAAAGTTCTTGTTCAATTTTGAAAAGTCAGTACATTTTTTCTTTCTTCCTATCACTAATAAATGTAAATAAAATCAAAACTTATTATTTTTCTTTCATTCATTTATTTATCAAATCATGATATAATGTTAAAACAACTCTAAAATTGTTTATTTCCATAACATGTTGTGAAAGGAATAAAAAAATGTTTTTCAAAAAACATGTTGTAAAGAAACAGAGATCAAATCTTGTAACTAGCAGATGACAATCCTGTTGAGTGGGTATAAATAGGTCTTAAACAACTTGGGATAGTCCAATCCAGTTAGTTCAGTCTACTTTAGTCTATATGAACACTCAACTGAAGCAGCAATGTTGAAGTGGCCCCATGCAGAGGATAGAAACTTTTGGTTAAAGCTATTTTCCAGCATAACTTAGATAGCCATATCTTGATGACTGTTTTATAATATTTTTCAATACTCCAATTATAACACTTTAGTATAATAACTTTTATATAACAGAAGATCATTTAGTATGTGTGGCTAGAAACCAACAACCAAGCAATTCAAACAACTGGATCCAGAAACAAATGTTGAAATTTGCTAAAATCAGACATTGCTTGCTTTAATAATACCACAAAAATGAAATAAACAGTGCTGTTGAAACTACCCAAAACCTACTGATACTATACCATACATAATGTCACTAATGCTGCTGTATTTCTTCTATAACATCACCAGTGCCCAATGAGAATAGCTACTGTCTGGGATAAACTAATAAAGACACCCATAAATATATTTAAAAAATGATATCTGTAGAAAACCATGGTTTGGAACTGTTAAAATACTTCACATGATAAGATCATATTATTGTAGATATTATAAGGCCTTAAATTTAAAATTTTCTTATTATTATTTTTAATATTTTGTAAACCTAATGATAGTTGCAATTATGTAAGCAATAGTTTTATATATTTATTGTTACTAAATTGTTTTTTATTAATCCATTTAGTTTGTGTTTGTTCATCAAGCTCAATCCAGATATTATGTATTTAACATGCAATATGCTAGCAATAATAAATTTAACACAGGAAGTGATCATCGATTAGTAAGGTGTAAGATACGTGTTAATGTAAAACTAGAGAGACAAAAATTATTAAGAAAAACAATATTTACAATTGATATTCCTAATCTTCAGAAACATTCTAATGAATTTAAATTAGAACTTACAAATCGGTTTCAAGTATTAGTAGATTTTGAACATGATTCAGATTTGAATGAAATTAATATGAAAATAATTGATACACTTTTGAAAACTGCAACAAAGATAGCTGGTAGAAAGAAACAGCAATTGACCAATAAAATTTCTACTGAGACTAGAGAATTTATGAAGAAAAGAAGGAATATGAAGATATAGAAAAATGATGCATTAAAAAGAATTGAATATCTCGAATTTTGTAAAATGGTGCAGAAAAGAGTTGAAAATGATATAAGAAAGTATAACTGTGAACTAGTAAGGAAAGCTGTAGAAGAAAATAAAAGTCTTAAGAATGTAAAACAACATTTTGGTATTGGTAGGAAATTTATATCTGCAATAAGAAAAAAAGATGGAATTATTACTAAAAGGAGAGATGACATCATGAAATTGGTAGAAGATTTTTATCAAGAATTATATAGTAATAAAGAACAAGTACCTCCTATATCTATTACATCTTCCAAATTGCCCAGAATTTTAAATGAAGAAGTGAGACATGCAATTAAATGTATGAAGAAAGGAAAGGCTTCAGGTAATGATGGAATTATAATTGATATATTAAAAGAAGCAGGTGAAGAAATAGAAATTTTTTTAGCAAAGTTATATACCAAATGTCTAAATGATAAAGATGTACCGGTTGATTGGAAGAATGCAGTAATAATATTAATATTTAAAAAAGGTGATAAAGAAGATATTAGAAATTACAGACCTATCAGCCTTTTATCAGTTTTATATAAAATTTTTACCAAGATAATTACTACTCGTCTACAGAGAACATTGGATTTCCACCAACCAAGAGAACAAGCTGGATTTAAAAGTGGTTTTAGTACAGTAGATCATAGCCAGGTATTGAGAGAAGTTATAGAAAAGACAAATGAATATGAGTTGCCATTATGCTTAGGATTTGTAGATTATGAAAAGGCATTTGATTCTATAAACATTTCTTCAGTGATTAAAAAAGCATTAGATCATCAAGGTATAGATCCAGGATATTGTCATATTTTAAAGAATATTTATAAAAATGCAACAGCAGCAATTAGACTACATAATGACACTGGGAGAGTCAACATTGAGAAAGGTGTAAGACACGGTGACTCCATATCTCCAAAACTTTTTACGGCAGTGCTGCATGAAGTATTTTGTGGATTAAAATGGGAAACTAAAGGAGTGAAAGTAAATGGTGATTATTTAAGTCATTTAGATTTCGCAGATGATGTAGTTGTTTTTGCAAATAATGCTTCAGATCTGCAGCAAATGTTGCAGGAATTATCAGATGAAAGTAGGAAAGTAGGACTAAAGATAAATGTTAAAAAGTCTAAAGTAATGTTTAATCGATTTGCTCAAAATATGAAAATAAAGATTGATTATGATGAATTAGAAGAAGTTAACAGTTACAAATACCTTGGTCAGATTATTAATACAGATGAAAAAATAATGGAGGAAATTAATCATAGAATTAAACTTGGTTGGAGTGCTTTTGGTAGAAATAACTTGATACTAAAAGGAAATATGCCTATGTGTTTGAAAAGGAAGGTTTTTAACAAATGTGTTTTACCAGTTCTTACTTATGGATCTGAGACTTGGACACTTAATAGAAGAGCAATTCAGAGACTTCAGACCACTCAAAGAAGTATGGAGAGATGTATGTTGTGAGTAACAAGAAGAGATCGTAAACGCAATGTATGGGTAAGAGAACAAACAGGTGTTACTGACCTCATTGAACAAATTAAAAGATTGAAGTGGAGTTGGGCTGGACATGTGAGATGGATGGATGAAATAAGAAAGTGTGCAGGGGTGATGTGGAGAAGAGAAGCTAAAGATCGGAGAAGATGGATTAAACTTGGAGAGACCTTTATCCTGCAGTGGATTGATAATGGTTGATAATGATGATGATGATGATGCTAGCAATATCCACAACCCTGAAAAATCATGCAATCCACTGGGGAACATGCAGAAATACTGGTAATAATTCACAAATGATGATGATTGAGTGTTAATAAGTTTCCCAAAAGTAAACTTTCTAGGTTTGACATCTTAAAGTTTCATTTTTTTTAATATTGAAAATAGATAAAAAAATTAAAAATGCTTTTGGGGGAACCTGTACTTAGTTTAAATTTTCAGTACTAGTTTTTAAATCATTATCATGATCTTAGATGTTTGATTAGTGTTTATATATATATATTTGAATTGAATCATTCCTTCAGTGCTACTTTTTAAATCATTATCATGATCTTAAATATTTGATTAGTGTTATTATATATATATATATATTTGAAGTGAATCATTTTTATTCGAATTTTATTCAATTTGCACCATCTTTAATATTTATTTGAGTCAAAGTTTATCAGTACATATTTGGGTACATCATTGGTTCATCTGAATTACCATTATATATATATTAATAATGAATTTGTCATATGTCTTGTTATGTGATCCAAGCCTTTAAAACTGTAAGAAAATATATTTTACATTATTTACATACTGTTTTTAAAGTATAGTCATGATGCTATATATATATATTTATTTGCTGATAATGATTCTCATCTTATATTAAAATCTATACCATGTTTCATTTCTCCTTTTTAAAAAAATCTTTAATAAAAGGATTATTTCCAATCTTTATTGGTTTTTTCCTCCTATTTTACTTTGCTTTCTTCTTTGCATTTTTCTTTAACGTCTCATTAATGATATCTGTACTGAACAATGATGTTGTAAAAAGATCTTAATAAGTAGTGATCACAGTGACTTCAAGAGCATAGAATCATTTCAAATTGTGTGGGAGACAACAATTATAAATTACTTCAATTTGGATAGAAACACCTTTTTTTTAAAAAACAAAAAACAAAAAAACAAAACCAATTAGAGTGAATATTTATCCAATTACTCCTCATACCAAAACCAAGAAAGAGAGGACAGTATTCATCAAGCTTCCAATTACAGATTGATGAGAATTGATCAATTTTCTATTTTTGTTTTACTATCAAGATAAAAATAACTATATATTTGTTTACTGACTAATTATGGATGGTTTTCCGAATTGTCTATGATCCAGATACCTGAAAGAAAAATGTTAAGATTTTTGAAAACAATTTCACTAATAGCAATAATAAATCTAAGGGAATCTAATTTTTTTTGTTTCTAATGCAAAATCATCTTTAATGCGTTTTCAGCAATAAAAACGAATATTAAGCGTAATTATCCTTAATAATAATTAAATTAATGACTTTATTATAACTGCAAATATTTTTGACAGATTTTGATATGTCACAAGATATTTAGTAAGAGCAATTTTTGAAAGATAAATAAAAAAACAAAAAAAATAATCATTATTAATATTTATTTTAGATAAGGTAAATTAGATTATTTTATTAAATTGTTTTATTATTGTAAAATTGAAAAAGAGTAATTGTTAAAAAAAGTTTTTGGAAGAATATGTAAGAATAAATTATTTTCTTTTAGAAGTAAATACCAGGAAGAGTGAAAGAGAGATGTTGTGTTTTTCTGCTTTGTTTAATATTTATTTATAAGAATTTTTTGCTAAGCATACAAGAAGAAAAATCCACTATATTATGTTGTTTTTTTAGAAAAACAAGAGGCTCCCTCTCAGTTACCTATGTTTCCATCATTTTTCTTGGACATTTTCGTCAATATGTTTAAAACCAAGTTATAACTCTGATAAAACATTTAATTGTTGATACCCTTCGGACCAAAATAAAAATATTCTATCGTAATTTGCTTTATCTGTTTTTGAAATTTCCTATAATAATTGCTATTCTTTGTTATTGACTAGAATATTCACTTCATGGACACATACTTTTGATTTCACTGTTAATAAACTTGCAGTTTTTAATTAAAAAAATTCGTAATCGACTAGTATAATTTAGAAAAGATATATCATCTGTACTGAAGCAATACAAAACGATGTTTAAATTAAAAAATATTTTCTAGCTTTTTGCTCAGAGAAGTGTTCTAAAATCAAATCCAAATCTAGCTGCTATGTTTCTTGATTTTTCAATGAACAGGATTGCTAGGTTTATAGTTGACCTTAAATACTTTTTCTTAGTTTTAATCTAGAAGATGTCCTTTCTCCAGAAACAACAGACAGTAATATTTAAAGATTTCAATAGATTAGAAAAAGCTATAGCTCGGAATATTTTCTGCTAGAAATTTAAATTTTTTAGAAGGCTTTCCCTTAATATTCTAATGAAAGAACAATTTTTACAACTTCCCTTTCATTGACTAACACATTGCCATTTAAATCCATCTTCTTAGCAAAATCAGTAGACGAGTCCTTTTGTGTAATTTTAGTATTCATCAGATCAATTTCTAATTTAGTTGCATACTTTTTCATTTTTTTTATTTTTATTTAAATTCTTCCAAAAATCCAAATAAATCCAAATGATTTTTCAATTATTCAAATTGAGTTTGTAATGATAAATTTTACATTATTCATAATTACATTAAAAACTTTATTTTGAATAGTTCTGCAGGACTAACAATTGCCTCATTATAGACTTTATAAGTAATATAGAGAGCATACCAATATGTGATATGATGTGATGTGATGCACTCTGACTCTTTATATGGAGTCAGGAATCTCTCAGCAACTATTCCCAGAGAAACCTGTTAGCCACTTTACCTTCCCTTTCCATTCTCCACCCTAAGTTTTCCCATAATATGCTCCACCCCATTTCCACAACATAATCTTTGTCAACTCCTTGGCCTTCATATCTAAATTCCCCTTATATTTTCCCAAACCCAGCATAAAAACCAATAACTCAATTTTTGTATAATCACTTTGTTCATATTTATTCTTCCATAACTTCATTATTTGTACCCTTTCAGCTTCCAAGCATTTACATTGAAATAATACATGTCTAATATTTTCTATACCTTTCTTACCCAACTTGCAGATTAAATCACCATATTTTTCCATTTACATTCTCTTGCTGCTAAAGATCCTGTTTGAGTCTTAAACAATAAACTACTTTCCTTACTATTATCATAAATTAACTCACACCCAATGTTCCATTTACTTCTATATATATTTAAATTCATTTTACTCTCCATACTAGTTCTCCATCTCTCCAACTCCCTATTCTTTTAATACATTATTCTTCTATCCCACTCCTTACCACTATAACACTCAACAATCTTCCTAACACAATCATCCAACCTTTTGTACAAGTATACTGACATAAATTCTTTATCCAAATCTTCTGCATACTGCATTACCTTTCTCACTCATCTTGTCACCTTCCCTTTACATGTAACTCAATTAAATAATATTTTGGCTATTCTTTTATTATCCATAAACTGCAATCTACCGAACATTTTCATTTTGCTTTTTGCATCTCTCATATAAAAACTTGACCATCCAATTTCTCCTTGAATTGCCTCCTTTCCTGTCCACATCTCTGCATCTAATGCATGTCTTTCTAATTCCCTTTGTACTTTTTCTAAGTAATCTAATACTCCTTTACTAACACATAACACATCAGTGCCATATGTTAACCCTGCTACTGCCACTCCCTTCCAAACAATTCTAACTACATCATATTTATTATACGAAAACACTGTTAATTTCTTTATCAATCCCTTTCTTTTCTTTGCTTCATTTTTCAATTTTTTCTTCCATTCATACAAGCAATTTTTCTGATTACTCAAGATGATTCCCAAATAACTATATCTATTTACCACACTTAACTCTATATCCCCCAATAGGATATTTTTGTCTTCTCTTTCCCCAGTATTCATCATTATTATATTTGGATTTTTCTTCACTAAATTTAGTCCCCATATCTTTACTCACCCTTGTGCATGTCCTCAGCATAACTTCCTTACCTTCTCTTCTTTCTGCACACAAAAAGACATCATCCACAAAAAGACCTGTCAATGTATATACTCCCTTGCCACTATTAATGGTATATTTATCTCTCTTTCTAGTCTTTCTATTACTCTCTCCACTTCACTCAAATACAACACACTTTACTCAAATACAACAAAAACAAAATAGGTGACATAGTGCATCTTTGCCTTAGTCCCATCCCATTTTTAACTTTAACTAATTCTATATTCCCTAATTGATATGTTTAGTAATTATTTTTATATAATTTCTTAATAACATCCACTAAAGCTTCATCTATTACCAGATTTGATAAACTTATCCATAATCTATTTTTAGTTACTCTATCATATGCCTTCTCTATATCTATAAAACTCATATATAACTGTCTACTTGAATTCCTACTCATATCCATAAGTTTGGTAGCTACAAACAAACTATCTCCTATATGCCTATCTGACCTAAAACCTCCTTGCATTTCCCCCACTATATAATTTTCTTCCATTCATTTTGCAATTCTTCCAGCCACCACATATGAAAAAAACTTTATATAAAACTGATGTTACCACTATCAATCTATAACTGTTTAACTTTCTATGATCCTCACCCTTTCTTTTAAATAATTCTCATATTACTCCATCTACCCGAAAAAACTCTCTTCTGTGCCATCTTATTAAAACATGATAATAGGGTTACTTTTGCCTTGTGCCCTAAATTCATTACCATCTCTGCTGCCCATCCATTTAAATTTCTTGCCTTACCACTTTTCAATTTCTTCCCTGCCTCATTCAGTTCATTTTCTGCAAACCTAATATTCCCATTACTATATGCTTTCATATGTTCTATTCCTCTATCCTTCACATCTAACATCTTTTCTATATCCATTACATATACCTATTCAAGATTCTCTCTAATTCTTCTCTAGAGCTACACTCTATTACCTCCTCATCCAGTGATACTATCTCTCTCTCCCCTATATTTCTCCTTTTAATGTAATTCCAAATTTTTTTTACTCCCATCTCTTCCACTTTTATTAATATCATCGAATAATTTACTATTCAGATTCATTCTCTTTCTTTATCTATTTTAGCTAACTTCTTCTTTTCTAAGTACTTTTTCCAATTAGCATTTATATCTTTTTCACTTTCTTTGTTCTTAATAGCACACTTATATTCTCTGCATGCTTTTTTCCTCTCTTTTACACTTTTACTAAAACTGTCATTTTTTTTTATTACTTTTATTCTTCTGAATATTCTCAGCTAAAACCCTATTTGCCACTTTTCCTATTTCATCACAACAGTTCTCATACTCATTTCCAACCAACTTTTCCATGATTTCTTCAACTTGTGTTGTATACTCTTCCAACTTATTCTTATCATTCATTCTCCATCCACATCTTTTATTATTGTTTCTATTTTTATTTCTATTCTCCATCACATTACTAACTATTTCAATTACAAAGAAATTATGATCACTATTACATATTCTCTTCATGATCAAACACTTTAATTTTCCATACTTTATTCATTTCCCCTTTCTCTACCAATACATAATCTATTGTGTGGAATATATTATTTCTAGACCATGTGTATTGTCCCTCATAAATATTTGATAAGTTTCCAATGCTCAAATTCAATCTCTGACAAAAAATTTTCAAAAGCTGTTCATTCTTATTATTTACATCATCAATTTCTTCAATATGCCCATTCATATCTCCTATAACCATTATTCTTTTCCACTTTTCTTTAAAACTCTGTATATTCTTAACTAGGCACTCATATATGCTATTGTTCCACTCCATTATAGTTTGACTATGTCCAGTAGTTATATAAACTATAGCCACCACCCATTCTTGTCTTCTCAAAAACTTATTTCAAACCATAAATGTTCTTGGCATTTAACAGTATTTAAATATTTTTTAGACATAACACCTATACCATCACTCTTATTTTTATCTTTTCTATTTATACCCTGCCATACCAAATCTTCCCAAACAGGTTTTTCTTATTCTCTTAGATGTGTTTCCACTACTGCTAATACCTCAAGCTTTTCATTTTCAATTGCTTTGTTTAATTCCTGCCACCTTTCTGGTCTCCTACCACCTTGCATATTCAAATACCCAATTTTAGCATTTTTTTCTTTCCTAACTACTCTTCATAAATTGTTTTGATTCTTTCTTTTCCATTACATTTATAAATAACTTGCTTACCATTAATTTACCAGACTCATTCCCTCTCCACATCTATATTTATATATAAATTATCTATCCTCTGTTTATTCCTTACATCCCATCCATTCTTCTTCTTTCTAATAACACTGCAATTTAAAATCCCATCCCCTTTACAAGTTTCCCGAACTACATTCTTTATAAATCAGACTCCCTAAAACTTCACTTCCTTGTTTCCCTAAGTGCAACCCATCTTTACTATATAACTTCCTCTTCCCAATAAAAAAATTCCAGACATCCATAAACATAACATTTCTCTCACACAATTTTTTCAATCTCTCATTTATAGAACATGCCCTATCTAACATATACCTTCTATTAAATCTTGGTAATAATCCAACTATTCCTAATCTTCCTTTAATCATACTCAAATTCCTAATCAATTCTATGTACTCACCCATTACTCTCTCTGATGACTCTGATAAATTATTAGTCCCTACCATAACATGCACATCTCTATTCCCTTGCTTTTTTACTTTATCTGCAACATCTCTGGTTCTAGCTCCAGGCAAACATACTCTTTACATACCTGTTTTTATTTTCCCTTGCAATTATATCACCACATTCTCTCATTAATGAATCACCTATCAATACTATCTCATAGTCTACTTTCTCTGCTTCATTCACAACCTTCTCTACCACCTTCTGAACTTCCTTATCTACTTCTTTCTTATCATTCCTACTCAATATTTCATTTATCTGCTCACACTTCATCTCTAATGATGTTAATTTTGCTTCTATATCCTTTACTTCTTCCTGATTAACCATTTCCAATGCACTACCTATTTTTCCATCCATATCTCTTGTCACTCCACTACAAGCACACTCTATCCTGCCTTATTCAACTATGTTTTGCTCCATTTTCCCTGACATTCTCTTTATGATATCTACACTTTTTCATCTCTTTTATCACATTCACACACTGTCTACATACCCATAAACCTGTTACATCCTTCCTAGTCTTATTTAAGCATTTCAAGTGGGAAACCTCATCACATACAGAACACTCTACCACAGCATACCTAATTCATTTCTGATGATTATATATGCATTGTAGAATACAAATGCAATCCATATTATTTATTTTCCAAGTCACCTATTCTATATTTGACTTTATATTTCCTCTCCTATTCTTCCAACCCCTTTGCACAGAAAGATAAAAATTTTACATTCAAAAAAGATCGATCAATAACCACATATACCTTAGGCCTCTAAAATGTAATTTTTTACCTCAAAATAACTAACTGTTCTTAAATTAAAATTTAAAAAAAAACTTTAGTAGAAAATTTAAACCAATAGCTCAAACAAACTCTGGTATGCTCTCTATAGTGCATTTTTATAAATACAAGCTTTTTATAAAGTAATGTCATGCTATATATGACTTGCTTTATTGATTATTATACTTTATAAGTAGTAGTATTTTTTTCTTAATATTTTATTCTAAAATTCTGGCATTATCTCCAAATCTTTTGTGAATGTTTTTGCTTTAATTGG
This sequence comes from Epiperipatus broadwayi, assembly GCA_028023455.1. Lineage (NCBI taxonomy): Eukaryota > Metazoa > Onychophora > Udeonychophora > Euonychophora > Peripatidae > Epiperipatus > Epiperipatus broadwayi. The sequence continues at coordinate 18,418,871 of JAQFVV010012398.1, read as the reverse complement.
TTCATGCTTGAACCCAGTATGCCTGTATTTATTTGATCACCCAATATAATGGTTTTCAAATGAAGGCAGCACTATAAAAATATCCAGGGAATTAATTTGAAGTTCCTTGCTAACAAAATTTATCTGGAAAGTAAATCATATCAAAAATTGAAAAATACTATACATTTATAATCTTTTATTGAGTGTGCAACTGATTACATATTAATTTTAATATGGAGGATCTTCTGATATTTCAAGAAGTGCATCATAGATTTTATCTATTCCATACCTTACTGCCTTATCACTTTGAATGTGACATTCCTACTTTGTATTGCAAAGAGGCTTCATAGTTGGACAAGTAACATATTTATTAAGAATTGACCATCTCTTTATGGATGATGATAATTGACAACAATGCTTTGAAGCATACAAAAGAAAGTTAATGCATCAGGACAAGTTTTAGTTTTATATTTAAAACAAAATTATAATTATGATAAGCACAAGGAGTAAAGAATTCCTTGAACTTTTCTTTAAGAGTTTAACCTGAAGTCCAAACAATTTTTTTTTTTTTGATATCTGAATCATTATCATACCCATGACCTCTGATATAATTAATATTTAATCCTAAAGGATTAGCAGCCCAGCATATAAATTTTCTCCTGAACTGCTTTCAACTTATTTTATATCACCAGAGACATATCTAAATTTAGTACTGGAACATTTTTTGTTGGTGACTGATATCAGAATTACAGCAAATGACAACTTTTCTGATATTATTTGATTTATAATCTGGTCCTGGAATTTACTTTACATTAAATTCACTAATTCATTTTGAATCATTTTGATTAGATAAAGCTTTCAACCTTATTTATTAGCAATTCAGCAAACATGATCTTGAATTATTGGGTTAAATTCATCAATCAATTCAATAGTTCTTAGAAAGTTTCCTTTGTGTTAATCATCTATGATTTTGATATATCCTCAAAATGCCATATTATATTCATCTGGAAATTGTATCAAATATTGACTAATTGCAATTTTTCTTGGTTCAGTAATAATTTCAGTTGTAGCTTGTGTATATTTTCACAAGTTGATAGATTCTTTTGAATTTCTGTATATTTTAACATTGTTGCTAAATGATGCTTTGATTTTTCTTGTTCTGTCAGTCTAATGATGCTTTGATTTTTCTTGTTCTGTCAGTCTGGTATGTGTATCTGGACAATTCTTGATATGGACAAAATCATCATATCTTCATCAAAAAGATGACAATAGAAACAAAATATTTTTTTCTTTTTTATCAGAATACATTATCCAGGAATACTATATGACTTCACCAATTATCTTTTAAAATGAACTTTTGAAAATGAATTCCATTATTTTGGTCATTAAATTCATTCTTAAGAATTTTTGGTAGTTCTTTTTTACTAAATAATATATTATTTGCCGGTTCATTCAATCATTAACTATTTATTTATTCCCAAGCACACCACTCTGAATTATCTTCATGATACTGTTTTCTTCTTGTAAATGTATTTCTTTATGATTATTATCTATATCCTCCTTACTATCCTTAACATCTATTCTGAAGACATTTCATTTATATACTTTCATCTCCTTCGCTAATCACTTTCGATTCCTTCATTGTGAATTCTTAAATATTTGGGCAAAGTGCCTTTTTGCTTTTCAGTAGTAATTTTTCTTTTTTCACTTAAATTTCCTTTCTGCACTAACATTTTGATATTGTCTGTCCATATCTCATTTTGAATTGGAAATCGTATGAAAAAATAATTAGAATGTTAAGATTTCTTCACAAAGGCAGATAAAATTTGAAAATACATATTTTCATATTAGTTTAAACTTTTTAAATTTGCATTAAAATGAAATAAAAATTCATAATTTTCTATTAATTAAAAAGTATTGAAAATTTGCTGCAAACAGATCCTGGGCATTATGACCTTGGAATTCATGCTGAAGGGTCTGATTTACCTATATAATTCTGTGTTTTTTTTTTCCATGAACAGAACTTTGGGGTTATGTTTATACATTTTGAGACATGCAAGCTTAGTCACCAATGTCCAAGATACCAAATTCTGGCCCTTTCCTTGGCTCCTGTGAACTTTTAATCCTTTTAGATTGTGCAGCACAGGATGTTTCATCATTGAACTTTTCCTTTTCTTTAAATACCATTTAATGTATCCCATCAATAATTTGATCATGTGAGTTGTATCCAAATTTCAGAATAAAATTTTCTATATTTTTATAATAAAAAAACCAATGTAAATTAGCAGTTTAGAGGTTTATATTTCTAGAATATTTAAGATTTTATAGCAATTAATTGAACAACTAAGATTTTGGGAAAAAAATCTTTTAAGTAAAAACAAAAATAAGTTTAGTTTAGATAAATTTATTGAATCGTTAATCATAATTATTTATCCTATAAAATATTTAAGCTATATTAAAATTAGTTACTTTGCTGTAGAAATAATTCATACTATATGTAAATAACTTAATTCATAATTTAATAAAATGACAACAGTTTATCTGGGGTTAACATAATGTTTTTAAAGATAACATTATGGTATATCATTATTTTTTGTAACTGCACAGAAGAAGAATATAGATAATTGATAATAATGTAAAAAAAAGTATTTGATATATATATATATGTTTTCAATTACTATAATTTTTTGAAATAATGTGTTATATATTTTTAATACAATTTTTAATTACATAAACTTTGAGAGTGCAAACCCTGGTTCAAGAATGGGGTTCAATTGAATGCAATTAGTCTAATCAGCTCATATATGGCTCTGCAGCTGAGATTCATCTTTACATCTACTCTCACCAGCCTATTATTCTATATGCAGAGAAAATCTGAACTTGATGCTCTTCAAATCATTCATGATAAATGAGTCAACATATATGTTACAACCATAACTAATTTATTTCATTACCCATGACAATTTTGTATATGAAAATGCTCTTGTAGATCATGTCTTTGAGCAGGTGATTGGTTTCTCATATAATAACCTTAATAATATTTCTATCTAGATTATTGTAAACAATTTAGTAACACATTAATTAAATTTCAGAATCTATGTACGTCCCACGATAATTAAAATTTCTGTTTAATCTAAGGCAAGAGAAATGTCAGTTGAAGAATGTAATAATGCAATTAATAGAAGAGATGATAGATCTCTCTTATATATCCATTATTTAAAATACAAACATAAAATAGATTGTGTAAAATATATAAAATTTTTACATTATATTAAAGAACCTAATAGAATGAAGAGATATGAAACCAATTATATTAATTATAACAAAAATAATTGTATGAATATATAGATTTTTAATTAATTTAACTAATAATTGACTATTGATAAATGAATGGAAAATTGTGTAATATACATTTTTAGTTTTTTTCTGCTTTAAAAATATTATATTGTTTTAATAGATTATAGTTAATTTTATATATGTAAAAAAAATTTATATATGTAAAAAATGAATGTCACTATGTATGCAATGCAGATTAAAAACTTTTGACTGCCTTGCTGTGTTAATGTGGCTGATTTGTTCCTCAAGATAAGTTTAAGTTTTATATGTTTTTAATAACAACTGAAAAACTTCTGTTGCTAGAGAATATTTTCTTAATGAATGGATGAAAAAAGAAATTTGAAGTGCAGAGAAATAGATTTAAATGGATTTGGAAAGATTGAGAAAAATATTGCTAACATTCGAAAAGTGATTTGATATGCCGATATTTTAAATATAAATGGAAAAATATTTTTTGTGTGTATGCCATACTGCAAGGAGGCTTTAAAACTAAGTCATATATAAGATTAGTTGAATTTTAGGATGTTTGCTATTAAAAAAATTTCAATTTAAGAAAGAGAGTGATTCATTTGAATAAGAGGGTAATGTTTGAGGAGTGAATTTAGGGGAGCACATATTTATTGATCACTGCTTAAAAATGAAAGTTTTTTTTTCCTTTCACATAAAGAGGTTTAAAGAATAGTAGAAAAATCATAAATTTAAATATAGAGTAAGGGAATTTGTGGTCAGAAGAAAATTAGGTGTGCTTTGATAGAGTGTATGGTATGTGATATGATTTTTCATTTGAAATGCTTATATAAGACTAGGAAAAATGTAAAAGTTGTAAGATTGTGTAGATCAAGTATAAATATGATAAAAGAAGTGAAAAATGGTTTCTAAGTATAGATAATTTTTAAAAAATTGTCAAGAGAAATGGTGGAAAATGTAGATAAAAACAATAGAATAGAGTATATATTTAGTTTGAGTGACAAGAGATATGACTGACAAAGAAGGATATAAAAGGTGTATGATTGCATAGATCATGTATAAATATGATGAAGTGAAAAAAATGGTTTCTAAGTATAGATAATTTTAAAAGATGTCAAGAGAAATAGAGGAAAATACAGATATGGCTAATTGAATATATTTAATTTGAGTGACAAGAGATATGGCTGACAATATAAGTAGTGGAATAAAGATAGGCAAAGAATAAATAAGAAAGAGAAATAGGTAAAGAATGTAAAATTAAAAGCATTAGACATGAAGTGTGAGCAGATCAAGAAATTAATGAATAGAAACAATAAGGAAGAAGTCCAAAAGGTGGAAGAGAATGTTACTGATGAAGTTGGGAAAGTAAACGATGAGACAGTTGTGATAGATGACTCACTAATTAAAGGATGTGGATATGTAATTGCAAAGAAATAATATAAATAGGTATGCAAGAGTATGTTTGCTTGGAGCTAGAATTAATGATGTTACAAACAGGGTAAAGAATCAGGGGAGTAGAGATGTTTATGTTATGATAGGAACAAATAATTTGTCAGAACCATCAGAGAGAGTAATGGATGAGTACAAAGAATGGACTAGTAATTTGAATAAGATTAAAATAAGGTAGGAGTAGTTGGATTACTACCAAGATTGGACAATAGGTATATGTTAGATAGGGCATGTTTTATAAATGAGAGATTGAAAAAATTATATGAGAGAAATAATGTTATATTTGTGGATGTGTGGGATTTTTTTTTTATTAGTAAGAGGAAGTTATATAGTAAAGATGGATTGCACTTAACAAAACAAGAAAATGAAGCATTAGGGAGTTTGATTTATGAAAAACATTATAGTTTGGGAAACTTATAAAGTAGGATAGGATTTTAAGTTACAGTATTATCAAAAAGGTTAAGAAGATATGGGATGTAAGAAGTAAACAAATGATAACCGATTCAGATATAAATGTAGATGTGGAGATAGAATGGATCTGTAAAACTAATGATAAATAAGCTAATTACAAATGTAATAGAAAAGAAAGATATAAAACAATTTATAAAAGGATAGTAAGAAGAGGAAGAAATTGTTAAAATTGGATATTTGAATATGCAAGGTGGTAGGAGACAAAATATATGGCTGGAACTAAACAAAATAGTTATAAATGAAGAGCTTGAGGTATTAGCAGCAGTGGAAACATTTTTTAGAAAAGAAAAAGAACATACAATGAAAGATTTGATATGAAAAGGTATAAATAGAAAAGAAAAAAAAATAGTGGTGATATAGGAGTTATGTCAAAAAATATTTAAATACTGTAAAGGGTCAAGACATTTGTGGTTTGAGATAAAGTTAGAAAGACAAAAATGGATGGACTATAGAGTATATGGCCATAGTTAAACTATAATGGAGTGGAACAGTAGCATATATGAATACCTAGTTAAAGATATACAGAGTTTTAAAAAATAGGGCAAGAAAATAATGGTTATAGGGAATATGAATGAGCATATTGAAGAAATTGATGACAAGGATAACAAGAATGTACAGCTTGTAAAAATTTTTGGAAATATATATTAAAAGAATGAATGTAGACGAGAGAGAAATAGTATTATCAAATAATGAGAAAAAAGAGTGTAGCTCTAGAGAATAATTAGAGGCAATCTTAAATAATTATGTAATGGATATAGAAAAATATGTTAGATATGAAGAACAGAGTGATAGCAAATATAAAAGACATAGTAATGGAAATATTAGTTTTACAGAAAATGAATTGAATGAATGAGTCAGGGAAGAAATTGAAAAATGAAAAAGAAGAAGTCTAGATGAATGAGCAGCAGAAATGGTGATGAATTTGGAAAATAGGGAAAAATTAAATCTATCATGTTTTAATAAGATAACACTGAAGACAGAAATTCCAGATAACTGGAATAATAAAGAATAAGGCTATTATTTAAAGGAAAAGGTAAGGACCATAGAAAAATAAACAATTTTAGAAACAATAACGGTAAGGATGAGTGTTACATAGCATATATGGTGGCAAAATGGATGGAAGAAAATAATATAATGGGAGAAATGCAAGGAGGTTTTAGAATGGAGAGGCATATAGAAGATAGTTTATTTGTAGTCATACAACTTATAGATATGAGTAGGAATACAGGTAGACAGTTATGTATGTTCTTTATAGATATAGAGAAGGAATATGATAGAATAAATAGAAATAGATTATGGATAAGTTTAATAAAATTGGAAATGAATTTAACTTTAGTGTATCTTATTAAGAGAGTGTATGAAAAGAATTACTATATATGTCAACTTTGGTTTTGTTATATTTGAAAGAAGTGGAGACAGCAATAGAAAGACTATGATGAGGATTATAGATACCATTAATGGATGGAAAAGGAGAGTATATATTATCAGGTATTTTATTCGCTGACGGTATCTTCTTGGGAACCGAAGTAGGGAAGATATGGAAGTTATGCTGAAGATGTGTATAAGGGTAGGTAAAGAGGTGGGGATTAAATATAGTGGTGGCTATGGTTGGATGAGTAGGCACGACACTAGATAGGGATTTTATGCACAAGCCTTCTGGTATCCATTGATTATTCTGGCTTGCACTGAATGGCAGTATTGTATGGAGAGTTTTGCCTGTTTTAAGTTTAAGACATCTAAATTTTTATTTGGGTAGATGGCTAAACATTTATGCTTGCATACAAAATCTTTAAGAAATTAATTTGAACTTCATAATTGCTTTTGATTTTATACCACATAATTTTTTTTAAAGATTTTAAAAATGGAAGTCTTTTATGATTTAGTAGTTATGGGAATAGTTTTATTATGCCTATGAACTTAGATTTTTATTCAGAACAAGCTCAGAAATTCTGAAACAAACAACATTTTTAAAGCCATTCCCACAGCTATCTCAGTTAATCATCCAGTATCCTCAATTAAATGAACGTTCAGTCCTTTTCAGCTAGAAGAAAAACTAGCTGCATTAAATAACACTAAACAAGATCATATTGATGCACAAGTCATAAAAAAGCTTAAATGTAACTTGCTGCAGACTTTATCACAGTGAGAATAGCATCATATATCTATGAATGAAAATTATGATGTATACATAAACAAAAATACATACAAAATCCTAAAGAAATGTATACTCATTTTAATTCTGGGCTGGGTAAATAGATTGCTTATGTAAATTGTCTTTTATTACTGCATGCATTAGTGCAATATTAAGATGGAAGACTCTGGAGCTAATAGTCCAATTACAGTTTGGCTAAGCCATTTCTAATACTCAAACATTATATGACTATCTGAGCTTAAAAGGGATTTAATTATTTTTATTGTCTTCTAATTTCTATAATTAATTCCTGAATAGATTATCAGTAAGTTGACAAAAAAATGTAAAAAATAATGAAATTAAAAATAATAATTGTGTGATGAGCTGTTCTAGAGGATGGGGGATGGTATGTAAATATCGAGCATCAAAGTAATAAGAAAGCACAACGTCCTCATTTATACGATCAATTGCTTTTTTTATTTTACTCAGCTAAAAATCGATTCAGAAATCCTTAGCTCTTAAGATCTCCACTCTATAAATGAGGTGACCAAACAGGGCATAAAGAAACGATTAGATTGCTTCATGCATAGAAAAGTAGTTCTGCATTTATACATTTTTTAAATTATATATCTTATTTTGTATTTTTATATCCCAAATACTTAATTATATAGGATATATATATATAGATGCTAAATACATGTGTACAGATTTCCGGAGTAAGTTTCTAGGGGGGAAAAAAATCACTCAAACCATTTTTTAAAATGATTTGGAAATAGGTTAACTATTTTTCAATTATTGTTAAAAGTTTTAAAGCTTTTTAAAAAAAATATTTCTCAAAAATGAAAATTAATAATAAAATGAACTAAACAAAAAAAAAAAAAACAATAATAATAATAGTAAAAGGAGATCATATTGCAGCTATTTACTAATATATTGTTATTGTAAGAATCTAAAAATAAAACAATATTGATTTTTATTAGAGCAATTAAATGAAATGAAGTTTAATAAAGAGAATGTCAAAATTTATACAGTTAAATAAATATTGTTTTTCCTTAAACAAATGAATTGTATTAAACTGAAAAACAGGCAAACAAGAATACTATAAATATATTAGGGGAAAATCCGACAGACACTAACATGAAATATTTTTTAAAAAATAAATTAAATGGATTATAAAAATATGAAAATCTATTTAGAATATTTTTATATTAAATTAAAATTATTTAAAACTAGCTATGTATGAACTTATTTAATACTAATTTTATACGAACATCATATATAATGCTTAATTAAAAAAAAATTGTATATGAAATGAAATTAATCATCACCATCAGAAGCCATAAGTTTCAGTCGAATGATGCTTTCTCTATCAACTCTCTGCAACCCCCCTCCCCTTTTTGTAAGAAATTAAAATCATTCTGTAATATCTTCTGTTCATGTTATATGAGATCTTACACATTTGTTTATATCTTATGTAATAACAAAATTAGAGTTTTTATTGCCATATATAAACAAACAGTTGTGACTTTCTCTATATATTTCTTCAATAAATCTTTCCGATTTAGTACCTACTCATCCAATATCCTAGATATCCAATATATAGGCTATTGAATGAGTAGGCACTAGGGATTTTAGGCATAAATCTTCCTGAATCCATTGATTAATCTGGCTTGTACTGAGTGGCGCTACTTTATAGAGAGTTTTGCCACTGTGAAAAACAGTTGTGTAAGCATAAAGAATGGTGATCATGTGATGTTTGATGGTTTAATACACCTAAAAGGTTATTAAGAATAAACAAATAATATAAAGAAAATTTAACAACAAGAGTTTATTATCTCCATTTATGTATAACTAAAATATATATCTTCAGTGTAATAACTCGCTTGTTGGTTGTTCAAAGTTCAAACACAAAAGCAATTAATAGAAGAAAATCTTATTGCACCCTGTAATATATCATACTTTTCTATGTGGCTTTTCCTCAGTGTGCATTAAACAGTTTCACTATTTCTGTACACTTCACATAGCTAAGTCTGCAGTTTTTATTGCTCTGCATAATTAATTTTAATTTGCATAATTTACCTGATCTACTTAATTGGTTCCAATTGCATAATTTACTTATTAACATACTTTTGTATAGTCAGCATATGTTTATTATTAATTTTCTAGAAAGGAATTTTATTTAAGGTTTTTTTTTTATTTACTTCATTTCTGAATACTATATACACAAACAAAGATTTTATTCACAACACTTTCCAATATATATACATATATACACTTTTTAGTCAATCATTGTACAACTTTTCCTCTCTCTAGCTTTGTCTGCTTTTAAGCTCATCTAAGAAATACTAATCACTCTTTGCCAATCTGCCCTTGGCTGGTAAACCATAAGTACTTCAGAAGAATTCATTCTTGAAAAATATGCTTATTCATTTATTTCAATACTGGCCATCTCTTCTACTTGAATAATCTTTGTTCTCCACTGGATTATCACATCAGCTATAGGAAAATTTTCTATTTCATTCACTTGATCAAATGGCTTACTTAAACAGCTTCTAATATAGTTGATGTGTCATATGACTTTTCTACCTGCAGTCCACTGTACCAATGCATATTTATTTTGATAACACATTTGGTACAATTCCTGTTTGCCACTTTTCCCTTAATACAACAAGTATCCAAACAATATCATACTTCATGTTTTCTAAACTATTCTCCTATTTCTCATTCATATTAGAGATCAATATTAGGACATAAAGTTCTGAATTTTCATTTCATCAAAATTTATGCAGGTGTTTTTCTGATAATTGTACTCGACAAGAAATGCTGATTAAATGTGGCTGCTATCAAAACTTCATATATACCTTGATGTTGCATTTCATTCAGTGTGGGCTTCAACTGGTGCATAGTTTCTTAGGGCAATATGAAGGTGTTAAAATATGTCAATATATCTTCTACTAGCTAAAGTCTTTTAATGTCAATGGTACAAATGCAGAGCCATTATCACAAACAATTATTTATGGACAGTCAAGACATGAAAACAATTCATTTAATCCTTTTATGGTGTTCTCTGCACTCATTTTTATTGCTCTGTATTCAGCCCATTTTGAATAGGAGCTGATGACAGCAAAAAACAAAATATGTAATGATAGACCCAGCTCAAACCATATAAATCCTTTACCATGAATAAGTAGCCTGTAGACATGACTCATGTTTTTTAGAAGATAGCCATACTCTTTATTAATCTATATAACTGCTTGTTCTATATATATCTGTTGTACATATGTCTAATGAAAAGTCCAGCCTGATCCATTTGAATCTTTTACCATGGATTAGTAGCCTGAGAAAATGGCTCCAGGTTTTTAGAGAATTTTTCTATATCTTGTTTCATATTAACTACTGTACACATGACTTAGCCAATCCCTTTATTACGATGATTTCAGTGTATCCTTTACATAATAAATCCAATGCCCATTTCCCCCACTCTGTTGGAATCAATATGTAACATATTATTAAAATGTAGCCATTAAACATGGATAGATTCTCACAGATGTTCCATGTAAACTTAATCATATGAAACCATTTTTGCCACTTAACTATGCCTTTACTATTGAATATTTCTGACTTAATAGAGTCAATGTAGTTTATTTCAGTAATATGTGGCTCTTATGCATTTGCATTTGGTATTTTCAATAAGATTTATACATTACTTTGAAATCATATAAAGCTAATATATTTATCCACCAGATCATCCTTTATATAGAATGATACAAAGTCCTTTTAAGCTTTCCCAATATTTCCAACAGAAGTCTATGATTCATGTAGTTCTTGAACTCATGTCCATAAACATATTGTTGGAATATTTTTCCAATGAATACTATTGATAAAGCTTTTTATCAAGCTGACTATAATTTTTTTTACCACTGTTATGGTTCTGGACCCATACATGATATGGCATTTGCCTTCATAAACTTTATGAAAAATAACAGCAATTACTCCATGCTTCAAAGTATCTGTAGTTGTAATTACTTTTTAATAATTTTAGAAATCTATAAGAAGTTGAGAAATTAGCAACTCTTTCATTTTCCTGTCTTCACACCCATTTTTGTTTTTTCATTGAAAATTCATAAAATAGAATCATGACATGAGAATTTTTATTCAGGAAATTCTCAAAGAAATTCAATCATTCTTAAAATGTTTGCACATCCCTGATGTATTTTGGTTTAGATGTCTTTTTCATGGCTCTTATTTTCTCTGGATTTGGATATTTTTCTTTATCAGTAATAATGTCTTTAAAAACTTAATTCTTCTAGTGGATCCTATGCACTTAGTGGTATTAAGCCTTGTTCCAATTTTTTCCAAATTTTCAAACACTTTATTTACACATGCATGGAGCTCATATTCCATTTCAGTATTCAAAAGTTATCCAGGGTTATCTAGGTAAGGAACTTATACCATTCCTAAAACAGACAGTATATGTTTTTGGCTTGAATACAATTAAAGCTATAATGTATATTTTACTTCACCTTTATTTTGTAATTAATAACATGCTGATGTGTTGTGGTAAAACTTTTTTATATAATAATTTCTGTATGCTTCCAATATCATAATTTCTACAGTCTAAGCATTTTCAGAGTTTTGTTACTCCATAATCATTGTCTCTTAGATTATTAATGTCATTATATGCAATATAATGATGTTATATGCAATATAATTGCATTATATGCAATATTGTTTTATCACCAATGATATCAACTCAATTAATAGAAAAGACACTTGTTTTGCCATTTCCAGAAAATGGATAATATAGGAGATAGTTTTGCATACATTTGCATATAATGACATTAATAATCTAAGAGACTATGATTATGGAGTAACAAAACTCTGAAAGTGCTTAGTCTGCAGAAATTATGATATTGAAAGCCTACAGAAATTATTATATAAAAAAAGTTTCACAGCATGTTATTAATTAAAGCTATAGTTATTTGGTATGGCAGTGTGTTATGCTTAAATCATCCCAAATGCATTTCAACAGTTCAGAGTTTGGCTGTTCTTCCTGTAACTGGAATCTGGTAGAATGTTGACTGAAGACCAATTTAATGAACATATGTACTTTTTTGTAATGATGCTAAAACATCTTGGATATTTGGTGCAGAGTATGCAATTTTATGTACCTATTCACAGTTACACAGTAGTCATCGCATAAATAAATTATTCCATCAGGTTTTAAAATTACTACAATGGATGTTACTAAAGTTGACTATTCAATAAATGAAATTACACATCTCTTAACTAAATCTTTGATCATTTCTTATACTTTACTTTTCAAAACAAAATGAATTTTCTATGATCTGCAAATAACTGGCTGAGTATTGTCCATTAACTTTATATTAGTTGGTTGTGTATTTAATTCTGCTGAATTTGAACAGTTATTGAAATTTATTCCAAACTTCAGATTCTAACTAAACTCTCTTCATTCATTTAATTCTTGTTACTAAAAGTTTGAATCAGTTTCAATTTAGAATTGAGCTTAAATCTCTTGACACAATGTTTAGGGGTAAACTTTTTAATCTTGTTTACTATCAACAAGAATATAAATCTAGTTTTTAAACATTATTAGTTACTAAGTCTGTTTTATGCATAGATAATTTCTTACAATTTGCTGTGAGAATCACCCAGTCACTTTTTGAAATAAAAGATATATCTGTTCCACTATCTATTTGCATTCTGATTTTTTTGTCCACAAATTTTTAAATCCAGAAAATTGTAGTTTACAACATTTTCATTTAACTTCTTGACATTTTTTTTTGAAGACTCCTCCCTCAATTTACAGTCCAGTCATAAATTGTCATTATTCTTTTATTGAAACACTCTTGATAAATGTTCTTTAGTTCCACAATTGCATTTGTCATTTTTATATTTGCACATCTTTTTAAAATGGCTTTTATCAACATAACAATAAAATATTCTGGTATTTATTGCACTGCTGTACTTTGCAGTCTGTCCTTGTTTTACTTATCATTACATTATTTTTTTATATCTGCAGTTTTTGAAATGCTATTCCTTTTCTATAGCTTTGGCATATGTTAATGCAGTTTTACTCAGAAAATATTGTCAGAGCTTATTGTTACTCATATCCCCATAATAACTGATCTAGAAGCATATCTTCCAGCTCAGGTTTAAAGTCATTCTATATACACAATCTCAAGTCATAATCTTTTATGTCTTCATGTGGTGACTGAATTCTATTTTTAAAGTGTAAACATACATTATGTTTACATGTTGTACATCTAAAGTGTGTGTTTAACTTCTCTATCAACTCATCATACAGAATACTTTCAGGAGATTATGAGTCACACAGTTGATTTATCGTATGTAATGCATTTTTACTGGCCACCTATATCAGTGTTGCAATTTTCACTTTATTATCTATTGTATTATTAATAAACATGTATCTCTCTGCATGGGCAATATGTAACTGCCATCCTGTTGCATTATTAACATCAAATTTAGTTATGGAGCTATCATGCAATAGCAAGTTGATTTTCTTTGTAAATTTCTTAGTTTTATTATTGGCAGCTGCCATACTTTTATATATACAAGTTTCATGAACTCTTAATTAAACTGCATTATTCTAGAATATACAGGGGCAATATTGACATTTACTGGCTATATAGACATCTAAAATGTTATTATAGACATAATACCAAAAGAAAATTAGCAACAAAGGTTTTCTAACTTTATATATTATAACGGGATGGAAAATATGGTGGTTGTACCTGAAACAATGGCAAATCATCATCAACCCTCAAAATACAATATTTCAATTAAAAATTATATAAAAAATATAATGAGAAATTATAAGAAATATATTAAAGAGAGCATGAAAGATGCTGAAAACTCTCATTGAGAAATCAACCCAGTTAACTCACTATTATAAGCATAATTAACTATAAATCCACCAGTATTATCAATAAATAAAAATAAATATAAGTAATACTCAAAAGAAATAATCATCTATCATCATGAATGATCAACAATGATATAAACCAACAGTCAATCCTGTGATTAGATTTAAACTGAGTCTACTGTAGACCAGGCTAACTATTGAGCATTTGCCAGCTTGGGGCAATTATTTACACATAATTTGGATGTACCATCTTAAGTGCTTATCCATCTGAACCATAAAAACAAAATGATGGGATATTAAAACATGCTGATTATCATCAATTCTCTGGCTACTTAGTACCTGTGATGTACTGGCCAGCTATAAACTTAAATTCTAATAGAGACTAAACTAAAATAAAATGTAGTGCATGGACTTTAAAGAGTATTCTTTTTGTGTCAACCAGGATGATAATAATGATTTATGGAAAGATCATTATCATCACTGGATGCCCATAAACACTAATACACAATCCCTTCCATATATCACACCATTATGCTCAAATCCAGCTCAGAGAACATAAGCTCTATAACTGTTACTGTGATCAAGAGATGATGCAAATATAAGAAATAAAAACCATTTAGAATTAAATCACTGGAATAAATTTTAACAAATCAATACAAGTTTATTAATAACAATAAAAAATTGAAATTAAGGTCATTAGAATATAGCTATAAACATATAAGCCTTCTGATTTTGATTACTATACAAAATTCAAATTATTACATTGATTTTACAATACTTCTTAATGGATTTCCACACAACACATATTAAATGATTAAAATTTACATATAGTTTTGATTATCATAAAAACAAAATTCAATTTATTACATTGTGATTTACATATGAATTACAATAGGTTTACTTAAACCCTGTCAGCATACAGACAGGTGGCTTAATAATTTCTGAACATATTTGACTTGCCATAAAATAATAAAATAAATGATTAAAATTTATATATGTGTCTATTTGATTAACATAAAACAACATTCAATTAATTACATTGTGGTTTACATAGATGTTCCTGTAGGTTTATTTAAAAACACATTCAGCACACCCCATCACACAGATGTATGGTATAATTTATTATTTAATATTATCACAAGTCTAAATGAAATTCAGTTTTTATACATATTTAATAACAATTTTAACATATATGTGTGTGCATGTTGAGCAATGTCTATATCATATATTTCATTTTGTCAAAATAAAATTATTAAAAATTATTTCCACAGTCAATTCTTTATTGAATATACATAAATTTAATTACTTTAATAATAAAGGCTTTCCTTCCTTTTAAAAAATACAATCATTCTTGATAGGTTACTCTAAAAAGATGTTTTTTTGATTTCTTCTTTTTTTAAAAAAAACCAGGATGCCAATTAATTAATTCTTTACTCTTAGATTTTTAATCCAAGCAAAATTATTTGTGTTTGTTTTACTTTTAAAGTGACTCTCTTTTATTTAATAAACAAAAAAATTGTTCTATATATCCATATTAGTATCACAGGTTAATTAATTATAATGTCTTTCTTTAGAATATAGAATCATCTATTAATCCTTTACTTTTTAATTTTCTTTATTTCTAATTCAAATTTAAAATATCATTCTCTCTAAATAAATATCATCATAGCAGGTTGCTCTTAATTATAACATTTTTAAATTTAAAAATATAGATTTTAAATGATTTAAAATAATATTGTTCTATACATGTCTATCACTTTTAAAATGTCACTTGTTGTTCCTTGCATCTAGGTAAAGCAGCATATTTGTAACAACTTCTTCATTAACTGATGATTTCTCTTGATGGGGACCAGTTAAGGATTGTCATTACCAGAAAGATATAATTATGTAAATGTTAACATTGATTTGGTTCCACATAGACTTCAGGTCAACAAGCTGTCTTGTCCATAATTAAGGCTATAGAGACAGAGAAGTGGGAGTTCCTTTTAGGTACATCTAAACTCCTGCAAAATTAACTAGCAGCAGCTGCCTCCTGTCTTGACTTTAGCTACCTCTGATCCATGGCAGATATCTGTATAACTCTGGACTACCCTGCTATCTGGCTACTTCTGGCCAGCTATAATTACAGCCAACTGCTTCTGAATATATTATTAGCCAAAAAACTCTTTAATCTCTTTATCAACTCTTGATCTTTTCAAATCAATTTTAATTAAAAGCTACTTTTGAAAGCAAGTTTGAAGTTTTATCAAAGTATAATCTACAAAGATTTTTAAAAATAGATAATAAAATTAGAAGCATGTGAAGCACTGGAAGGAGAAACTATAATAATTATTCCTATAAGTCTATATAAATGTTATTCGCTAAGCACTTTCGAGGTGTGTTGCCTCATATTCAAAGCCATAGCGAGAAAAGTTAAACAACTTAATATTTTAAAAATAGATAATAGAAATGTCTACAATTATCATTTCTATTTTAACATAAAACATACTTGTTTTTACTTTCAAAATCAGAATTCAATAAAAGGTACTCATCTTATAGCTAAAGATGCTGCTCTATGGCACGGTTTTCGCGCCAAACCACGTAAAAATACTGTTTCCGCGGCCGACACGTTCGAACCCACATTTTCTATAATACAACTTTTTTGTTGTGCTACAAAATTGCTTTCATTGGATTTTTTTTTATTTTAATCTATTGAAATGTTCAGATTTTTTAAATCAATAATTATAAGACTTTTTACAACGTACTGTATTGAACTTTTATTTGGTAAAATATTAAATATTTATGTTTTTATTGAGTTGCAATTAGGTAACGTGACAAAGAAGATTCTACCATCTGTATATTTTTGAAGTAAAAAAGAGCGGTAGGAAAAAAATATCCAGTAAGAAAAGTCCAAATATACAGTTTTTTTTGTAAATTTAATAAAAAGCAAATATTATAAACATGTTTAATAAGTAAAGAAGACATGTGTTTGTTGTTATTTAAAAAAGTTTGAGTTTCTTTCTTCTGTCCGAGTACGGTTATGATTTTGAATTTTTTTATTTTAGCATTACAAACAAACAGAACACTAACCCTAAAACTA
Source organism: Epiperipatus broadwayi (assembly GCA_028023455.1). NCBI lineage: Eukaryota > Metazoa > Onychophora > Udeonychophora > Euonychophora > Peripatidae > Epiperipatus > Epiperipatus broadwayi. The sequence goes on along the minus strand of JAQFVV010012398.1, from coordinate 18,401,552 downwards.
ACCCTAAACTAAACCTAACCCTAAACCTAATCCTAAACTAACCCTAAAACTAATTCTAAACTAACCCTAAAACTAATCCTAAACTAAACCTAAGACTAACTCTAAAACTAACCGTAACAACTTTTACTTTTATTACGATTAATATTTTTTAGTTAAACAACAACAAAAAAAGTCGTAACACAAGTAAAAAAATATCCGATAGAAAATTGATAAAAAAAAGCCGTAACACAATTTAAAAAGTATACGATATAAAAAACACGAATCAAATTGTAATTTGTTGATTTTATTTTACATTTATTATTATCATTTAAATTGTATACGTTAATATAAAATAATATTTAAAAAAGACGATTTTGTTTTGTTTTTATTTTTGCATTACAAAAAAGCACAGAAAAATTATTAAAATCAACGGCTCATGAATGTTCATATTTTATAGTTTTAGCATGAAAACGGCGCAATCCAATGGCATCTTTATCTATAATACAAGCACCCAATAAAAATATTTGTTAGACCTTTTTAAATGTTTAATTTATAATAAAATATTATTTTAAATTCAAAATTATTTAATCTTTTACTATGGTTATTTTATTCCAGGAAATGTAGAAAAATATCTACAAAATTTTTGTCTGTGTTTATTTCTACTTTTCCTTTCAACTTTATATATATATATATATTTTCAAGCATTGGTGGCCTAGCAGTTAGCATAGCTTCCTTCCAAGTAGCTGTCTCAGGTTCACTTCCCAGTCAATGCTTTGTCATATAAAAAAAATATATGTTTGTGTACACATACTATGTTACTGTGTGTCATGTAACAGAAGTGTTACAATATGTATATCTGAAATATATACCTTCAATATAACAACAAAACTGTTCCTCTACTACTTTATACACAGCTAAGTTTGCAGTTTTTATTGCTATGCATAATTAATGTTTAATTTGCATAATTTATATGATTTTCTTAATTAGACCCAAAATGCATAGTTTACTTATTAGCATACTTTTGTAAAATCAGTATAAATGCAATTACTAATTTTCTAAAGTATAACTTTATTTAGTTATTTTATTTACTTCCAGTCTGACTACTATATATTTTATTCATAATACTTTCCATATATATATTAACAAAATCAAGTCATACATCATATGATTTATTTAGCTTGTATTTAAAAATGTAATATAAAGAGTATGCTAATAGTACTTAACAAGCTTATTTTATTATTATTTTATTTATTCATTCAGTCATTCATTTATTTGTTTAACCGATAAATATAGCAAGAGAATGCATTCAAAACCCCTATCTAGATTTATCCTCACCTCCCCTCAAAGAAAAATAATAAAATACATTTGTTTAGAGCAGTGTTTCTCAAAGTGGGCAACACTGCCCCCCAGTGGGGTGATGAAGACTTCTATAGAGGATGATAATGGATTCAGAAGCAATTGGGGAGCATTCAGATAGTCCAGCCTTTTCTCTGGATGCAACAATTGTCGGCTTTAACTTGGTCTCAAGCCGCTAATTTTTTAGTTATTTTGTCAATTTTATGGTTATTTTTATAAATTGTTTATGTGTAAGATTATATAAAAAGGGGGGATAGTCAGAATAATTGTAAATATTTTGCATATTTTTGATGTTTTTTTCTCTATTAACAAATTGTCTGGATGTCCTAGCTCCTCAATGATGAAAGCCATTAACAAAACTAGTTTGGGGATAAGTCTAGACAGAGATTTTGAGTGTGTCCTCTTGCTGCATTTATCAGTAAAAAATTAAAAAAATAATAAAATAAGTTTGTTTAGAGCTATGTATATATTCACACACACTTTTTAGTCAAACATTGCACTTCAAATGTCTGAAGTGGCAGAGCTGAACTTATCCATAGATTTGAATTCTAGATTTTGCCACTCTAACATTAAACCAAAAGATGTAGACTAATGTTGTATCATCACCAATGTTTTTTTTAACATATAATGCATCACTAGATGCACATATTATACTGTATTTAATTTGGTTCTTGATATGATATGTTGAATTTTCTATTACTTCTCAGATATAAAATTTTCTTTTTACATTGACTAGTAGGAATTCTGTTGATTTTGATCATTTTTATCTTCTCATTTTCAAATGCCACTGTGATTGCACAATCCTGAATTATTGGTTCACTTGTTTAATTAGGAACAATATACAAACAGAATATAATACCAAATACATCAAATGAACACAAAGACAAAACTGTCCATACACTAGTGTCATTCAGTGCAATCTAGAGTAATCAATGGTTGCAAGAAGGTTTGTGCACAAAATCCATATCTAGTGCCTACTTATCTAATATCCTCAGACTAGTTTCTAGCTTGTGGCTGAGCTTTGGATCTGAGAGTACTGCAACTAGATATTAGGATCTAATGCAGTCCTCCAGCAAACACCTTTTACCTTATTAGATAACTATAAAGCTTTGAGTCCAAAATGAAAATACAATAATGTTTTCAATTCAAAATCATTAGCCTGTATAGTTGTATAAATCTGAAATTAATTGAGTGTCCATACATTTTGATATCTTTGGTTCTTTAATAATCACAGTCACCATAATCCTAATGGGCAGGAACCATCACATGATTACAATTTTTTATACTTATAGCTGTTTACACAGAGGCAAATCTCTCCATACTGTAGAACTACTCAGTGCAAGCCAGAGTAATCAATGGATTCAGATAGGTTTGTGCATAAAATCCTTATCTAGTGCCTATTCATTCAATATCCCCAAACTACTTTCTAGCTTGTGGGTTTTTTTCATCAGTGGAGAGTCTTGAATCTGAGAGCACTGAAACCCTTCAGCACCCACCTTTTATCTTATTAGCTAACTTATTTATTTAAAGCTTTGTTTCCAAAATGAAAATGCAATAATGTTTACAATTAAAAAAAGTACAGATGCTGAACTGAGTTCAGGTCTATATGACTATACAAGCTAATGAACTTGAATTGAAAACATTATTGTGTTTTCATTTTGGACTCAAAGCTTTATAGTTAGCTAATAAGATAAAACAAAAGGTGGCTGCTGGAGGATTGCATTATATCTTAATATCTATGGCAGTGGTTTCAGATCAAGGCTCCTCACTGATGAAATCCACAAGCTAGAAACTAGTCTAGGGATATTGGATAAGTAGGCACTAGATAGGGATTTTATGCCCAAACCTTCCTGCATTTATTGATTACTCTGGCTTGTACTGAGTGACACTATTGTATGGATAGTTTTGCCTCTATGTAAACAGCTTTTATAAGCATAAAGAATGGTAATCATGTTATCTTTATTGGTTTAATTACATCAAATGAATAATAACCATGAAATTAGTCACAAGCGCTTGAGAAATTTGCACTCTCTCAATTTAATTATTTACTAAGGTAAAGAGTAAAATAGAAATAAACAATAACTGGTGTAAAATGTAGTGCAGGCAGTAATTTTTACTGAGGATGAATAATATTCAGAAATTACTGTTGGCAAAGTCATATACTGTAATCTAGAATACATACTTATGTAATGAATTTAATAGACTGATGTAAAATGAATAATTTACTTATAGCTAGTGCAGATTAAACATAAAGTAAGTCCTTCTACAAAAAACATAATTCTAGAAGTTCATTCATTATATAATCTGTTAATTCTTGCATGTAATCCAACACAATAATTTTAACATAAAATCAAATACATAAGTGTAAAAATGCATATAAAATTAATTACTGTATATATTTTAGTTTTAAATGCTGTACTATATTTGTAAATTTGTAAGTTAAATTTTAATTACATTTTTGAAAGTCTAAACTAACCTTAATAAGACTCATAAAAATAACTAGATTGCTAATTTAGCCATTGTCATTTTAGAACTTTTATTTTCTCTCATGGAAATTATTTCTTTGTTGATGCTACATTTTTCTGACTCCTAAAAAAAGTTTAAATTCATTAAAAACTAAAATTGAATTTTTAAAACCATAAAATAAAAACCACAAACAAATGCACTAATTTTTTTTCATGCAAATTACCTTTGGAAAAACAATCATGATTAAATTGGATAGAATTTGCACAGTCTGTCCGCTGATAATTCTAATCAAAATCTTGAAGTAAATACTTTAAATAATTGGTAAATATACATACTTGAGTTTTCACTTTTATTAATAGATAACAAGAATTATCAAAAAAATCACAGGTTATATAACAGAATTGAATTTTTCAAAATGGCAGCATTTATTCACATTTTATTTGTCAAGCAGAAATAAACGAATGTAGAAATCTTATTTTATTTTTAGATTGTTTTTCAATTATTTGAAACTTAATTTCATTTAATAAATATAAAATTTGATTTTATAATGTTTTATAAGGATTTAAATTTGAATGATGAGAAGAAAAAAATGTTACTCTTGCTAACATTAGAAAAGGTTAGATTTTGTTTAAATTTCTGTAATAAATTTATAACATTTATATTTTTTTCAATTTTTTAATTATGTTAAAAAATAATTTTGGTAATAAATTTATTAAAAAATACTTATATTTAGGTATTTGGATAAAAAACAATTTTCAAATTCAAGATTATATATGTATGAAAATTAATTTTTGCAAAAAAAAAAAGCCCTCATTTCAATTACAAAATTTGACCATAAAAATTATAAGAATTCACGAATCATTGATTTATTTAATAAATATTTAGAATTTTTGCTTTCTTAGTAATTATTTATTTGCTGATGTCTATAATAATTTGTTTTCTATCTTTTTCGTTTGTAGTTAAAATATACATTGTAGAAGAATTTTTTTAAAAAATACAATATTTTTATTATTAGAAGTACAAATAAATAGATAAGTGTATTAAATTGTTAACTAAGTCTGAAAACGCAACAGATATCTGAAATTCTGTCAGAATGGAAAAGCTCTGAATCATATCATGCATGATATGTCAGCCAATAATAATTGCATTTCTTTTATATTTTAATTTATTGAAAGAAAGGTTAATTCTATGATCTATATATTTTAAAATATCTTGCAGATTCTGATGTATATAGGTTATATTGAAACAAAGATTTTACAGAACAGAATTATACGATCCTTTGACATCTTAATGGATACTTTAAGAACAAATGAGTTTTCTGCTTTGTCTTGACAATAAATGTAACATCAATATCTTATTCATCTAACACTTTCCTTTTGTGTTATATTATACCAATACCAATACATAAATCAGAAAAAAATTGCAAGTAAATACTTTAATTACAACTGCATACAGCGCATATATATTTGTTTAAGTAAAGAGAGTAAATTATCCCTTTCAAGCTGTGAATTAAAAACATTCTAAATACAGAACAAAAGATCAAGAATAGAATTATATATATGTAAATAAAGAGAGCCATGTTTAATTTAACGTTTACACATTCAAGTTAATATTGAATGGCTATAAGGGTTGGCTATTGTAAAAAAAATTGAATATATTTTTAAAAAAAATTTTTCACCTAAAACCAATTTTATCACCACTCTAGATTTAAATATTAATCAAGGATATGGTATTTACTGTGGATAAAGAAGCACAGCCTTTAGATAGATTATTGAGATAAAGAACTCTCCAGTGTTTATTTTCATAGAATAGTTAAAATATTAAGTTAATAGGTTAAATATATACTGAAGAATAAGAATATACATTTCTCCTTTCTTATTTTATCCTCTAGCTAAGAAGAGTTAGATAGTTGGATAAATGATGAATTAACTGCCTGAAAGTAAAAATTTTGATCAGTTGAGAACATGAAAAAAATTCAAGTTCATCTGTCCAGAATTTAAACCCAAAATTGTATGTATAGCAGATGGATGCGATAATCATTATGCCAGAATGTGTGTGTATATATATATTTGAATTAATAAAATAAAAATTATAGCATCGTTAATAACAAATATGATTTTATTATCTTATCAAAACAATACAGATAAAAATAATTAATCATTACAAAAACATAAATTAGAGCATCTTTTTATTTAATATCAGTATAAACATTTTCTATGACTATATGCATCTATAATTAGATTTTCACACTTGTACAAAATAAAATCAATGCATTTTAAATTATGAAATCTTTCTATTTCAATATGTTTATTTTAATAAGTAAAAAAATGGATTGATTCATTAAAGTTGATTTTACTCCTTGATTAATGAATGTATCAAAACGCCAATTTAAAATAAACTATTGGTATATACCAAATACTAAAATAACTATCTCTTAGAATTAAAAATACTCAAAATTTGTAATGTCTGAAACAATTGGAACAACTATCTTTACATAACTGTTGTGTACTTTGGTGTAGGATATGTTGCAATTGTTATATTCTTCTCTAATACACAAAAATACTCATTGCTTTTTTTTATTTTTACAGGTGCTATTTTCTCAAAATTCTGATGACTAGTTGATTAAATATTTATAAAATTGTTATTGCACTTTTTGAAACATATTAATTTCTTGGTGACAAAAAACTGAAAAGTAAACGATAATGGAGATTTTTTTTAGAATTATGAATCTTAAATATTCTTGGCTGCAAACGCATTTATTGTCTCTGTTAAATTTATTTTTATTTATCTGATTCCATTTATTCAGAAATATTTCCAATTATACTCATTCATCTTTTATTTTGAAAAAAATATGATCTTGATTCTTTTATTTACCTTTAAAACATTTTTAGGGTGCCTATTTCTTTTAACTAATGGAAATAAAGAACAAAAAATTAGAAAGAGAATGACAGCAATTAAAGATTATTTTCATAAAATTAAAAATTTGCTTTTATGGACAATTGGAATTAGAATTAGAAAAAGAATCTTTTAAATGTTTAAATTAATTTATAGTTTTGCTCAAAGACAAACAACAATGGATTGATAAAAAAAAAGAGAAAAACAAATATAGACTTTGATCTTAAAAAAGTGTATAGAATATATTAACAAGAATAATTAGAAATACTAAGATGTTAGAATAAATTTAAAACGAATATTTATTATAAATATTAATGGAAGAAATAAGTCTGAAGATATCTATTGGGAATCAGAATTGAGGCCTATTCTTTGAGGTTGTCAAATGGTCAGCACAGCCGCCTTACAAGCAGTTGTCCTGGGTTTGTGGGTTCACTTCCCAGCCGATGCTTTGACACACACATATATATATATAATTATTAAGCATGTTTTGAAAAATAAAAAAATAATGAGATTGCTTAATCAAAAAAACATATAAAAGTTGAAAGAAAACAGATATATAAAAAAAAGGTAAAACAATAATGATAAACTATGAAATAGGCATCAGCAGAAGTAAATTTACTTTGTCATTAGTGATGACGTATTATATATACAACACTTTATTTCTATTATAGTCAGACTGCTGATATTTATCTGACCAATCAAGATTACCTAAAATTTTCACCATCCAGCTAAAAACATGCAATATCAAGTATTGGCCAGTAATAGGGTGGTTAATTAGTTGTTTTCAAGCAAGCTACTTAAAAAATTATCTAATTAACAATTATCTATCTTTTTAAAAAAAAATTGCTAGTTCAATATGAATTTGAATGTCATATTGTATACATTATAGACAGAATGCTCTTATTACATAAATTAACATTGCATGCAAATATTTACCAGAAATATATTTTCCAAATATTCTTGTAAATTTGATCCAGAATATACTAAATAATATATTACACAAACTCTTACAATGTTTTAATAAAATTTGAATGTATTATCCAAATAAATATAAACTTTATAATCTTTATATATTTATGGTATTACTTTTAATAAATACTATATATAAATAGTTGAAACATGGCAATTATATAGTATTATTCTTAATAAAATTTATATATATATTTGAAATATAGAATTATTATATAATTTATATTGTTTTAGATAATAAATTCAAATTTTTAGGAGCAATTAAATTTTGTGTACATAGATGATTAAAGCTCTAACCACAATACAATTAAGACTTTTCAAGATAAAAGAAGTGGGGATAGTTAAATGTAAAGAAAAATGACTTGAAAAAAAAAGAATAATTTGTAGGACACAATATTTTTATAATAATTACTAGCTCTTTATTTGTTAGACCAGCTTAGAGAGATATTGATTTTAAAAGTAGTCTGACATAATTCATCACAATATAATTCTTCAGTTATTCAGAAACATAAAGTGTTTATAAAGAATAAATTTATGTTATAATATCAATATAGGTCCAACAAATATTGATATAAAATATATGAAATAAATTTCATCAAAAAAGTAAAGTAAAAAAATGAGCATTTGAAGGTCATATTTTTGGCTTATGATCTGTGCATCCACATGGGATATCTAGCAATGCATCAGTTGATTCTCCTAACTTAAATTTAAGATTAGCATTTGAAGAAATAATTCATGTTATGTCCTTCTATTTTAAAAGTATCTATTCTAGCTACTGACCTAATAATTAGACGAACATTTCAACACCCTAAAGTTATGATTTTAAGATAACTTACTTATTATTTACACAAGTATGACAATTTATCAGCAATTACATATATGTGTGATATAAAAAAATTCAATAACAGAGTATATTATTTAATCTTTCTTTAATAAATCTAGTAAATTTTTAATGCGTCATTATCCTATTCATAATAATATGTAAAAAACTCCAGTGTTTATTTATTTGAATATTATTAGATTTCTGATTCATCGGGTTATTTTTCTGCAATAAACCATGCTTTTTTCATTTCTCCCATTTCATCATATATTTTTTTCATAAATGTCTTTTTGTTTTTAAATTGCCTTTTTTGCCCATAGGGTACATAGGAGCAATTTAATAAATTACATCTCAGAGTAGATCGCTATTATCTAATTTATTTTTTGTATTTTAGGTAGTATATGTATTGATTATCTCTAGTTGTTAAATGGACAACCAGTCATGACTACATAGGTGGCTTTAAAATAGAATGATATAGTGGTAAGCATAGCTGGAGGATATCAATAATTGGATAGCTGAGTTTTTCAAGAAACATTTCCTGAAACAAAATCCTAAACTTGACTATAAATTTGTAACTACCTGAAAATCTTCCACATTATACAGATAAATATGCTAACCCCTACTCTACAAGAATGTGATATATGTTCTCCTAAGGCACATATTGTCTTCAAGAATCCTACCTATATATATATATTCTATTGTTAACTTTTTAAAATGCCAATTATTCATTATTTAAATTAATGTAAGTATAAAATCAGAAAATTCAATTTATTATCGTTGATGCAAAACCTTTAATTTACCTTTAGCTTTAGGTCAAGGTATATTTATTTTTAAAACGTTAATAATAATTTATTAAATTTTTTTTTTTTTTTTGAATTATAAAACAAGTAATTTATATGTTTGTAGAATTTCTATTTATTTATTGATTTATTATAATGTCATTTAATATCTTCTTTATTAAAATACTAAAATGCTTTATATAGTTGTTAAGTAAAAAGTTTTCTCCGATAAAAGATTTATTTAGATGTATTTCTATGTATACTGGTAAATATAATACCCCCAACACAAATTCATATGTGAATATTGTAAATCAATTTTTCATTCTGGAAAAATTTTACAATAAGAAGTTGATTAAATAAAATATCTACATTTAACTGATTACTTTGATATTCATAATAGAAGCCGTGTCTGTAATTTTATTATTATTATTTTTTTTTTATAGTAATAATTAAAAGCTTTAGATTGTCTTGTAACAATTTCTCTCGACCAATCATAAATCAATAACTTATCAGAAGCGAAATTCCTCCTAAACCCAAATGGCAACAAATTAGTTTCATAATAATAGCTGTAGCCATATCGGAAAATATTTGTCTACCAATAAACTTAATATTGGGATAAATTTAAACTGCAAAATAACAAGTCTTTTGACCTATATATTGTTTGTTTGTGTCAAGTAAAAACTTTATTAGAAAACAAAACATATTTAATCGAACAAAAATAATATTTCCGTGTAAGATTTGCAATATACAGTTTAAGCTGATTTCTAGAGAAAGAATACGAGTTTAAATATAGATACAAGATAAGAAATGTTTGATTAATTTAGAATATTTAGCATCAAAGCATTAATTTATTCAAAAACACAATATTATTTATAAAATAGATTATTCTCGAAATCCATGCATAGTGAGGAAGAGTGATTTGCATTTCTGCGCAGATAGATAGCAGCACGGTGAATCTGAGATGAAGAATGCTCTCATAACAATAACAAACAAACAACTTGAAAAGAATAAACAGTTCTATATACACATAACAGAATATGAGAGAATGACCAAGAAATGACTTGAACATCATCAATACGATTTATTATTGTTTGTCATTGACTCAGTTTATACTAGGATATCAAATTTGGAATTGCATTCTAAATAAGGTGCATAATTTTGTGTTAGTAAGCAGTGTAGTTATGTATATATTGTAACCTAAAAAAAAGGAAAATTCATCAGTCCATCTTAAAAATGGTGAGAATCATAAGACATGCTTGCAGTTACGCTTCCCGGTTGAGACAAGAAAGAAAGTATATCTATATTAACTCTTTTATTTCGTCTTGCAATTATTCTAAATTAAAATTTTTAATAAACTAATTTTTCAGAGTTTTATAATAATATTTAATAAAAATAATAAATTTCTCAGGGTTTTATAATAATTTGCTATTATTGAACTTTATTTCTTTTAACAATAAAATCTCTACAACTAATGTTCCTTATTTCAAAACTTTAACTTAGAACAATTCAATTTATGTGTTTAAAATATGGCTAGCAAAATTGAATAAAATGTTAACTAATAATTTGATCTCAGGATTAAATTAATAAATGCATGAATATAAAATATATTTATGCATTCTCAGATATAATAGTGTAAAAGGGTTTTTATGTACACTACTTTATCCAATAATATTTCACTTTACAGAAAGCATTACTACAACAATGATATATTTGAGCCAGTTGAGTTTTATAAGAAAATTTATATTTCAAATATGACCTTTAATATAATAAATGCAAATGAAGTAACTATGTTTATTAAAAAGAATGATAAAGAGAAATATTAGAAATAATTATTTTATTGCATAAAATCAATAACAAACAAATAACAACAATAACAAAAATATATAACTCATTTTAATATTTAAATACAAGTATAATATATAAAAATACTTTGAGCTAGATATAATTAGAGGGGATTTGAACCCAGACTTTCAAGTATTGTTTATTTCCTAATTAATTCAAACTCAGGATCTGTCAAGTGTTATATCATATGGTGTTGTAAGACAATCACATCTATAGAAAAAGGTTGTATTAATCTTTCTTAAAAATAATCCTCAATTTAATATTGCAGGATAGTGACTATTATATTAATAAAAGTTAAATGTCTTAAAAACGTTCTTAATTGGTTTATTCTACCAACCAATAAATTGTTTATAAACCTTATTTACATATAGTGGAGAAATTTTTCACTCTACTAACATAAGCAAGTATAAAATCACTACTTTGCGGGCCTAAATGATAATTTACTTCAATGAGCTTATTTATATTTTTTGCCTTTAGATCCCTTTCTGGATTCGATTTCAGGCTTTACTACAAAGAGAGTTATTTCATCAACACAAATTACAGTACAGTAAAAATTAATATTGGAAAATAGAAGATAGATATTTCTTATAGACTTTTATGCCCAATTTGAGGTTAATAAAAAACATTATGAACTCATAAGAATCTAAATATTGGCAAGAATCATTTAATACTAATTTTAATAACTATTAACATTGGTACAACCAGACCCTAAAGTATATTATTTTTAATCCCATTCAATCTTAACACTAATTATAATATTAAAAAAAAATTTACCCTTTACCTGTATACTGAAATATCTGAGACAAATTTTATTTACATTTTTGCAAAAGCACTATAACATGACTAAACTAATAAAGTAGAAAGTAGATCAAATAATCCATTTGATTTATGGAGCAGTTCATTTCAAGTTTTATATTATTCATTTTAAAATAACATAAAATATTAAATTTCACTCAATGTGATCATTAATCCAAAATAAATCTATTTTAAAATCACTAATAAATTGGTAATCCATTATATATATTCTTTATTTATTTGGGAGGATAGCATTCAAAATATTTCATTATAATCCATTATCCTTTTCAGTATTACTCACATATTATGCATGGATAATCCTTCATGCTAGTATTTCAAATATTGGAAAACACATTAAGTTTTGTCATAAGTGGCAGTTTACTTCCTAAAACAGATTTTATTTTTATCCCAAAATTTTGACGTTCAGCACTTTTGATTCCAAGTATAAGATTAATCCATTCATCTTTTGATCTTTAATCCTTTAAGTTTATAATGATAATTGTATCACTGATAAAGCAAAGTTTATTATCCAAGCAAGATGATTTTTTTTTTTTTCATTTTATAGATTAAAATCCATTTCATTAATATCAAGTTGATATGAAGCATATTTGACTTTAAAAAGATATTTTTGTTTAAAATTAAGTTTCCTTTTTATAACTGAAGATGAGATTTAACTTATTTTCTTGAGACTTAAAAATTTATCATTTTGTGAAGTGAAGAGACTAAATATTTTTATAATATCTTCTAAAAATATATATTCAGCAAACTTGTTTAAAATTTAGAGATACAATTTTTCCAAAATTTATTAAATATTATTAATTAATATTCCATTGAAGGAAGACCAGTGATTTACTCATAAATGAAACATCACTTCCAATGGTCAAATTGTCTATTATATTTTAGCAGTTGACTTAAACATATAAATTTTCTTGAAAGAAATGTTTTATGAATAGAATCAATGATGATTTCTGGTTATACTGTTGTGGTTTATCTTTTCTCTGGAATGATGAAAAAGAAGTCAGATGGCAAAAAAAAAGTACCTGACCACATTATTCCCTCAGCCTATCATTGAATAGTTGAAAAACAAAATGGCTATTCAAAATTTAGGATTGCTTGAAGTCCTACTAACAAATAAAAATTTTCCAGACTGTTTGATTTTTGTCAACTCCTGTTTTTATACTGATTATAGTGTCTGAGTTTTATAATATTCTCCATCATACATTGGGGTTTGTGGGGTTTTCCAAGAAGTTTTCCATAGATATTGCTGCTCAAAATGTTAAAGTTAAGATTTTTAAAACAAAATTGGTAAAAACTTTCATTTCCTGATTTTAAAGACAAAACAATTTTAAATATTTTTTTATAAATATAAAAAATAAATGAATCATAAAATCTAAAATTCTCTCAGATGTTTATTCTCATATTTAAAATGAATTTTAATAAATAATTTACTAATCAAATACATTTTTAATAAACCCAAATCAATCTCTGTTAAATAAAAAATAAATTGATTAGTTTTTATTATACCTAAACATGTAAGCATCTATACACACAAGCATGTATGCAACATATAAAAATGTAATAAGTGTTGATTTTACATATAATTGGAATATAATGTTGTCTCTTATAACTATATTCTTTATTACTATTTCTGAATTATTATTTTGTATGTGTGCAGCATTTCTTTTTGTTTTAATATAATCAACATTTTGATTTCTTAATAAAATATAGCAATGCAAGCATATATGTATTCTCTTTATACAAAATTTAGAAGTTCTCATTTGAGATCAATATGTAATTGTCCTTCCTTTTGTAAATGATTCTTATGGTTTGTGAATAAATTTCCTTTTGAAAGATAAAATTTAGAAGTTTATCATAAAAACCAACCTATAAAAACATTAAAAATACTTTAGATTACTATAGGCCATATAAATATTGATATGAAAGACTATGGAAATATAATAATGATTACATTTTATTCTATTTAACCAAATTAAAGTGGTAAATCCATTTGCTTAACTATAAAAACCAAATTAATCAAACTAATTAAAGCCAATAAAATTTTTATAATCCCAATATTCAAAATAGCCAATTTACAACATAACTTTAAGGTCTCAATATATATCAATACTTTTATTAACATCCTTTAATGATCAACAATTAACCATGCCTCTAAGATCCAGGGGAAAACATCTTGGCTTTGATTGATAGAATTATAATTTTGAGGTCAAGTTTCTTAAGTTAATTGTCAGCCAAGTAAAATAAAAATAAAAACTTCTTAATGTTAAAATAGTTGATAACCAGGTCCTTAAAACAATCAATAAGTAGCAATATAAAGCATTAGTTTTTTAATTCTTCCAAGGTTACAGGCAAAACTTTTCAGCAGAAGTCACAACTATCTGACAGATACATTGATTAATAGTACATGTTGAAATACAAAAATAAATTTAAAAACATTGCAAATTTGCCTTCATTATGTTTATATATAATAGAATAGATTATTTGTTTTTAATCATAGACTAGAAATTATTTTTACAACTACACCAGCACTGATTTCAGTGGTCACATTATCTCTCAGATACAATTTACTGTCAAATACTACATATCCTTACAAAATACAACTGAAGGTTTAAATGTTATGGTTTAATATTTGTCACATACAATATAAAACTAAACAGAGCAAAACTCTCCATACAGTATTGCCACCTGTGCTAAACAGAGTAATCAATGGATGCCAGAAGGCTTGTGCATAAAATCCCTATCTAATGCCTACTCATCCAATATCCCCAGACCAGTTTCTGGCTTGTGGCCTTCATCAGTGAGGAGCTTTGGATCTGAGAGCACTGCATCTAGATCTTAGGATCTAATGCAACCCTCTAGCAACCACCTTTTATCTCTACTTAACTACTAAACTATGAGAATGAAATTGAAAACACAAAAAATATTTTCAATCTAAGCTCAATAGCTTAAATAGTCATATGGGTCTGAACTCAGTTCAGCACCCATACATTTTGGTGTCTTTGGCTGTTTTACAACCATAGCCACCACTATCCTATTAGGCAGGATTGGTGTTAAACCATTAAGCATCACATGATCACATTTCCTATACTAGCACATTAATTGTTGATAAACAGAGCAAAACTCTCCATACAGTATTGCATAGGTGGCAATACTGTATGGAGAGTTTTGCTCTGTTTATCAACAATTAATGTGCTATTATAGGAAATGTGATCATGTGATGCTTAATGGTTTAATATAAAACTAATAATGATCTTGAATGAATACCCCAGATATAAGTAACTATATTTAAGAAAAAAGGTTACTTGGATATCTTAGATCACTCATGACCTCAGGAGTGTTAAAAGGCTTTGGTGCCTTTAATGCTACAGAAGTTTTAGAAATGTATTTTTATCTGATAATCGATTCAATATCAGTATCTTAATAATTACAAGGATTATTCTAACATATAATAGTATATCATCCATACACTTTACTACTCTTACACAATGCTTTATTTACCACCCTCTTTTACAGTTTACAGTTTCAATTGTCCCAGCAATCTTCTTCGGAACTTTTATCAAAACTGTAAACTGTAAAAGAGGGTCATAAATAAAGCATTGTGTAACAGTAGTAAAGTGTATGGATGATTTAGTATTCTGGTATACATTTGGCAATGCAATAAGAAAGAGTAGTGATTATTCTAACATTAAAAATGTGGTTTAACATTTGTCAGTATATAAATCTGCTCTCAATGTTAATGTTAATTTATCATTTTTTTTACTATTATTTGGATATTTGTTAATTGATTAACATTTATATTTTAAAAATAATGATTTTTATCTACCTAATAATTAATATAATCATTGTATTTTTTTTATAACTTTTTATTTATTTCCTTTAGTTGATTTTTAGATTCAACATTTAATTCATGTTCTGTGTATTTTTTTTAGGTCAGCAGTGTTTTATAATATGCAAAAATAAAATATGAAAAATTTATTATGGAATGAAATAAATGCATAGAGTGAAAATAAAGATAGACAAATTGGTTATAGAAAAGAGTTGTGGAAAATGAATATGAATAAAATATATCGTGTGTTAATGCTAAAGGTATCTTATTGATATTTGGTGAAAGGACAGGAGCAGATATTAGTGAAAGAAAATGGGGTAAATATTTAAATTTTAGAAATAGTTCATGTGAAAGTGAAATATGAATATTAATTTTTAATGTGTAGAATGTTGATAGAGGATCATGATAAATTTTACGGAGAATGAGGGTAAAGAGAGTGAAAGAGATAAACATTTATAATATTTTGTTTACATATTTATAATACAATTGGGGAATATGAGAAGAAAGTGGAGCTATTGAAGCAGAATTTAAGAAAATGAAATAGGAGAAAAATAGAAATAAATCAGATCTAGATAAATCACTTAGTTATAAAAAGTTAGAATTTGATGAGTTTATTTGTGATATGAAATAATTTTGGAAAGAAGGAATGTTTAATTCAGCTAACAGAGTTTCTGGGCATAAAACCTATGCAGAAAAACTTCTGAATTCATTAAAGAAGTCATTTTATGTAATATTACCTTAATGCATCAAAAATTTTAACAAAACGTCCATAATTTAAACATATGATTCTTAGCGTGATGTAACAAATGTTAGCAATTATTTTTATTATGTTTATTTTTGTTAATTTATTTTAATCTACCAATAAAATTAAGATATCATCAGAAATGGAAAGTGAATTTAATCCATTTTGCTGTTATTTAAAATAATTTGTAAGTAAATAATATAAAATATTATTACATAATAACAGCACTAATTCTATATATTTATTATAACAATAATACAAAAAAGAATTTTTTGGTAAATATTTTTTGCCCTTCCAAATGTGATTTGTAAATTATTTTAAAGCTTCAATTTACATAGCTTTAAAATAATTTACAATCACATTAAGAAAGACAAAAAATATTTGCTAAAAAAAGCTTTTTTATATTATTGTTATAAATATATACAATTATTACTGTTATATAATGGAATTTTTGTGTGGTCATGTGTATCAGTAGTATGAGATAGTGTGGATAGTTGAAGGTTGCTTGAAAGTCTGAATTTAAATCCTCTATATTTACAATTAAGTTCCAAATATAAGAATGCCTATATTTCAAATTTTAAATATTAAGATAGAAATATAAAAATGATATTAAATTAAATATATAGTTAGAATTGAATATAATTGTTTAAAAAACATATGTATGGTAGATTGATAACAATATTAATAAAAATTACATATTTATAGCAATGAAAATAGTAAATGTATATAACGGTTACTAAAGGTCATGATTTTAATTTTAATATCCTGAAGATGATTTTATATAAAAAGTTGAAATTTACACAATTAATAAATAACAATTAGAAAATTAATAAATATTTACATTTTAATAATAGAAGCAAAATAAACCTATGATTTAGAAAAAGTATAAAAAAGATTATTGAACAAATTATTGATAAAAATATGTATATATAGTCCTTGGAAAAAATTATAATTATCAGAAGAGTTAGAGGTTTAAATAAAAGTCAAATTATCATTTTCGTTGGAGGAAAATTTTTTTTTCAATGTACATCATCAATAACTTAAAAAAATTATGGAGTGTAATTCAGAAATGATATGAATTAATTTAATTGGGTACATACTTCCTTCTGACAAGATACTTATTCATCATGTATATATTATATGCATATATTTATATGCTTTTCGGGCACACAGTGTTGAAATTTGACAAGTTTAATAAGTATAATAGAGAATAAAATGTTTAAAATATATAATATCCAGTGTATCTTCTTATTTTTAGCAGTAATATATCATTTTAAACTTAAAATTAATTATTTAATTACATAACAGTTATGCATTACAAAATATAAAAAGAACTCAAATTAAATATTATATTTAGTTAATTAACATACAATGATTAATGATATTTTTAAAAATATAACATTTGTAAATATCGCAAAGCAAGCAATTTATCTATATAACGTTCTTTTTTTAAAAAATTTCACCAAAATCCAGTCTAAATATAATTGAATACCCATGTGATTTGTAAAGTGTTCTATTTATGTTTAAATTTACATTTACATTAAATCTTTTAACTACTATTAAAGTATAAATAAAATATCTTTAATCCAAATAATTATTATTTAAAAACTTCTATTAGTCAAAGTTTCAAGTGTGATTTTTTTATTTTTTACAATAAATAAATTATTTTGTACACACATTTACAAACAAAATTTCAAAAAAAAAATCAGTAAACATCACTAAATTAATATCCTTAATTGTAGTGAGCTGTCTGATTTCTTTTAATTTTATTTAAGCAGAGTTTAGATTATAATAATGGACTAAAATATTTTATCTTGCAATTAAAAAACTTTATAAATCCAAAAAAGCCATGAATCCACACATTTTGAATTAATGGTATTTAGTTTAGTATTTTGTAATATAAATTTTAAAATAAATGTAAAAAACACCATTTTGGAAAATTTGAGATTAGTTAAAACAAAAAAAAAATATTTAAATGCAAATTAATTAAAGTAGTCCAGGTATGATAAATATTTGATCACATTAACTATTTTAACCAGTGAATGAAGATAAAACTAAGTATGGTTTCAAATATGACACTTCTTTTAGCAGAAGTGAAGCTTCATATTACAATCTTTTTTAAAATTATTTTACAGCCAGTATTAAATATTCATTTAATTAGTCAGAGTAACCTAGAATCCTGTCCTTTTGCCAATAATATCTAAGTATCCTTTTGTGGCCTGTGGATAACTATCTATGGTTGGCTATGGATCATTTACTAAAAAAAAACCCAAAGGCAGACAGACTATAACTTGAAAAAAAATATCATGGGGTCAATCAAAACCAATAACATTAATTTTTTGGGTAGATATAATAATCTGTATATCACTAATCTTGAAAACATTAAATAATAGACTACTCTTTTCCACATTCATTTAATATAAAAAATACTGTTTACAAAATGTTTATACTACTTTATACTACTTTTATAAAAATGAAGTTGATTTATTTTTCTATATTCATTAAGTGTTGAATTAATAATTTTCAAAAATAAATAAACAGTTAAGAAATAGTTTTATTTTATTATTTAATTTATATTTTTATAATTATGTTATAAGTAATATTTATATGTTGGACTATTTCCACTATCTATTATGAGTATTGAATGTCTTTAGAAAAATTTAACTTTATTTAAATTTTTCCTATACCTTCAACTATTAGTAATAACACACAGGTTAGTATATGCACAACATTTTAAGAAATATTATTCTCCCATCTTCTTCAGGTGTTGCTAGCCTAGTGGCAGAACTAGCATGACTATCAAACTTGGACCCTTAGATTCTTGAATATTGAATTTTAAGGTAACAATCTAACAACATTAAAGAATCTAAAGATCCACATTCAATTCCATGCTAGTACTGTCACTGGTCAGGCCAGCAACACCTGAAGAAGTGGGGAGAATAATACCTCTTGAAATGTTGTGCATTTACTAACCTGTTTGATGTGATATTACTAACAGTTGAATGTATTTGGAATATTTAAATAAAGTTAAATTTTTCTAAAGACATTCATTCAATACTCATATTAGATTATGTAAATAGTCCAACTAAAATAGCATCATCACAAACCTTCAGGAAAACACTATGTTATAAGTAGTTTTACACAATTTTAAAAAAGGAGATATATGTATTTAAAAAAAAAAAAACAGAAAAATATAATTTGTGTTTATTTGAAAGTTTGTGAAGTAAGTTATTTTAGTTGCAATTATATGCTTTGTTTTTATCATTATTAAATGTTAAATGTTTTTTGAAAAAATCAAATTTTATTTAAATTTTTAAAATATATTCAAATGTTAGCAATAGTATTCATTAGTATATAACATAACATTTTGAGTATGACCATTTTCTTTCTCTCTCTTTTTTAGATGTTATTAGCATGGGAATGGAATCAGGAATGATTAAATTCATGAATATTGAATTTAAGGTGATGCTACCAAAGCAACAGTTAATATAAATTTCATATAATTATTTATGAGGATATTTCTTATTTCTTCACTTTATTCTCAAATAGTTTTCAAACAGTATGGATTATAACATCAGGCTGACTTATGAAGTTATTTATCATTGTCATGTAAATAATTTTTAAAATTATTTTCTTTGTACTTTTTCTGACCAATACTTTTGTCTTTTCCCAGTTGAGCATATTGTCATTGGTACATATACAATCTGTTACTTTAGATATGTTTATATTTTTCTTTCTAATCACTGTTTGTGCTTTTTTAATCACTTTTAAATAGGGTAATTTGTTTTACTAAGATAGATTCTTTCACATTCACATGGTATTTCACACAATCAGTTTTTGCTTTTTTTTAGCATTTTAAGTTTATGTTTTGCTATGTTTTTGAAAAGCTGTTCAGAACAGCTTTCCAAAGCCATTTTACACTATGAGGAATTCTAATCACTACAAAATCTAAACTTGAAATGCTGAAAAATTGCATACATATAATATATTATCACATTGAAAAGTGATTAAAAAATCACAAAATTATGATTAGAAAGGAAACAAACAGAAAAATCTAAAATAACAGATTATGTAAGCACAAATAAACATATTTTCAATTGGGAAAAGACAAAATCATTAGACAGAGAGTAAAAAGTACAGAGAAGAAAATTTAAAGCAGCTTCTCAGATGATAATAGAAATAACTTCATAAGTCAATCTAGTGTGAGAATTCATAATGTTGGGAACTCTTAAGAAAAAAGAGGTGATTAGGAGAACCCTCACAGATATAAACAGAACATTTCTGCTGATTGTTGCTTTTGACAAAATGGCCTTATTAGGTATACATTTATGTTTAACTTTAATAATTATAAATCTAAAGATCTCCAGTTCAATTCTCATTTTAGTTCTATTACTAGTTAAGGCAACAACCTAAAGAAAAGAGAATCATATACTCAAAATATTGTTATATACTAATGTCAGTTCTATTAGTAACAGTTAAATATAGTTGAAAAAATATATGTAAAAAGTGAATGTTTCTTACAAAACATATAACAATTAGTATTAGATTAAGAAATAATCCAATATATAATTATAACATTAGATAATTTACTCTTTCTTACTGTAACTTTGGGGTAAAAATTTTATTTTATTTTTAAATAACACCTTTATTAAAAAAATGAATATATTATTTACATTTTTAAACAATTATTTACATCATATCATCATATTTTTTCATTAATTTTTTTTCATCTTTTGTCATCATTAATTTTGAGACAATTGTTCTTAATTTTAAATAATTTATTTCCATACCTCTCTGCAAAAAAGTGCAGTTCTTGATCGAATTTGTCCTAATTATATTTTTAGAGGTATTTTAGGCATTTATTAAAGAATTTATTTCATTTGTTTTTGAATTTCATTAGCTATCTAATATATAACTAATTAATTAGTTATGTAAACATTACTCTAAAATTTTGGCATTTGAAAAGGGTAATCTAGACTGAAAATGCATTTAAGGCTTTTATAAAGTTATTTTTGAAATTTTTGTTTCATGTAAAGAACTTATTATAAACATTATTCACAAATAAGCATTCTTGTATAATTACATAAAATAGACATATAAGTTATGCTAAGCAATATTTCTTTATAAAAATATTAATATCATCAAAAGACAGCAATTTTCATAATTTAATAGTCTTTACAATGTTTTTCCACTTTTGTTTTATAACAATAGCTAGATATCCATTTATAAATTAACATTGAATAGATAGCTAGAGTGACTATGGACCAGTGACCTGGAAAAAAACCTTAAGCTTATTTGAAAAATTTCCAAGTTTTACATATACAAGATTTGAATTCCAGACTTTTGGTATAAATGACATATATGCATTCTCTGTAGCATAAAAATAATCATACATATATAGGTGAGTATATGCCAAATATTTTTGTTTTTACACGAGTAAGCATAGATAGGAAACATTTATGTTATGAAAAATCAATGAATTAATAGTCTCAAAATGGATCATCACTGCTATGTATAATGATACAGATTGCTTAGTGATATTTTAATAATATTACTATTTCTCATGGCAATAATAAATTTAAGATCACATTATGTCACCTTTATAAGGAAATATGCAAAAATCTTGCAAGTATTAAGCCAAATCATTATTTTTTTTTTTTTGGTGACAGGCTTTTTTAAACATGTTATATCACATCATCTTGAATTTATAATATGAGCCCAAGTATTAATTTGATTATATATATACAAATCAAAAAAAATTTCAAGTAAATCTAACTCTAATCATAAATATTCTTTTCAGAAATAAATGTTGCTCAAATATTTTGCAAAAATAATCATAAATATAAAAACAAATGATGAAAAATATATATTTTTATTTTTAAAATCCAAACAAAACTGTGAGTGCTCTCAAAAGCTCTTGAAAGTATTCTTAGAACAGAAGAACAAAAATTATCAATAAGCAGCATTTATAGTATGTTCCTCTATAAGGCACTGATGTTTTGAGATTTTTTAAAATTAATAAATCAATATTATTTTAATTCCAGTTTGTCTCATCAGATGAACACAATCTAGCAAATGTATGTTAAGAACAGCCACAAGAAAGGAAATTTAAGCTTCAGTAACAAACCTCCATCATTATATAAGAATAGTCTATAGGAGTGTCAACTGAATAATTTTAAATAAATTTCTGCTATATAAATGTAATATGAACAAAGTGTCATTATTTTATGTAACTTGACCTATACAAGTTGTCTTTTGCATTAAAGTTTTTTTTTGCTTTGTTGATAACTCCTGACATCTAGTAACAAAAATAAAAAGTAAAATATTAATTCATTATAGTCTATCAAAATCATTCATCCTAAAATCATAAGTATTATTACATACACCCTTCTAATGCAATCATGAATGATGGCCAAAATTTGACAAGCAACATCTGAAAATGCATAAAATTAACTAAGAAAAAATTAAAGATGTTTATTGTCTTTAGGTATTCACAAAAATTATAACATTTGTAAACTGAATATTATAATGTGTAATAGCTAAATAATGCATAAAACTGAAAATATTTGAAAGGAGTCTGTGATCTGGACCAATTGAAAAGTGATGGTTTAGTTATCTTGGGAGAGGAGAATTTGCCTAGTGTAATACAAGTAAAATCACCAATAGATTTAGATCACATAATTAGAGAGAAAATGATTGAAAGTAAATAATATTATTGTCATCATTAGCAGTCATCAAAACATGTATGTATTCTAACTCAAAACAAAAAACAATCTATAACTTGAATAATGAGATAATCAATTGTGAAAGAGGCTCACAAATCAGTAAACTAACTTAAATAGAGGAAGGAGAAAAGCCAGAAGTAAAAAAAATTATTGGTTATGTAATACTTATTAGATATTCTCAGATAATTCTTATACTTGTTATAATGTATCAAAAATGTTTAACCATTGACAAACAAACAGTTTAAAAAAACAAATGATATCTATCAATATTGATTTTTCTTAAAAATTAGGTTTTAATATATATATATTATAACGATCCGGAGGAAAGTGGTAATCGAATCTAACCACAATCTACGATATCTGCACTACAAGGGCGCCACCTAGGCATTTGAGCCTAGAAAAATTTATAAAGTAGGAAGATACGTGCTGTTAAGATTCCACTTTATTTAAATATTCAGATCGTTAGCCCAAGTCACTAGCTCATGGAGATGCAGAGATAATAAATAACTTGTTTAATTGCATCTTAAATATATATATATATAAAATAAAAGCCACTGCCAGTAAATAACAAACAAATATTTATTTACACACACATAAATAACTTTGAGGAATACATTTAACATTTTATATTTTTATATTAACCTTTAATTTTAAATAGATTGCAATAATGAGTTTAATATTTATTTAGAGGGTCGAGTATGAATAGACTATATAGATTGTATTTGAAAAAAAAAAGTTCTATCCCTTATTTAACCTTAGGCCAAAAAGTTTGCAGCCAAACCAACGTCAATCCATCGGATATATCGATGTATTCAATGCAGCATGAATAGAACAACACAAAATACTATACTGTCAGGAATGTTCATCTGAACAGTAAGTAGAGTTAGAGAAGACATTGTCTCTCAACCAACAGAAATGCTACATCTGTTGGTGAGCAGAACAATAAACAAAAAACTCCATAGGAATGGACTGCGGTCCTTTTTGCTGACTTACAATCCCATTTATAGGCAAACAGAAGGTGTGTGGCGTATATATGCAATCCTGCCCATAGTGGATCTCCTGCTACATTTACTAATTATATCAATACATCTAATCCATTGACCCAATTTGACTATGAAACAAATAACCTAAGATTACCCTCCCTTAAACTATATATATAACTTTACAAATCTATATAGCCATTTACCCCCGACTTAAATTTAATATTGAGATACGTTCGCACAGATGAATTTTATACAATTTGTTTTATAATGTTAAACCACTAAACATCACATGATCACTATCTCACTACTATATGGAGAGTGTTGTTTTGTTTTGAATTGTTTTATAATGTCGAGTATAGATCGGCTGCACAGATTCCAGGGTTAAAAACATTTCAAAATAAACACAACCGATCAAAATACAAAATCATCGATAATGTCAATTGCATAGGGAATACACAAACCCAATAGCATTCATCATAAGATGCCACAGTGACATCGTTGACCTATATATTCTAATCGAATGTGAAAACCACAACATAATCAACCGCTAACAAATCTATGCAACGTCTATACCCAACCTTAAATTTCCTCATTTAAAATTTAAACAATAAATATTAATACAAATAATAATAATAAATGGAAATGATTTTTTTATCAAACGCAAACATATAAAACTAAACATTATTAATTGATTTGAAACTTACAAAAATCAGATAAGAGTCCATTTTAACATTTAAGTTGGCTTGTTTATTAAATTTGTCAAACCCTGACAAAAGTTCTTAATTATTCTTTTTTTTATGATTTTAAAAATTGTTTAGTTCATAGCTCATGGTAGAAGAGTCCAGGTTCCTGTTGACAATTCCCCTGAAGACTTTCATGGAAGACCATTCTGATATTCTGGAGGTAGCCTTAGCTGGTTCATTCTGGAATCACAGTCTTTTCCTTTTTAAAATAAGTGAGAGAGAACGATATGTGCATCCCATCGTTCATCTCACCAAATCAAGTTGGAACTGACTGGAACTCAATATTTTTCTTTTTATAGTCCTCCTATGGATTCCACGAACAAAAACATCATTGTTCCATTTTTTCGTTATGATCCGGGCCTTTATTTGCTTCCATTGGTCAAGCTAAAATCTCTTTATTCTCTTATCTATTTTTCATCTGACTTTTTAATTACACAGCTTTTGGATAATTAATAAACAATCATTTCCATCTACAAAAATATTTTGTCTTTAAATCTTATACTTTTTTTTTATTAAAAAGTACGTTCAAATACTTATCTATTTGTTTTTTAAAAAAATATTTTTAAAGTTTTGAATCTGTGCAAATATATATGTTTAACAAACATTTTAATTTTAGCATTTAGTTTTTTTTTTAATAGATTTTATTTTTATTTGCGAATTTTAAGATTTTATTTTAAATTAATGTAACAGCATATTTATATACCATTACATATCAGTAAACTTCCTCAAAAAACAAAAACATTAAAAAAAAAAGAATTTACTTAGTGTTAGTAATTACGTTACACAAATTGACTATATATGAAAATTTCAAAAGGACAAAACTTTTTTTTTAAAAGACAAAACATTAATTACACACAAATATAATGATTAAAAAATGTTGACTGTTGATTCCTTACTACCAGCTAAATTTCTGCCCCCTTCCTTCCAAGTTTCTTTTCTTCTACTTTTAAGTATTATTTAGGCAAGTTAAATGATTAGATTTTAAACAAGACTTTTTTTTTTAAAAAAAAAATTATGATTTATATTTATTATTACATTTTATTATCTAGATTTTAATATTAACGTTTTATTCCTCGCATTTATTTTTACATATGTGCAATTTTTCTTACTGGAAGTCCCTTTAAAACACAATTCCAAGTATAACCTTACATTAATACAAAAAAAATACATACACTGATTTTTAAAGAAAAATGTTACTGGCATGATTTATTTTTAAAATTCTCAGGGCACTCGTAAAATTCTCAGGGCACTTGTGGTTGTTTATCAAAGATCGGCCCAAGTTGGGTAGCCAGTTATAATGATCTAGAGGAAAGTGGTAATTGAATCTAACTGCAATCTACGATATCTGCACTACAAGGGCACCATCTAGGCATCTGAGCCTAGAAAAATTTATAAAGTAGGCAGATACGTGCTGTTAAGATTCCACTTTATTTAAATATTCAGATCGTTAGCCCAAGTCACTAGCTCATGGAGATGCAGAGATAATAAATAACTTGTTTAACTGCATTTTAAATATATATATATAAAATAAAAGCCACTGCCAGTAAATAACAAACAAATATTTATTTACGCACAGATAAATAACTTTGAGGAATACATTTAACATTTTATATTTTTATATTAACCTTTAATTTTAAATAGATTGCAATAATGAGTTTAATATTTATTTAGAGGGCGAGTATGAATAGACTATATAGATTGTATTTGAAAAGAAAAATGTTCTATCCCTTATTTAACCTTAGGCCAAAAAGTTCGCAGCCAAACCAATGTCAATCCATCGGATATATCGATGTATTCAATGCAGCATGAATACAACAACACAAAATACTATACTGTCAGGAATGTTCATCTGAACAGTAAGTAGAGTTAGAGAAGACATTGTCTCTCAACCAACAGGAATGCTACATCTGTTGGTGAGCAGAACAATAAAACAAAAAACTTCAGAGGAATAGACTGCGGTCCTTTTTGCTGACTTACAATCCCATCCATAGGCAAACAGAAGGTGTGTGGCATATATATGAATCCTGCCTGTAGCGGATCTCCTGCTACATTTATTAATTATATCAGTACATCTAATCCATTGACCCAATTTAACTACGAAACAAATAACCTAAGATTACCCTCCCTTAAACTATATATATAACTTTACAAACCTATATAGCCATTCATGCCCGACTTAAATTTAATATTGAGATACGTTCGCACAGATGAATTTTATACAATTTGTTTTATAATGTCGATTATAGATCGGCTGCACAGATTCCACAGTTAAAAACATTTCAAAATAAACACAACCGATCAAAATACAAAATCATCGATAACGTCAATTGCATAGGGAATACCCAAACTCAATAGCATTCATCGTAATATGCTGCTGTGACATCGTTGACCTATATATTCTAATCGAATGTGAAAACCACAACATAATCAACCGCTAACGAATCTATGCAATGTCTATACCTAACCTTAAATTTCCTCATTTAAAATTTAAACAATAAATATTAATACAAATAAAATAATAAATGAAAATGATTTTTTTATCAAACGCAAACATATAAAATTAAACATTATTAATTGATTTGAAACTTACAAAAATCAGATAAGAGTCCATTTTAACATTTAAGTTGGCTTGTTTATTAAATTTGTCAAACCCTGACGAAAGTTCTTAATTATTTTTTTTTTTTATGATTTTAAAAATTGTTTAGTTCATAGCTCACGGTAGAAGAGTCCAGGTTCCTGTTGGCAATTCCCCTGAAGACTTTCATGGAAGACCGTTCTGATATTCTGGAGGTTGCCTTAGCTGGTTCATTCTGGAATCACAGTCTTTTCCTTTTAAAAATAAGTGAGAGAGAACGATATGTGCGTCCCATCATTCGTCTCACCAAATCAAGTTGGAACTGACTGGAACTCAATATTTTTCTTTTTATAGTCCTCCTATGGATTCCACGAACAAAAATGTCACTGTTCCATTTTTTCATTATGGTCCGGACCTTTATTTGCTTCCATTGGTCAAGCTAAAATCTCTTTATTCTCTTATCTATTTTTCATCTGACTTTTTAATTACACAGCTTTTGGATAATTAATAAACAATCATTTCCATCTACAAAAATATTTTATCTTTAAATCTTGTACTTTTTTTATAAAAAAGTACGTTCAAATACTTATTTATTTGTTTTTTAAAAAAATATTTTTAAAGTTTTGAATCTGTGCAAATATATATGTTTAACAAACATTTTAATTTAGCATTTAGTTTTTTTTTTAATAGATTTTATTTTTATTTGCGAATTTTAAGATTTTATTTTAAACTAATGTAACGGCATATTTATATACCATTACAATATATATATATATGTTGGTTAACAAAATTGTGTGAGTGATTACTTATATTTGTATAAAATATAAAACTAACATACACAATACTAGAATACAAAACACTATATTTCTGCCCCTTATAGATATTATTGACATAAGAATCAGAATCTATTTGATGAAGTTTGAGAGCACCATAGGATATAACAATAGAAAAAGAAAAGTATATTAATTGTTCAGAAAGAACTAAAAGTTGATCAACATTGCAAATTTACTATCTGTATTACTATGACCATATATATGTATTTGCATACAATATTATTAACTAAGTAAAAGAAATTAAAATTATAATTTAATAAAGTACCTATAATATTTACCTAACAAGTAAAACAATATAAGGACCCAATGAAAACCAAAAAACCATTATTTAACATAATAACAAATAGCAGCCATATATAAACATAAATGATTATATCCATTTCAATTCCAAGGAAAGAAAAAAGCAAGAAAAAAACATGCTGTTCAATGAATTATACTCACTGCCATATTTTCCCAATGGAACCAATCAATATTACATTTTTATAGAATGACTTTGAAATAATTTTTATAACATAGATGAGGTTTAAACCACCAAGCATCCCCTGATCACCATTTCTCCTCTATGGAAAGTTTTGCCTATTCCGATAAATGAGGTTTACCTCTCCCACAAAAACTATGCTCAAGTTTACCATAAAACATCTTTTTAGGAAGACTTCTATTGTGCATTAATTTTAAATCTCCAAAACTATAAAAGTGTGATCTTACAATAGTGGAATTTATAGAATCACATCCAGAAAGTTGAGAAACATATTGATTGGCTTTATGAAGTTGCCATTGCATTTTTAAATTTTTTTTGGAACATTCTTAAATGAGACTTTTCTAATGCCTTTACATTGCATTGATAGGAGGTCTCAGTCTAACTTCCAGACAATAAATTAGTGTAAAATAACAGCTTTATATACAGCTAACTTAATTGCAGTAGTTACATCATTGTAATGAAATATATTACCTTTCAACTTATTAAAAGCAGCAGCAGCAAAAGTCCACATTTCTACATATAAAACCTCAAATTGAAATTGTTGAAGATTTTTCTTTCATCAGGGGCCAATAAAGACCTTGAGATTTTTGAATATTAATTATTAGACCAAAGCCTTTAAATGTTACATTCAAAATACTATGTACATTCTGTAAATTATCTTTTGAACTGGTAAAAATAACAACAACAACAAAAATGAAAAAAGAAATTGGAGTCAGAAATGCTGTGAATATAGTTAAAGAATGGACATGCAATTGCCCAATCACCCAATGACTGATGAAATGAGAGGCTCATGATAACTGGACTCTACACTATCTTAAGTGACCGAAGAAAGAAAAGAGGTACACTAAAAAAACTTGTATCAGAAACTAGACTTTGATAACCAATATGCTATCCTAAAAGAAAGGTCTTGGTGAGTGACTAGTTATTTCTTATTTACAGTTGACCTCCATATTCAAAACATTTCACTACCATGGAGGAATACTTAGGTAGCCTAAGCACAGTATTGACATGATATATTTTACAGTTTATAAAGAGAACAACGAGAAATAGGTAGTGCTTCCACGGCGTCACATTCTTCCCCACAGAGTATTGATCTATTATAGATATACAGGAGCGTATGCATACATAATGCTTTAAAACCAATATTTAAGTTTAATACTTTAAACATTTACAATTCACACTTCTTTATTTTTCCCTCTCGTTTTCACAAAAAAAGTGTGACTTGCATATTATTATTATTGCTATGCTATAATTTAACGATTATTAAAAAAAATGTATTCTTCACAATACACATCATAAATTGTCTTAAATACATGTATTTCAAATCAAAATTAAAATAAAAGTCCGCGTTATGTAGTTTTGTTTCCCATAGTCTTCTAACAAATGATATATCCCCCCTCTCGTAGTATGTCAACGTGGAAAAGCTAAAATTAATATTCCAATCAATAAAATCCTCTCAGTTTCTATAAACGATTTTCAGTAAATCAAAATGATGGTCAAATTTCTAGTTTTTAAATTCATTCTCCATTATCTCAACTCCCATTTTCTTGCTTCGAAAGTTGCTTATTATTAATTTTAGTTTTTAATTAAAATGGAATAATACAATAATATCAATTTTTACTAACTTTGCTTCTTTATATCTATTCACTCTGCTAACAAATATTACATTTTATTGCTTTTATTAATGAATGCTCGTGGTTAATCAGCAAAGATCTATCAATTATTAATAAACAAATTATTAGAAACCTCCAATAGGTTATTGTTCTGCTTTATAACAACTTCAAATGGAAGCATTTAAACTTATGCTATGCAACTATAATGAATATGCCAATCATTTTAAATCAATTGTTGTTGGATTTTTTTTTTCCTGATTTGCAGAAAGCGGTGGATAATTTTATTTGTTATCTTAATCTGATTTTTACGTGATGTTTGATTGACCTCAATTTTATAAATGCTAAAAATTTTTATGAAAATGTTGCTGAATTCGTAACCGGCAAATATCTTAGTTTTGCATCTTTATCGCCAACAAACGGATATTATCTGGTTATAAATAAACTATTAAAATTAATAAAATAATAAATGATATACATATTAAAAGAACCACCAATGAAAATATACCCATTAAACTCATCAAACGTTATTAAAAACAATAAATAAATAATAATAAAAAAGACTTTTGACATTCTAATTGGTTTGTAAATATAATTTTTGCTTAGAGACACAATTTTCAAAAAATACAAACAAATATTAGAACAAAGCTTAAAATAAATATGTCTATTTATATATCAATACATTTAAACGTATGGAAAGTAATGACAAACTAATTTGAGCTATTTAAATAAAAAGCAAAATGCTTTTTTTTTTATATATAAAAAAGATAACTATATTCCCTTTATTAATTTAATAAATAAACAATCATTTGGTAAACTGTTGAAAAACTCATGTAGCATACGGAAGCTTATGTGGAAGATGAACTGCCATGCATGTTTCATGAAATTATTAAAGTGGCAGACTCTGGACTTCAATGACCATGAATCATGACCTATGTCCATCACATCTGATGCTCCAATTTCTTACTAACTTCCGAGTAATAAACTTGATTATTTATTAGAGATTAACTTATTTACAAGTTTTTTGAAAGATTATACAACCAAACTAATTTTTATTTTTGATTTGATACTAATTATATTAATTCCAAAAATGATTTCCATTTGTTCCAATCAGCTCAGTTTTGAAATATGGCATAACTTCCTTAGACTTTAGGATTTTGGTAAATATTTAATTATTGGATTTTTAAAAAATACAGCAAAGTTATGAATTACATTATATCAATATACACAACTTCAAATATATAATATACAAAAAATAAATAGTAAACAAACAAACAAAAATGTATATAAATAAACAAAAATACCCACATCAAATTTATAAATTTAATACATTTTATGATAAGTGATTTGTTCATCTCTGAATGCCATATTTAATCACACATAAAAATAAAAATTTATAAATAAAATTTTATAATATACCAGTAGCCATTTTTCAGTCTTGGAGCATTCTATGCAATTATATTTATTAATAAAATTTCCTCAGTTTATATTGAAAACACATTTTATTTTTTCTTTATTGATTATTCCGAATTTGATGTACATAATTTTGTACAATTAAATGTTTTCCTAATGTAATGCTAAAGGTTTACAAAATTTAATAATATAATTAATGCCAAATAGCTATAATACAGTTTTAAAATGTTAGTGCTATAACCAGTATTTGATACCACCTCTAAGAAAAGTATTATTTTAATGATTCCAAAATTGAATTTTTTATCATAAGCATTATTTGCGATAAGTATTATAATATTTTTATGAGAAAATGTAAAAAAAGTTCATTCACTACAAATAATAGAGAAGTATAATTATATTTGTTTGCATTGATCTCAACTTACCATCATCAGATTTTCAATGATATGGATAGCTGAAGAGTTGGAGATTGAAGTAGATTGAAGCCTGTCCATTAAAGTATGAATATTTTCTATCTTAATATGAACTTAGCACTGATTATATATATATGTGTGTAAGAGATGATAATCTGGACCAACTGATGAGTGCTGGTTCAGCATGAAATACATAGATTGGTGATTATTGATCTTTTCTACATGTGTGATCATGTGTATCAGTGATATGAGATAGAGTGGATAGTTGAAAGGTGCTTGAAAGTCTGAGTTCAAATCCCTTATATTTAAATTACGTTAGTAAAAAAATTATCTATTTTTATAAATAAAATAATCATTGACTTCAAGTAATGGAGGAGTAAAATTACTATCATTTATAAGACTCTCAAGTTTGGATGTGTTGATGGCTTCCTTCTCTTAGTAAAAGAACAATTTCTTTTTATAATAAATAAATAACTATCGATTGCAAATAATGGAGAAGTAAAATACTTTCATTCTACTACTCTCAAATATGATGTTGATTGCTTTTTTTTCAGTGGAAAAACAATCTATTTTTTATAATAAATATATTTGATTTTTATTATTGCAAAATTTATAATAGTCAAGCTAAATTCAGACTAGATTGATTTTTCAAAAATAGAGACATAGTTAGGAATGTACTGAGATGGATGCCTGCTCAATGAAAAACAAATGCATTAGAAGATTTATATCAGTATCACATAGCCAATTCATATTGACATTGATAATGACTTTAATAATATAAAAATAATTAGTAAGATTGTGTGTGGTTTCTTGATAAGAAGACTACTATTACATTTGTATAAAAGAAACAAATAGTTAAAAAAATATTGCCCAGATCATAATTAATTGTGGATCAAAGTCTAATAATGTGTTAATTTATTTTAAAAATTAAAATAATGTACAGTAAGTTTTTTTCTTACTCTTATTTTTTCAATGAATGAATGAGTGAACACATACTCAGTAAAATATAAGGAGATGAGTCTTCACATTATATTATTAATAACTATAGAACTATTATTATTTTAAAATTTTTCTTTATATTACAATCTCAATTTGTTAAACCACTACACATCACATGATCACCATTTCTTATGCTTGTTCATCACTGTTATCAAAACAGGCACAACTCTCTATACGTAATGTCACTCAGTGCAAGCCAGTAATCAATGGATGCCAGAAGGCTTGTGCATAAAATCCCTATCTAGTGCCTACTCATCCAATATTCCCAGCCTAGTTTCTAGCTTGTGGCTTTCATCAGTGAGGAACCTTGGATCTGAGATCCATATCCAAGGCTCCTCACTGATGAAACTCACAAGCTAGAAACTAGACTGGGGATATTGGATGAGTAGGTACTAGATAGGGATTTTATGCACAAGTCTTCTGCATCCACTGATTACTCTGGCTTGCACTGAGTGGCACTACTCTATGAAGAGATCTGCCTGTTTTAATCTTAATTTGTGTACACATACCATATATATAAGCTTCTTTATTATATTATTTATGTATGTTGAAAAGTTACTGTGCATTTGCAGTTCAATAAATAATAAGTTATCAACAAAACATGAGGTAATTATATATAATCTATGATGCTTACAAGAGGGTCTTGGGACATAATGTACTAAATCTTGCAGTTCTTCTGTGCCATTATATAGAAATTTTAGTGAAATGTATCAATTATATAAAAAGTTAGATTTCTTATGATATATATTCCCATTTTAATTAAGTACAATTGCATAGCAATTAAAAATAATTTGTTGAGAATGCCTTGAAATTATCATGTTAATCATAATGTTAGTTATTGCATTGGTACATTTTAAATGCAATTCATCAATGTTTTACTATGCACAGGCTTAATTCTGATGAAGTAGATGTTGTAGCTACTGATTGAAGATGTTGCTTGGATCATTCCAGTATCTTTTTGCTATATTTGGGATAAGCACAGCTTGAAAAAAATAGATTACCTATTTATAAATTTGTACTAAAGGTAGATAGGAGACCAAAATAAGCTATGTATTCCCCATAAACAATAGTTTGGAAGAAAGCAAAAATAATTATGGTGAGCATTAGTTTTTACCTTATTAACATCTTAGCAACCAATTAGGATATTTCCAGACTTACCTTCAATTAGATAAATTCTTCGACACTTAGATAAGCTACTTGTCTAATCTTTCTGCCATTTCCTAGATAAATTTTCAATGTCTGAGTCCTTATAAGATAACAAACTTTGATCAGTGGTAGTAATTTTTAGAAGCTTCATCAACATTTTGATCAACCCAAACTGAATGGCTTCATTAGTTTCCTCAATCACTCAAAAAGAATTTTTAGAATTTCTGACTCCAGAGTAAAAAAAAGTATACACTTTACTGTAGAATGACAATTATAAATTTATTACAACAGAAAAAAATAATTTCCTATCTTTTTCCACTGAAAACAACCATCTAGTATTCAGCAATTCATCAGAGGCCCTGAAGAAAATAAATTTATCAAAATATATGCCAAGAAAATGTCTTTTCATGATAGTTTCTAATAAAATTTGAACTGTGTTTTTTATACAATGGAAACAAATATGTTTTAATTGTAATTGGCTACTTTATCTGTATGAAAGAGGAATTCCAATCATTCTCTCTAATCTCAGAAAATACACGATATTAACAACACGAATGGGTGATTTGTGTAGTTCTAAAGATGATAGATTTACTCTTCAGTCAGCATGATGGCTGTACTAAATACCTTTTATTTTTATGCATTTGGTATGAGCAAAGTAAAACATGGCCACTAGTTAAAATTTTGAAAATGATATGGGGGTTGAGTAACAAAACATAATCAATGTATCTTTGGTTATGTGAGACAAAATCATCTTGCAACTATTACATATCAAATTGAGATTGAAATACTTTGCCAAGGCTTTAAAGAAAAATGATTTGTGCTTTGATTATACATAATTAGGTTATGTGACATATGATTTGATTTCTTTGTAATAATGAAACATGTAAATTGACCTGAACTAGGCACTAAAAACTGAAAGCAAAGATTTTTAATGATCACCTGATAACATAGTTCATAAATGATCCACATTATAAATTTAATAGGCAAAACTGAGTCTAAACATGATATCTTTATTTGACATAGATGTCAAAAACTTTCCTGAAAAACAGAAAACTCCTTCTATGTAGTAAAGAACATGATCTTAGATTTGTTATCTTGCAGAGAATATGAGCACCAAAATCTATTACATACAGATTAACTTGGATTGCTTTCCAAAAAATCTTGGTAATTCAAATAAAAGGCAAAAAGATATATTTCGCTAAAACATAAAAACTATTTAAATAATATTCATTAAGGCTGTAGCCTCAATCACATGCGTATAAAATGCGATAGTAGGGACCTCTACAGGTCTTAAAACCACAAGCTTACTCTTGGAAGAAAGTAAGCTTGTGGTTTTAAGACCTATAGAGGTCCCTACTATCGCATTTTATACGCATGTGATTGAGGCTACAGCCTTAATGAATATTATTTACATAATGAATGTGCGTTTAAATAAATTTATAAAAACTATTTAAGAAAGTTATAAAAAAATACCTATAATACAATGAATTATTACTAAAACCTTCAGCAAAATTATCATAATATATCTCACTCCAGAAGTTTCATAAAATAAATATCTTATGTTGTGAATGACTGATGTATATGATGTTATTAATAAATTAATATTAATAAAACAATATTTTTTGAATTCATATCATTAAAGATCCTAAACTTTAATGGAAGACCAGATAGCACAATATATAAGATAGCCAGTTATGTTATGCTGCAGCTTTAAAACTATAAGACAGAGGAAAAAAAAATATAGAGAAAAGTTATTGCCATTTTAGAAACCAGTGTCCTATATATATATTCAAAAATAGTTGTAATATTTAAGGTATTAAAATGTATGTTGGGAAGTGTTATAATTGGAATTATTTTTATTTAATTTTGATCAAAGTACTCTATAATATATATCTTTTTAATAATTTATTTTGGTATTAATATTTAAATATTATTAAATTTGTTAATATCCAATTCTGCAGCATATGAAAAGATAAAAAAAACTAAGGTTCTATTTAAAATATTTCAATCCATAACTATCCATAGATTATTATGGTACCTCTAAAGTAAGCATAGTAAAATATTTAAATTAAGCGTGCATATTTGGATTTTGAATATTTGAATCTAGATTTTGACTATTTTGATTTGTAAGTATCAAACTTTTTGCATTCACAACTTTGACATCAAGCACTTCATTAAAGATTATTACTAGTCATTTATTAAGCTAGAGATTATTCCTAGGATAGATATATAGATTTAAACTTCAATTATTTATTTTTCAATTTTGAATAAACACATAAAATCACCAAACTTCATTCTTTTTTGATATAATATACCCACCTCAATTTACACTCTACAATGCAGTTTAACATATGATTTATTTTATCACCTCTTGCTTACAGTTTCAACTATCCAGCGGCCATCATCAGAGCTTTTATAAACCTCATGTTTATAAAAGCTCTGATGATGATTGCTGGACAATTGAAACTGTAAGAAAGAGGAGATAAAAATAAATCATATGTTAAACTGCAGAGGTTTATAAAAGTTCTGATGATGACTGTTGGACAGTTGAAACTGTAGGCAAGAAGAGATAAAATAAATCATATGTTAAACTGCATTGTAGAGTATAAATTGAGGTGTATATGGTATATTATATTATATATAATTCAGTAATGCAAATAAGAAGGAGAAGTGGAAGGAAATTTTAATACTTCATTCTTTTTTGTGTGGTAATATCAATTTAAGATGTATTTAAAATCTCTACTGGGTCAACTACTTTTGAAACATATGAATAAAGATATTTGAAAAAGTCATTTGTCTTTTTACAATTTCATTATTCATATGTTCCAAGACCATATGATAAAAGTTTTAATTATATATTATTTCAAGAATGTATGATAAAATATAAGTTTTAAGTATATCTTATAAATATATATCATAAAATAAATAAGTCTGAACACAATACTATGATAATTTACAAGGAAGATTCCCCAAAAAATATTTGAATAAACCTGTAAATAAATTCCACTTTTTGTTATATCGTGCCAATCTATTATATCAATAAAGATGATCACTTTCATCTTTTCAAAATATCAGTGCTTGATTTATTACTATATAAAAAACTAAAGTCAGATAAAAAGGATTGTGTTTTATCTGACAAAATAGATTGGCATTAATATAATTAAAGGTGAGCATTATATACAGGCTAATTAAAATAATTATTTTGGGAATATTGCTTGTAACTTTTCTTAATGATGTATTTGGATTTGTTTATTCCATGAAATAAGTTTATAATCTTAGCACTACATATTTAATAAATCATAAAATTATTTATATGCTTATAATTCATCTAAATGAATTTTTAAAACTGTAATATGGTTCCCATGAATATAAAAACAAAAATTGATGAAAATAAAGAGTTTCAGTCTTTTCAGAGAAACAAAAACCAAAGGTCAGATAAAAATGATAATCTTTTATCTGACAAAAAAAAAGATTAACATTGGTATAGGTGGGCAATATTTACAGGTGAGTTTAAATGATTCTTTGGGAATTGTGTTTGTAAATTGTTTTAGTAAAGTATTCGGACTTGCTTATTTCCTGAAAAAAGTTTATATTTTTAGCATTATGTGTTTGTAAAGCCATAAAATTATTTACAGGTTTATTCAAATCATGAACATATAAACTATAAAGAATCAAAATAGACAACAACACATCATATACACAGATACATAAAATTCACATTTTTAAATTAAAACAATATTCAGTTGATCAAATTGAGATTTTTTTGGTTTTATTTCATTTATCTGAGGCTTAGTTGAGTAAGTGCATCATTTTATCATTCAGCTAAACAATGCAAACCAATTAATTGAATGATTGATGGTAAACAATATAAATCTACTATGATGTCAATAATTAAATGTCCATTGATTAACTATAGTGATCTTTTTCAGCTTAAATATTTTATCAAATTATAAACTTTTTTTCAAGATTACTTACCATATGTAATATGATTTTTATGCTAGATTCTAAAAAATTGTAGTTCAGTTATGTTTTTTTTTGTCATTATGGAAATAAAAAACAAAAATCAACACATCTTATGAAAATTGTATAAATAAACTCTTTAATCAAAACTTTGAAAATGAAAGACACAAAATCAAAATATTCGTAGTGGAAGTATTGTGTGACATTTAAAAATTATAAGACAGATGCAAACACACTACATTGAAAACAATATCACAATATTTAATCCTTCTTTAAAACTTTAGCAATGTAATAACAGGCCTTACTTCAGTCTAAAATAAAAACACCATAATCCCCAAATATCCATTGCAGTTTATTCTAAACTTACAAGTTAACACTTGAATCTGATGATAATAACACCTTATATAATATACTTGTTTAACATAACTTGAATTCAGAATTTCAAGCTCTTTATAGCTATGCACTTCATTTTATACAACTGATACACATGGTCATATATATATATACACACACACATCAAAACGATAAATGATCTCCAATATACATATTTTGTGCTGGTGGTTCAGATCACCAGCTTCCACACATATATACAATCAGTGTTTATTTTAAGAGAGCAAATCTTCAAACTTTAATGGACAAGTTTCAATCTTCTTCAACCTCCAACTCTTCAGCTTCCCATATCATTGTAAATTCGATGATGAAGCAATCAAAGTCCTTGTTCATGCCAATATTATTATCTTCCAATGTTGACCTTAAGTCACTCTGATCCCTCACATATAGGATCTTAGTGTTGGTTCAGCTTTGGAGATCATTTACCTTTTCACATATATGTGATCATATGTATCAGTTGTATAAGATGGAGTGCTTAGCTGTAAAGAGATTGAAAGACTGAGTTCAAGTCACTTGTAATTACATTAAATTTAGTATAGACTCTTTAGTTATATTTAAGTATTACATATTCAGCTTGTACTTCACCCACCCCTCTTCTGTGTATATAAATTGATATATTAAAGTCCTATATGTGAGAGGTCAGAATGACTTAAAAGTCAACATGGGTATAACAATCATATTGTCACCAACAAGAGCTTTTAGTGTTTCATCATTAGATTTTCAATGACATGGATGACTGAAGAGTTGTAGGGTGGAGAAGATCAGAGCTTGTCCATTGAAGTTTGAAGATTTTCTATCTTAATATAAACTGAATACTGATTATATATATGTATGAGAGATGGTGATATGGACCAGAAAAATGAGTGATGATTCAGCAATAAATATGTATATTGGAGATCATTTATCTTTTTCACATTATGTGGTCATGTGTATCAGTTGTATAAGATGAAGTGCATAGCTATAAGGAGCTTGAAAGTTTGAGTTCAAGTCACTTCTAATTACATTAAGTTTAGTATAACAAAATACTTATATTTGAATATTATATATATATGCACAGGCACATCTACAATAGAATTCATTTTAAAAATGTACAAGTTGAAAATCAACAGAAAAAGTAACAAAATTAGAACAATTGCAATTGTAATCAAAAGAAACAGTGCAATAAAATATCAAGAATTAATAACCACCAAACTAGATAATTAATGATGTGACAGTGAACATACAGTCAGGTATGCGTATAAAATTTATGAATTCAAATTTTCAAATTTTTATTCTTTTTAGTTTCTATTTAAAAATTTTCAAATCATAGGTTACTAAAGCAATGAATGGTAAATGTGTAAATATAATAAGATTATCGTATTAGGCAAAAATTATAAACCTTAAATAATGTATAATAATACATTTTCAATAATAAATTTAATGAATTGATTATACCAAGTATTATTAAAAATTTATTGTTTTAAAAAAATATGTAAGTTGACAGTAGAAATATGAAAAGGGTGTGACATATCAAATATATTATTAAACAAACCTTTACCACACTTAGCAATTGGCTATTTAGTGATATTTCACAATAGCGATCATCATCAAATTGTACCCACTACTTTGATTTACAATTGATTATTCATTATAACGATCGGGAAAATTTTTTTAAAATTTTTTTTTGGCAGCCATCTTGAATTTTGCATCACTGATGACATCAAAGAATAGGTATTTTAAATACATTTTACCCAAAAGCAAAAGTACATTACTGTAATACATATACAGGTAATGACTTTGCTGTAATTGTATAGCACATGCAA
Source organism: Epiperipatus broadwayi (assembly GCA_028023455.1). Lineage (NCBI taxonomy): Eukaryota > Metazoa > Onychophora > Udeonychophora > Euonychophora > Peripatidae > Epiperipatus > Epiperipatus broadwayi. The sequence goes on along the minus strand of JAQFVV010012398.1, from coordinate 18,360,998 downwards.
TGTTTTATTCATAAAAAACAATGTTAGTGCTGCATTCAGTATTTTGATTATAAAACATATAAATTTAAAATATATATAATTACTGAATCTATAATACTGTATACATATAAGTGTTGAACGTCTTTAGAAAAATTAAACTTTATTTAAATATAATGTACAGTACTTGGATTATTTAAATAAAGTTTAATTTTTCTAGACATTCAACACTTATATTAGATGATAAAAACAGTACAACTGAAATACTATCATCACAAACTTTCAGGAAAACACTAAATAATAATATTAAATTGCGTGTGTGTGTTCCTTCATTATGTATACCCAAGCGGTTTCAAATCAAAAGAAAAACAACATTTTAAAATGAGAATGTTGAATTAGAAAAAAATTTAAAAACAAAACAAACAGATTGCATTTAAAATAAGTGTTAATGAATAATTTTTCTACATGAGTGGGGGAAGGGAGGCACTATTACATTAGTAAAAATATACAGTAAGAAAAATAAACTTAGTGTATGTTTTAGAAAATTAGAACAGATTTTTTCTTTTAAAATAAGTTGATTTTTTTTTCTAAAGTTGACTGATTTACGATAGCATTAAGCCTTTTGTTACTCTGTAGTACAGTAGTAATAAGTCTTTATGTTCAATTAAATAATTTATAATTAAACATTGTTTTTTAATTTGAATAATTTCACATAAGTAATAAACATAAATATACAGTACTGTAATACAAATTTTAAAAAAATGCACTTCAGTATGGATTTTTTTTTCATTATGATGAAAAACTTCTGTGGAGGAATATAAAAACTCTTAAATTCAAATTTAGTTTCATTTTCTCTTTCTTTTTGCTGTACTGTACTTTTTAAATAGTGAAAATATGCAATTTTTTTCCTAGTGATATAAAACTTTTCTTTTAGATACCGTATTTAATCATCATTGCCATCAAAAAATCAAGAAAATGTTTGAGTTTGGAAATCAATGTGGATATTTTACATCGACTGGAACCGAACAATTTTTTTCCCATAGACACCCATTATAAATACATATTCTGTATATGATATTCTTGTTTAACAATGAGTTTTGGAGGACCAATTGCCATCACTAAGCAGGGTAAAGGTGTATATATTATAAATCACATCTTATATCCATGCTAAAAGTTTAGATTATATAATAGTTTTCTTCAAAGTTGTAAATAAACAAATATATGGATGAACCACATTATTATATTATATACTTATAAAAAAATTGTATATGTATATTTAATATATTAACTAAGTATCTAGCATTCCCTCTCCAAGTGTATATATATTGTAATTGTCATATTTGTACATTCACACAATGAAATCTAAAGTTCTGACAAATTACACTAAAGCTGATCAGATGAGGGATTAAGACCTCAAATCTGACCACACTTCAACTCCTTTACCAGTGCTCCATGACTTAATACCTATGGATAACATATATGAGGTTACACTCAGTCTCAGTTTGATTCATGAGCCAGCATAGAAAAGAATGGAACATGAGACATAGGAATGACTGATAAATTACTAATAATATCAACTAAACATACATTTATAGCTAAATAAACTAATGCATATATATTAATGAATTAATATTAATTTAGATAGATTTGGAGGTGGACTGCGAGAGATAACATTAAACAATATTATAATTTTAATATCTTTAATAAATAAAATAAGCAAATTAATTAATATAATAATAAACAGATGTGCATTGGTTAGGTTTTACACACACAGATGTTACAACAAAGATGAGATAATTTAGGTTATAGGAGTCTCATATTTAAAAATGCATTTTATACATATTATTATTATAGTTTATTATCTGTAATTCATATTCATGCCTACCTATATATGGTATGTCAACCATTCTTAGGTTTGTTCTAAGAAGCTAAATATTACAGAGATGATGTATGATAAAACATTAATTTATTCAGTTTAACATATAAATTATGAGCAATAAATACATTCAACATACAGATTTCTTAAGTGAATTAGATTCCATGATCAGATTAATGCTGAAGTTAATAATAGAATGGAATGAACTGGTGATTGTAGCCGACACTAAATACTAAAATAATGGTTGTGGTACAAATATATAGTTAGTTATTCACAGGATTCAGTGCTAAGTACTTGGTTCCCTTCGACCGTACAACTTGCTAGCATAATATAGAACATGAATTCAGGTATTGGAGTAGCTTAAAAAATTGGTTTCTGGACCTTCATGTTTCAATTCTAAGTTTGACCTTCTGAACTAAATAATGGGGTGGTGATCACCATCAGCCCATTTTTAAAAAGGAAGCATAGCAAGGTGTAAATACACATACTAGTGTTTAGTAAAAACACATTCGTAACTCTGATTAAATACTACTAATGTTAAAGATAAATTTAATGTGCTAAATTGTATAGTTTCACTCAGCAAAATTACCTTAACCCAATTCCCTAATTAGCATACTTTAAACATGCTAAAGGAGTTTCACTAAAAGTAATCTAATTTAAAATATTGAATCTGTATATTTCATATAATAAACTAGGGAGGAGAAAAGTATATTTCGGGGTTCATTTAATAATTACTAATATGCCTTTAAGAATTATCTCTGTGATTATCTAACTAATATATGTATATATATTAATAATTTTCAAACCTTACTGACAAGCTAATACATAATAGTTTAAATAAACATATATGTATAACAATGAGCTCATAGCGGTATGTTGTTATATATAAGAACAGATTACAAAACAGATATTTATGTTTGCTAAAAAGAGCAAAAATATTCTACTAGAGAGCTTCTAATCATCTCTCTCTAAAGTTTACTAAATTACTTATCTTTGCTTTGAAAATTATAGTATATCATAACATATCAATTAAAAATAAAATAATCAAAATGGAAATAGGTATGGCCACAGATTAAAAGTTAAATAATAACTGCGTAGTTATTACATTGAAGAGAAGTTATTTTAAATTACCTTTATATTCATTTTTATAGGCAAGATTTATTACAGTTATATTAAATTTGATATAAATACAGATTTAATTATGTCAAGTTTAGAACTTTATTCTACAAAAGTTTAATTTACTGAGATTATAAGTTAATGACTTTATGAACGTTCATTACTGCCAGCTAGTTTAAGGAATTTATTAAGAATTTTAACTAAAGAGTTTTAGAGAGCTCTACAGAGAAGAAATATTACCAATCTTCTTCTAGGCTGAGTTGTCTGGCACTTAATAGGCACTGGCATTTTTGAATAGGTTGTTCATTTTGGTGTCTTTGCAGCTGATGGAACTGGTCTCCATTCTGTGATAATGATGATGACTTGCAGTGGGTGAAGGTCACCATTCTTCTGAAGAAAAATGGCAAAACTGAGGCCTTCCTAGCTGATCATGTTAATGGGTGTAGCTCCCAGCAGCAACTGCTTCAATTATTATGAGACAGAGTTTTGAGTGCTAAAATTTGGGGGGTTTTATATTAGATTTCTGACACCTCCCTTGTAAAACCTATTAACTTGTTTATAATTTTTAAATGTTAATCTTTAAATTTAGCATCTTTAAATTTTACATTCGCATCTTAGTAAAGACAAAAGAAAAAACTCTAGCAGATTAAAAATAGTGCTTTGGATGATTTTTCTTTGTCCAAAATATATTTTAAATTTATTTTTAAAATCTATGTTTGATCACACAAATCTAACACAGGTGTATGTGGTATGATATTTTTATTAAAAATTATTAAATATTTTAAAACTAAATTATTTTTGCATAAACATTTCACTATATATGTATGTTAGTCACCCCTGGAATTGAAATTATATATGTAAGTCTTAAATGAAATAAGAATAAATTCATACATTAAATTTATAACAAATTAAAGATTCAAAATATAAATATAATTGTGTTGTAATGCTTATTAAATCTATTACATTACAGCTTCACTCATATATATATATATATATATATATATATAAGTGCACTAATATATATATATATATAATGATTTTTACACAATTATGCATTTAATTTAACATATAAAATATATTTGAATATACATATTATACATGTATATACATAAATATGGGTGAATATATATGCACTTGGCTAGGCTTAAACTTAGAATAATGACTACTATGAAACATAGTAGGTGAAATGGGATATGTGCCAATATGTACCATTTCAATATGGACAGAGATAAAATTTTGCTGTATATAGTTATAGTATTACAATGTAGTTCATTTATTATATCTGTATAATTAACTCTGAAAAAGACTGTTGTATAGTCAAAACTGTTAGTGTTAATATAAGAATAAATTAGCATATAACTAATAATCAAAAAGTAAAATGGAAGAAGTGAATTATTTTTACACTAAACAAATAATTTAATAGTCATTAATTAGTCATATTAAGGGGAGGAACATTAGCTATTTTATTAGTGAAACATTAAATAGAAAATCTGAAACTTGCAGTCATGCCATCAGAATGAGATTAAAGGAGCTCTTTACTGTAGTGCCATCTAATGTAAGCTTGAGTAAGCAGCAATTGTTAGATATATGTAAAATTCCTAGGTGCCTAAGTGGAGAGGTTCTTTTATCTTTAAAATAAAACTTAAGTCCCAATGGCAACTCATGATTCTCAAGCTTACTTTTTGATTCTCATTAAAGCACATAGATAATAATAGTAGTAGTACTACTAAAATATAAAGTAGCCCATTGCCAGGAAAATAATTTTCTATAATTCACAAAAACAAGAACAAAAAAGTGAAGCCATTATTTATAAGAATACGTAGACAGTGATATTTCAGAAGTTTTCCTTCTTTGTTTTTCTAAATAATCATTTACCAGATAATGATTGAATGACTAATTAAATTGGCGAAAACCTTTCTAAGTGATAAAAATTTTCTAAAAACATGCTTGGAAATTCCTGGTAACCTTAACAAATTTCCAAGTTTCATCTGAGTTCAAATCCCAGTTCATATTTATAAAATTTGAATGGGCTGAATACCATGAGATCATTGGGTAAATGTATATTCTTGAATGGAGAAAAGGCATCATAAATGAGTTTTCCAAGTGACAAATGACTTGTTTGGAATGTTATTAACTTCAATATTCCTAAACATTTGTTGGAGTAAAGGCGAGTCCCATGCTCTGCTATAGATTACTTAAGACTATTGTTACTTTGTACTTATTTAGATGCTAGATCAGTATTTGCAAGAGTTAAAGTATTTATTTCTTCATCTTTGAGACATGATAGACTGCTTGCTACTTTTTAAACGTAATTTATTTGTTTTAATAAATAAAAAAAAACCCAGGCTGTTTACGTTAGTTGAAAACTGTTGAACAAAGTAGAAACACATTGCAATTTTATTTAATAAAGTTGTCTACTAAGTATATCTAATTACAGAGAAGCAATTTCTTATACTCATTTTATTTCAGAAGTATATATATATAACTACATATTAAAACACAAGTTTTAAAATACAATTAAGTTAATAAGAGTAAACCCAGGTCATGGATACAGTCAAAGAAAATGTGGTAAAAGATAAAAAAATATTTTAACTTTTAGAGCAATTCTAAAATAGATTTATTAAATGTAAAACACTATTGATTATCTTTAATGTATCAAGGCTCTTTGTTTTAATTTAGAGCAAGTGAATTATTTTATAATGAAATCTTTTCTAATAATTGTAATAAATTTGTAAGCAATTTTTTTTTTTTTTTTTTTACAAGAATTCAAAGGAAATATAAATAGAAGGTACTTTTTAGAAATAAAAATAAGATATCATTACTATTTTCTTTTATAAAGTAAGAAAAGAAGCAGTTTTAATATCAGGTAATACAACCTAGAATTATCTCCTCTCTAATGAAATTTAAATTTTAATAGAAAATTATTTTTATAATAACATTGTGATACATAAATTTTAAAACAAAGATTTTCATAAATGAACGATACAATAAAGTTTTCATTTCCCCCCATGTAGGCATAGTTGCTTAATCTTTAGCCCCCAAATTTCAGTAGGAATCTGACCTTTCATCACTTGGAAAATAGGTGTAAGTCAATATTAAATTGCATTGTTAGTAGATAGAAACATGGCAATTATGAACAAGCTTAGAGCATTTTTACTGATAGTTATCCCATGTCCAGAATAGTCAGTCACCCAATCATGGCCTTTAAATGTTTATTTAAATATTCTTAGATAATGGACAAAACACAAAGACCTAGAAATATCTTAGATAGAATTCCAATTGTATCCTAGAATGTTCAATATAAAAGGAAAAACACAAACTTCATCACTGAGAAATTTGATAAGTTTGATATTATCTTTGCAAATAAATGGCACTTCCCATAATACTTATCACAATACTTTCATTTAAAATATGATAGTTTTTATTGATCAACAGACTGTCTTAGATGAAAAAGGCTATTAATCAATCAAAACTGTCATAAAATATGAAAAGTACATTATGAGAAATGTGATTTACTTGTAAAGTATTAATAGAAGCAATATGATAGTATTGGAATGTTTTTTGATATCTGTTATTATTTTAAATATATGATAGGACGTTGAAGATGCTTTTGGCCTGAAATACTCTTTCTAAAGATTATTTTACTTTACCTTAGAATCATCTCATATTGCTGACCAACTTAATTACACACATGTTGAAAAGATAAATAATCACCAATATATGTATTTTGTGCTAAACCAGCCTTCATCCATTGGTCCAGATGGCACTGAGAGTAGTGGGTCATGTGAAAGTCTGAGTTTGAATCCTGCATATATTATATATATAAATGCAGGTTTAAGCCTGTACAATGTATTAACCTTTTAACCGCTAATTATATTATTGGTTGTATGAGGTAAAAATCAAATCTTTTAATTGGCCAACTCACAAACTGAAGACAAAGCCTATTCGCCTATAATATTAAATTCAACTCAGATACGTTTATAAAAAGTATATTATTAATTTTTCAGGTTATGAAGAGAACGAAAGTTCTTTCAAAAATAAATTGCTATTTATTTATTCTAAAATATTCAATTTCGGCAACATAAAAGCTATAATATAAACAAAAAGGTCAACTTTTACGTTATAGAAAAGTAAATATTTCTTTTAAATATTTCTTTAATATTTTTACTAAAATCTTCAATATTTTTCGAAAATAATTTTGTTTTTTTTAGTATTTTTTTAAAAAACTAGTTTAATTTCTGAAATTATATTTTTTTAATACTTAAAATTAAATTTGAAATGAAAATCTCAGCGTTTTTCTTTATTTTCTTTGATCAGGCGGTTTCTTTGTTCTTTCCAGCCAATCAGAATGTCTTTTTTGGCTGAGAGCATGCTAAGAACCAATCACAAATAATGTTCTTTCCTTGTTTAGGTTTAAATGCGTTTTTATTTTATTTTTTACTTGTAAAATAAGTCGGAAGAGGTCACCATCTTACAGAACTTTTAAAAACCTATTCAAAACCTATCGAACGAATTTTTTAGCATAAGAACTAGCAGAGTTAGAGTGACGTCAGATGTCTACAAGGAGCCTCGTAAGAAACAGTCTTTTGGTTAATTTACCTTATAGTGAAAAATTAAAACATTAAAATGATCTACTATAGGACAAAGATCACCCCAATGATTCTTAATATAAAAATAGTAAAATACCTTATTTATTGGTCTTAGCAATAATTTGATTGTGAGGGTTTGATTTTTTTTATTGTTTTATCCTATGAGACAGATACATACTAATAAACATCAGTAGATTTTTTTTTAGCTTACTACAGTATTACCAATAAGAGTCTCATCATTTCTCTACTCTAACATCATATAGTGTAAGTTTAAATAATCATTAATTACCAGATGATATTCAATTTAATTTTTATCCCCAGATGAGTTCTTGACTTTTGCTTTATTAATGTGGATTTGGGATTCACAACTAGAATCAATGAAATTACAGGTAGCAACATTTAATTCTTTTCTTATATTATCAAGCTAATAGTGTGAAGTTAAAAAAACAATTCTTAAGATTTACTTTCAAAAATCAAAACTTTATTCACATCTTAGAGTAGATACAAAAGGAATCAATGACAGCATAAAATTAGGTGAATAATAAAGTCTCAATGAATACATATAAATATGGGATGTGAACAATGCATATAAAGAAATCAAACATTGTATTAGGGTTATGAATATAACATGATTGAAATATAAAGGATATTACGTCTATATACAAAACTGATGGATTTTTATAAGACAAAACAAAGTTTTAAAAGAAAATAATGAAAGTAATACATTAAGTCAATAACATAGTCTCAAGAGTTACATAAAAAAATTATGATAGGTAAATTAATGTAAGTATAAAGAAAAAAACCAAAATCAAAGATTACGCTAAGACCTTAAGGCAGTGCATCATATACATCATCTATTAGGGATACAGAGGAAGTCAAACCTATATATAAGGTTTCCAAATTCTATTGATTAATGACTTGGTTGGCTTAAAGGCAAACAAGGACCATAATAATATTTAAAAGTTGATATATAAAAGGAACTATTAGGAATTGATAATTAGGATACATAAATAGATTAATTTTAAAGCATAGAACCAATGCAAAATATATGTAATAAATAGATAGGGTATGTGAAAGATCTAAATAGTTACAGTTTAAATCATTAGTAGGTGAAAGATGGGATACATTATTCATTCAGGAGATGGGAGAAGGTTGAGGTCTTAGGCCATGGAACAGCATGAGTAAAGACTATAGCCTTATCTGGCTCCAGGTCTGGTCATCCAGCCAAGGCTGACATGCTCATTTATTCTCATCTTTATCTTGTAGGGGACTTGAAAAATCAATTAACTATTGAGTCATCACAGCTATGATCAATTTTAAAACCAAGACAACCCAATGTCAGTGACTGTATATATTTTACTTTAGGTACCTGAAAATTAACTATGTATTTTGGTAATCTCATTTCTATTCTAACTTTTGGCATGTAAAAGGATAAAGTAGCATTGTATTAGTATTATGGATATTGGGTTAGTAATAACGTTCTCTAGTCAAGAAGAAAAAATTTCTACAATCAGAGCAGAATTGAGGTTAATAATATACAGAATTAGTTACCTTATATCAGATCTATTGACTATAAAAGCAGGATCACCAGAGTTCAAAATTCCAAATTTTTATTATTATTATTTCAAATTTGATAGCAAAAAAAAAAAGGAGTTAAAAATGGCTATCAGGTGCATAACTATATTTATTACATCATTGAATACTAAGTCCTTACTAGTAAAAATAAAAACTAGAAACTGATTTAGGGGTGGAAATTAAGATTGCACTATCATTTGATAACCACTAATTAATTAAGATGAGCCAGTTATTTGAAAAAAAAATTGGTAAAACTGATCTTAAACTGCAACTTTTCAAGTTTTACCTGACTTGGATTCAAATTCAAATCAAGGCAATGATAGTCAAATAGAAAATCATTACACCACAATTTCTTTCACCATATATATATATATATATGTATAAATTTTGATTTACAAGTGTCTAACTCTCTGCACTCATGACTTTAATACTAATCATTTTAAATAAATACATCAATGATTATTATTAGTCGTTTATTAAACTAGAATTATCTATAGCTCATATATACATACATTTTGATACTTTGCCATTATAACTATTAATGTAAAAATACTAAAACAAAGTTCAAGTATTAAAAATTTATTACGGTTTGTAGTACCAAGTATACTTTCAATGTGCTCATATTATATTCATGATTAGTCTGCTGAGAACACTAACTTTATGCTGATTTGAATGCTATTTGATTTTTGGTATATTACATGTTCATTTTATGTAATGAACCATATCTCTTTTATTTATGCCTGTGATTGTTTCTTTCTTCATAGATAATTTTAACAACATGGATCACAACTATGGCTATATTTTCTTTTATGATTATAAAACACCAATGAATTAACAGCTTTGGACTTTGTGTTAGATTTTTTATAGTATAATGATAATACATTTAAAGATTAGCCATTTCAAGCTATTGTGCATGTGCTTTTACGAGTGTTAATAATAAATGAGTACTTTCACCCCCAACACGAGATATAGTATTTATGAAAGAACAAAATTAATCCACTTATTCTTTCCAACCCAAATGCTTATATATGGGCAAATCTTAAATACTGGAAGTGAAAGCGTGAGGATAAATCACTCACTCATAAAAGTGCATGCACAATAGCTTGAAAAGGCTGATCTTTAAATGTATTACAATTATAAACATAGTGCTATAAAAATAATTGCTTATTTACATATGTTTAAGTTTCATTTTAGAGTGACGTTTAGTAAATTCCAGATAATTTCATCGATGTCATTCATTCAGATATTGTAAACAGTAATTTAAAGTGAGTGGTTTATCCTCACGCTTTCACTTCCAGTGTTTAAGATTTGCCCATATATAAGCATTTGGGTTGGAAAGAACAAGTGGATTCATTTTGTTCTTTCATAAATACTATATCTTGTGTTGGGAGTGAAAGTATTCATTTATTATTAACACTCATAAAAGCACATGAACAATAGCTTGAAAAGGCTGATCTTTAAATGTATTACAATTATAAACATAGCGCTATAAAAATAATTGCTTATTTATATAGTATAATGATGTTGAATCATTCTAGTTCTAATATGGGCCTTGGTCTCACCATTTTATATATATATATATATATATATATATATATATATATATATAGGCAATCTTTTTGGTTGCAGTTTACAGCATATACCACATTAGGTAGGTCTAATGTTGGAGTTTTGTCCTTTGTGTTATTAGTAAGCTTGTTTAAATTTATGGGGTTTCTGAATCTAACATTAAGTTTGTCCAAGAAAATTTGTGTTATTTTATTACTCATATGTAATAAATATGATTGAGCATTCCAACGTTTGTTATTTCTATGGTCAAAAATTTATATAGTAGGCAGATACTTAAGTTAAGATCCAATTTTATTTTATTATAGACCATTAGCCCCAATCACTAGCTCGCGGAGCAGCAGAAATAATGTATACTTTAATTTTAAAGAAATAAAGATAATAAAAAAATAAGATAAGTCACTGCCAGATTAACAATACACAGAAACATTTATTTTGCACATATATAAAATTTAGAATTATTTACTTTTGTATAACTTTAGTATTTGATTTATATTTTAACTTTTGATTTTATAACTTCACACAGATGAATTTATTTTTATTTTATTAGAGTGTCGAGTGTGGATAAACTACATAGATTGCACTTGAAAAAGAAATTATTCTATATCCCTTATTTTACCTTAGGCCAAAAGTTCAGTCAAACTAACGCCAATTTATCTGATATATCGACGTATTCAATGCAGCATAATACGACAGTACAATACCGTACTGTCAGAAATATACATCTGAACAGCACAGTTATTTAGAAAAAAATGTCCCTCATCCAGTACAGGAATGCTACATCTGTTTGGTAAGAAAAACAATACAAAAAAAACTCCATAGGAAGGGATTGTAGACCTTTTTGCTGACTTACGATCCCATTCCATAGGTTAATGGGGTGATCCAAGAAGCAGGGAGCACTGTCTGCTTCTGATGGTCAGTAAGAAATGGGACTTATTTTGCCCAAGTGCAGCGTATAATGTGATCCTGCACATAGTGGATCTTCATGATACATTTACTAATTACACCAATACAACCAATCCATTGACCCAATTTAACTGTGAAACAAATAACCTAAGATTTACCCTCCCCTAAATTAACATAACTTTACAAATCTTTGCAGCCATTCATGCCTGACTTAAATTTAACATGATTTAATTAAAAGTTTTTAGCTTAATATGAAAAAAGCAAAAAACATAATAAGCACTTAAAAGAACGGAAAATTTAAATTAATGGAAATGATTTAAAAAAAAATACATTCAATAAAAATAATTATTAATAAATGATTTAGTTTGGTCAGGTAGGAATTTTTATTTCTATTTAAATACTGGGGGAGCGGGGTTATGTTAAAGTTCATTAGTTATAGAGTTCTTATGATTTTAAAGAGAAAAAGTCCATACTTTTTTAGTTGCTTGTAATTGGAATCCAGTGTTCATTTCTAATTCCATAGGTCCTTTGTGGCAGCTGCTATAATTCTTTGCATGCTTTTATTGCAGGATCCTGATATCCTGGGGTCCACAATCTAGGAAAATGATATTTAATTTTTTCTTTTAGAAAAACTGAAGGGATTGAAAGAATGTCTTTTCAATCCCTTATCCTTCACCTCTCCCGGCCATAACATATATAGCACCCCTCTAATATTTTATTTCTAATCTTTTCCTTTTTATATTAAAATTTCAGATTAACTGGACATGACATCATGATGATGATGATCCTTTCATTGAGGTCCATTTCCTGAGGGATTTTTTATTGGCTATTCTGTTCCTATTGTTTTTCTCTCCTCTCTGACCTTTAATTATAAATTTTGAGATGCCCAAGGGCTAGTTTACTTTGACTAATTAAAAATAATCATTTCCATTTTACACAATAGCAGTAATTAATTTTTTTACATTCTTAGAGATATATTTTTATCTTTAATATTTAAGTTTTTGTTGAAAATTTAGTTTTAAAATACTTTTTTTTTTAATAAAGTTTTCTTTAATAATTTTTTACCTGTGTGATTTTATACATATACAAGTTTAGATGACTTTTAATTTTCAATTTTTAATTCTTAAAAAAGAAGTTTTTATTTGCGAACTTTTTATTCTTAATTTGTAATTTTACTTATTATAATAATGTAATGGCATGTATGTCCATTACAATATATATATGTACATGTGTGTGTCAAATATTTATCTCTATCATATTAACAAATAAAGATATTTATTAACCTGACTCTTTCCATGATAGATATACATATTAAAACACTAAATATATTTGCAAAGTAGAAAAAAATATAACAAAAAAAAATATTAGTTCATCACTATAATGAATGCGAAGCTAGCTGACTATTTACAATATTATTTACAGATGTATGCATTAACTCCATAGTTCATTTGCAATGATAGAGATTCTGTTTAAATTGTGGATCCCCCTGACTATGTACAAGTTTCCTACAATATATAGAAGAGAACATTTATTAAGGAAGATTAGTCACTCATACCGAAAAAAAAATAAACATTGTTAGTTAACAAGAAAAAAATAAACAAACTCTGTCCCATAGAAGTGTATGGTCTTAATATGGAATAATACCAAGTAAAATGTTACCTCATTCCATATTGCCTTAAAGATGATGATCCCAGTGTTAAGTCAATATGCAGAGGAAGCTAACTTAAATTTTATTCAATAAAAAAAAATTGAACTTAACAGCCTCCCCTTCTCATGCTTTCTCGATTCTAGCTACAATGGACTGTTCCAAGTGGTAGGTATTTTGGTTCCCAGATGTGGAAGTAAAATGAAAACAAAACTCTACAAACATATAAAAAAATACATAGCAATTTAAAATTTCCTTGAATTATTCAAAATAAAGTTCATGGATTTGGAATGTACTGTCCCTCATAGACACATTTCCTAGCTGTTCAAGTCACCCTTCCTCAACAAGTAATATATTGCTCACAGGAAATCCTTGGTAGTTTGCTTGTACTGATGTTGTTTCCATCTTTATGTTTTTATTTCATTCTATATTCATTCTGAGGTTCAAGACAGGTATTTGATGTTTAAGCAGGCATTATATATAGATGAATGTTAAATTATCACACCTCAGTCCCATGGCAATATTAAATTATCCGGAGTACATTATTTTGCAATTCATAAAATATTTAACTTTTCTTGATTCACTGTTTGGCATTTAATAAGTTATATGAAAAATGAATTATTTCATTCTATATATATATGCAGACAATATATTTCTTGTTTTTATTCACATTCAAATAATTGCATAGTCTCTTTATTTCAAATATCCATTTAAATCAGCTTGATTAATTTTATTCAATTGTGCAAATCTATTAAAACTTTTTTTTAATTATTGACTGTAGTTTGAATATTTCCATCATGATGATTAGACTAATAATTTGGACTGTTCAAATAAGTCATTCATATTCTTTGATAATCAAACGTTCTATTTTCTGACATTGGTATTGTGTAGCTCCTATGTCCTTTTGAACAAAGTAAAAAGATGGTGGAAATCAAGTGAGTTTGCTTTTATACTGCCCTCTATTCCTATTGTTTAGTAAACTTGCATTTTGTTTCCTCTTTCATTGATATACATGTGCTTATTGTTACGCATTTCATGTTGATGAAAAGTAAAATATGATTACGTAATATAATTATAATTTTCACCTCCTATATCTGGTTACCTAATGACTGGTTTGACATTAGGTCATTATGATGTCTACCAAGTCTAAGTCTTGTCTAATGATATAAAATATTGATATTTAGTTCATTGTTTGAGTAAATATATATGTGACTGATCTCTTGAATTAAGATTTTTATCTTTTTTTCAGCTAAGGAAATTTAATTTATTGAGATGTTTTCTTCTTAATATGTGTTTGATAAAATAAACATTGGTTGTGCATATATATATATGTTTACTATCTAAATGATAATACACGTTCAACTATCCATTAACTAAATTTATTTTTTAGATGAGTTTAATTTAGTGAATAATGCACTATGAACCAAGGCTGGTTCCAATCTGATTGTAAGCTACCCTTACAATATATTAATAAGTGAAAATATCAGTTGAATTTTTCAAATTACAAATATTACCATCAGATGTCATAGACAGTAATTAATGAAAACACTAAACTATAAACATTTCTTGCGTTCAAAAGTTACGCTTTTAAATGCCATCTCTTGATGTTATATAGAGACTAAAGCATTAGAGTATTTACTTAGGTTTAAGCTAAAAAAGCACAATTTATTATAAATAATCAATTATTCCACCAATTAGTCAGATGAAATAAACTGATAATTTTCACCAGATGTAATTTATATATATTTTTGTGTGTGGAAATATTTGTTGTATTTTTCAGATTATAAACATTATTGTTAGATGTCATAGACAGTAATTAATGAAAATACTTAATTGAAATTGCTTTTTGCATTTAAAAGTGTACACTTTTAAATGAGATCTCTTTTTGTTATATAGAAAGTAAAGCCTACAGTATTTTTTTATGTTTAAGGAAAGAAAGCTAACAACCGTTCACAATTTCTTACAAATAAAAGAGAATTTTACCAATTAGTCAGATGATATAAACTAATAATTTTCAGCAGAGGCAATTTGTATATATATAATCTCCAGTTTTGACCAACAAACTGAACATTGCTGATAAACACTTCAACACCCCACTTTACTGGATGGCTCAGCTAAGGCAAAATGAACATTTACATTAACTGTCTTCGATGTACATATGATTGGAAAAAGTTTGGAAGATCTATTATGTCACCATTTGTCAACAAAAGTTCTTGCATTCTGTGGGATTTGTAAATATATAATTTTCATCCAATTTCTAGAGACATATTAATTCTAAAATGCTTTAACAAGTATATTGATGGTATTAACTTATGCTATAAAAAAGGTGTACAGCTGAATTACTTGGGAGTTCATAAGAATTATGAAGGCTAGACCAGAATGCACCAGAATCAATTCTGGGATCTTCTGATCTCAAATTGAATGTTTTACCAACCAAGTCAAACTGTGCAAGGTGTCTGTGATATGAAATACATAAAGGGAGAATGTATTATAATAGCACAACTCCATTTAATAGATTTATTTTTACATTAGGCTTATAATAAGTACTGGCAAAATGTTAAATACAAAAATGATTACAGATGGTGAAGTTAATTTGACACTTACAGCTTATAATAAAAAAAATAATTAAAATCCTGGAATTAAAGTTAATAAATTACTAATAGGAAAAGAAAATTTGTCATAAATTTCCCAGTCTGAAATCCTTTACATTTTTCTTTTACAATTTCTTTACTATATATGTATAAAATAATACCAGTGCATAACGCTATACTGAAATAAATATATAAATATTAAATCATCCCACACGGTTAAGAAATTCATTACTGTCCTCTGTAAACTAAGATATAAATACATTAGAGTTCGTAATTCAAAATAGCCAGCTCAAAATGATATCAATTTGTACGATACGCTATTAGATCTTAAATATTGAAATACGAACTAATTCAAACAAAGCACTTGAAATTTTAACAAGCAATAATCTTAACTTTGCTACAAACAAACTTGTTTTATTATTATTATATAAAGACAAACTAAACATTAATAATTTTAATCTTTAAACCACCTAACACACATGTATACAAATATGAACTCTAATGTATTTATATATTAGTTCACAGAGGGCGGTACTGGATTACTTAATTATGTGGGGTGATTTAATATTTGTACATATATATATGTTGGAATGATGATTTTACCATTACTACTGAAAGAATTATAGTAACAACCAAACTAATTTCTCAACAACAAAACTAATTTCAAAGTACTTTGAAATTAGTTTTGTAGTCAGGAAAATATGTCCAGCAAGAAAAGACAATTTTTTAATCAAATGAAGCTGTTTTATATATGTGTGTTATTAAATAAAGTATATTTTCAACATTGAAATCTAGTAAGTATATGGGTACCAACATCATATTGACATTATTTAATTCATTGGTAAATAAACCAGAAATTACACATAATATTGAAATTAAATCATAAATTAATAACTTCACCTTATATATTTCCATAACCAATAAAACCTTTCAGATTTCTGGTGCACTATTTTAACCATATAACAAATTTTAAATGATTGCTGAATATAAAATTCTATCAAACAATTTTATAAAAAAATTCTATCAGGATCAGACGATGCATTAGAAAAATAGAGCCATATTTCTTTCAGAAATTTTTAAATTTAATCAAGATATTTTAAACTATATACAAAAAATATCCTGTCAGATAATCATAACCATTATGTTAGCAATGAGATGATTATAAATACTGACAAATGTAAAATTGTAGCATTTACTTAAAACTCTACTATAGTATCAATCCACTTCCTGAGATATTGTTCACAAAAAACAGAATAATTTTCATTAGTAATGGAGTTTTTATAACATGTTTCATATAATATAATGAAAGCTCATAAAACATTAGGATTTGTTTTAAAGATGAACAATAATTTTGATTCAAATACTATATTTATGTTATTTAGAATATTAGTTATTCTAGAACTTAATTATGGATCTGTGATGTGGAATTATGACACTATTTTATATATAACATGATTTACAATGTTTATCATAAATTTCAAAAACTGATGTTAATTAGAAAAAAAACTGTGAATTTATGCAGTGATTTGTTTAATAATAAACTTGTAAATAACAGCTTGATGTTGCAAAATTTGGTAAAAATGAAAGTAGATATTCTCAATTTGTAAAGAAAGTTATTACTATAGATCCTCAAACTGAATACTAAAAATAAAGAAATATCTCATATAACTCATTACAATTCAAAATATTTTTAAAGATGAACACTAATTAGAAGGCCATATTTTTTATAACTTATATAGGTAACCTTCCTATAACATGCTAGAAAATGCTATGTTGCATGAAACTATGTTATATGAGACTCAGAGCAGTATAAAAAAGTGGGTTATTTTCCAAAAACTTAGTAAAAACAAATATTTTTTTAAAAATTCATACCAGGCAACTTCATTTCTTATTAAAATATTAACATGTGTATTACAAAGAAATCAAGTCATATGTAACATGATCTAATTTGACAAGCTTGTATTACAAATGTTATATATATAGAGAGAGAGCTTGCAAATAAACTCTTAACAAGTTTTGCAGAATATCACTAACCCCAGACCGGTTTCTGCTACTGGCTTTCTCAGTGAAGTGCTAGGATATTCAAGCATTAGATTAAAAATACCAAGACAAGCCCAGCACTTAATCCAATGGATAATTATTAAGTAGAAAATCTGAAATTTTCACACATCTATACATCTTCAAATCCAGCTATCTAACTTCAGTCCTCCTATTTAAGTTAGATAGCTGGATTTGAAGATATATAGATGTCTGAAAATTTCAGATTTTCTACTTAATAGTTATCCATTAGATAAAGTGTTGGGCTTGTTCTGGTATTTTTAATCTAATGCTTGAATATCCTAGCACCTTACTGAGGAAGCAAGTAGTTGGGGTTGGGGATATTCTGCAAAGCTTGATAAGAGCTTATTTGCGAGTTATATATATATAACATATGTATGTATAATACAAAATAAAAAGAAACAAACTGTAAGTTTTCATTTTAATAACCTTAATTTAATAATTTTTTACTTCATCATTGCTTGATGCAAAGAAACATAAATGTTTTTTCACTTGAATAATATAATTTTCACCCAGTGAATCCTTTTCATCATTTGCCTCTTCTGCCATCTTTAAAAATATTTGTAATTTGATGATTTGTTTGCTGGTTATTACAAAGTCATTATAGTTTCACAGTAAGGAAATAGGCAATTTGCAGCTCACATTTGAATTTTTGATTTCTTTTAGCACATGGGTCTGTATTCAAGAAAAATGATTCTGGGTTTTTAGTCAAGCTTAGGCCTTATGATTTTTTAAATGTTAATCTATTAACTTCTCACTTTTTAACAGTGCTGTTCTCAAAATTGACTTAATTTGCAACTTTTGATGCCATTTCCAGCTAATCCACTTCACCAATTTATTTTTCCATCAATAAATCTTGAACATCCTGAATAACCATATTTTCAAATACATCACCTCTGATCAATTTTACAAGTTTTAATATGCCACCATTTTCCTATTCTGCTAATTCAAGCCTGTTTTCTATTTCAATGGATCATAGCCTAATCTTTTCCAGAATGCATTTAAATGTTGATGTTTTTAGCCTTTTCAATAATAAAGATAGAATTTTGATATAATGCTTAATTGAAAATCACTTCTAAGCTTCCATTACATCAATTGATCTTAAAATCTATTGTAATGATCTTCTGATGTAATAAGTTTTAAAGGTATAAATAATATATTGATCCAATGTCTGGAGCAATGAAATAGTGTTTGGTGGTAGAAACAGTACTTGGACATTGAGATGATTCAAACCTTTTGGGTGACCTGATGCATTATCCAATAGTAACTGTACATTCAAGTCCAAACTATTCTTTTTTAAATTATTTTCACCCTCAAGCACAAAGCCTGTTATAGTAGCTTTTGAATTTGATTTCCATCAATAGGAGTATAGTGTTTTTTTATTTATGCTTTTAATTGCATGGGGATTTGTAGATCTATGAACTTTTAAGGGTTTTATCATATCCTCCTTATGCGTTATTATGCAGAAGTAATGTTATAAAAACTTTAGATATTTTAAATCTGTGTATAGTTTTTTCATGTTTCAATATAAAGTGATTTTTTTTACCATCAAATAGCTTCATCAGTATTAAAAACTTCATGCAGTATATATTCTTGCTCTTCTATAATATTTTGAACTTTTTTCTGGATACATCCTGGGAGCTTCATGATCATTGAATTCTTAGGCTATGAATTGCAAAACACTTTTTAAATTTTTCAAACCTAACTTTGCTTGCTGCTAATTAGGCTCATAAAAGGTTCTCCATTTTCTTTGAAGTCTTTGTAAATGCTTTTTGTTTATTGATATTGCCATCCAATAAAATCCTTTTTTGGCAGCTATCACCAATCCAAAGGCTGAGTGCTTTTTCAATTTTCTCAATTATTGACATATGGGAATGAGTTGCATATTTTGGAGATATCGAAGATCCTATGGCAACAGCACTTCTAATTTTATTTTCTTCTTTCTTAATTGTTTGGACTGTTGCTTCACTTAAATTTAGAATTTTTGCAATATGTAATGCTTTTCTTCCTTTTAGAAGATGATCTAAAAATTATATTTTTACATCCAGAGAAATAAATTTTCTCTTAAACATTATTGTTTAATTTTTATCCAGATATAGTTTGAGTCTACATATTCAAAAAAACTTAAAATAAGTTGCTTCCAAAATCATAAATATTAGAATTTTTTAAAATAATATTTTCTGCAATTCATAAACTGAACAATTGAAACGCAAAATATGCAATCATGTTCCCTTAACTCAGAGACAAAATCTTGATAAAAATAAAATTCAGGTATTCCCTCATTTATATGTATTCAATGATGTGATGATAAAAGTTGGATATTCCACCAAATGTATTTTATTTTTGCATGTATGCATACATGTGCCCATAATGTATAATTTAGTTTCTAAACACATACTGTAGTAATGGAATTCGAGTTTAAATCTGGTAATGTCTACAAAAAAATAATAATTTGGTTTTAACTTAAAAAAATATTTTATTTATCTTCTGGCAAAATCATTAAGATTAACACTGGCTACTCTTAGTCTAAGGATCCTATAACAAAACTAATAATAATAATAATAATAATAATAATAATAATAATAATAATAATAATAATAATAATAATAATAATAATAATAATAATAATGATGATGATGATGATGATGATGATGATGATGATGATGATGATGATGATGATGATGATGATGATGATGATGATGATGATGATGATGATGATGATGATGATGATGATGATGATGATGATGATGATGATGATGATATATATAATTAATAAAACAAGTCATAAATTTTGTAACTTGCTTTTAAGCTTGCATTTAAATGATCACTAGATGGAGCTTATCAATAGCTCTAATCAAGCTTTATTTTATAAGTGCCAAAAGAGAAAGAATTAAAAATCTCTATTGGAAAATCTCTATCTCCAGATCAATTGGTTTTGAACTTATGGCTCACCTCAGTGGAGCCACAGGATTCTAGAAACTAGATCTAAAATACTAATTCAAAAGTCAGCACTTATAAAACATGTTTCTGTCAATTTAAAAACCTGAACTTTTTAGACATGTAAATGTCTTCAAATCCAGCTTTACAAACCAGATAACTATATGGAGATAGGAACTTTCTGGTAGAGATTTTGAATTCTTTCTCTTTTAGCACTTACAAAATAAAGCTTGATTAGAGCTATTAGTAAGCACCATCTAGTGATCATTTAATTGCAAGCTTAAAAACAAGTTACAAAATTTATGACTTGTTTTATTAATTATTATAAGTGTACCTTTAAAGGCTTTTGCCATGATATATTGCAGAGGCTATTACTATATGGTGAAACTGAGCTGAATTCAGACCCATATAGCTATCTGATTTGGAAAGCTGGATTTGAAGACATTTACTTATCTGAAAAGTTCAGGCTTTCAAATTGATAGAAACATGTTTTATAAGTGCTGACTTTTGAGTTAGTATTTTAGATCTAGTTTCTGGAGTCCCCGCACTCTACTGAGGTGAGCCATAAGCTTGAAACTAATTGGTCTGGAGATAGGGACTTTCCGATAGAGATTTTGAATTCTTTCTCTTTCGGCATTTATAAAATAAAGCTTGATTAGAGCTTTGGTAAGCTCCATCTAGTGATCATATATATATATATTAGTGATATATTAAAAAAATACTGTATATAAATAGTTTTATGTGATAGCAATAATAAAATAAAGTACACATTGATATAATTTTTAAACATTCATAAATAGGACATTAAACTATTACTACGATATGTGTGTATGTGTATTTATATATTGATATGATTAGACAATATTAAATTGTACACAAACAAAAGAAAACATTATTTTAAAATGTTTCATTTGTTTAAAACAGATATTCAAATATTGATTATCATATGTAAAATATATGAATAAAAATGAGTATCAACTTTATTTAAATATAATTTGAATACATTTTGGATTCTAATTTGTAAATATATGCTTTATTATTTTAAAACATCTTGTACAAAATTATATTTTATAAAGTCTTGTAAAAAGTATTTTAACAGAATGGCACATCAGTTTGTTGGAGAAGAACTTTCATAAAGTGAATGAATGAATGGATTTGATTCAGAATAAGGAATTACTATGGAAATTGATATAATTAAAGATTCTGGGGGAAAATTTCATAGAAATGATATCCAAGAGATGATGTATTAAGTACAGTCATCTTAAAGAACATGGATTTCTTTGCATGCTCTCCTTATAGATATATAAGGTTAACCTGTACAATACATACATTACTATATTAGAGTTTCCACAAATTTCTAATCATCTTAGAGCAAAACTGTATTGTAAGTGATATGTTATATGAAGGATTCTGTATTTTATCTATTGTGTTAGAGCAAAACTGTGATGTAGGATACCATGCTATAGAAAGAGTTATGTGTATATTAATAAAATTGATATTTGTAACCTATTAAGTAACTTTTTTAAAACAGCAGTATAATAATTATTGAACTATTAGGTATAATTTTTTTTATATTAAATTATGTTTATATTTATTTGTAAATAATGTAAAATATGTTTGCACTTTAGTAAATACTAAAATGAATTATTATTGTTGTTGTCATTATTAGTATTATTTCCTCTTACAAAGATTAGAATAGCGATTCTGTGATAAACTAGAGATTAAAGTTTTATAAAGCTAAATGTGTCATTTTTATAACTTGAACGCCTTGTAATTTCACAAGTAACTAACTATTTAGTAATTATGATATATATATTGCAGAAAACTTATTTTTAGTTATATCCTATAACATACTTTTAATATCTGATGGAAAAAAACCAGTAAACAAATTAACTTTTGTTGAAACAATTATATTTCTCAATTTATATAAAATTGTAAAGATTGCAGTCATTAACAGGAGATATGAGATAAGAAAAAAATAAATCAGTTAATATCCCAAAACCATTTTATATTTTAAGTAATCTTGTCATAGCTTACAACATGATAAATCAATAAAAATAAAGTGAATCAAGTTATAAAGTTGATATTCTTAATCAATTATATCATCTTATATATTACAAACAATCAATAAATTAGAATATTTTAATGAATAAACTTATATGATGTAATGAGTATTTTGCAAATAATGAAACTAATATTTAAAATATTATTACAATAATATTTATATCAAAATAAATCACAATATGCCTTTAGCTTTCAATAGTAACCATATTCAATAATTCACTTTACACAACTCTGATATATAACTGTATATATAATAATTAATGAATTCTAGATGAAAACACAATTAGATCTTCACACAAATATCTGGCTACTGGTGAAAAATAGTGAATAGCAAATATTTATCTGGCTGCCATCTTTGTTATGATGTGTTAATCAAGCTAATAATGTAAAATTAAAATTTTGAATGCAATTCAACCTGCTTGTTTAACTATAATGATATCAGTTTGTTATATCTGGATAACAAATCAACATATTAAAGTGAAGGTTTCCATGGGCAAAAAATGGATACATATATTTTGAATTTGTTCCATGTATACATTCATCTTTTATTAATATTAAAATTATACAATTGCTTTGACTAAACCAGGTAAGCCACTATCAGGCATTAAGGCTTTTACAATAATAACACAGAGATGATAGAATGCTAATATTAACAACAGGCAAATATACACATATGTGTATCTATATTAATGACTTCATTTATAATTTAATAAAGACAATTTTGACCTATTGGTTAAAGGATGATATCTACCACAATAAAGAATCAAATGACTCTTATAGTAACATTTTATATTTGCATTAACTAATCTAGACCCATATATATAATTTTGAGTAATTAATAGACAACAGATAGTAGTATCAATCAAAAGAGGAAAATCTGAAACACTACCATTTGATTATTATTCATTGTTGCAAAAAAAAGGTTAGGGTTAATATAGTATCATTTGTGATGCTATTAACTTATTTCAATCTTATCACAATAGCAACTAAAAATTCGTATAATCCATTGATGCTATTTTTGTGTAATAAGTCAACAATAAAGTATTTGTTCAATGCTTTAAGCGTAAGTATCTTTCTTGCCCGTCGTAGTGTCCTATCTAGACAGATTATATATAAATAAGTTTGAGCTATAATTTGAGATATATCCGCATATAACTTATAGTCTCAAAGTTTAAATATCATATATATATACACAAGTAACAACTGTAAAGAGCCTGAAACAGAATAAAAATCTAACAGAAATTTAAGAATAGCAAGTAGTCCTACTCATGTTCGAATTATTAATGAGTGTTTATTTCATTCTTCAATGATGACTACCAGTATATTCATTATTAATTAATATATTGATAATATAAATATATTATCCAAGTTATTAAATTCAAAAAAAAAAAATGTAAATAACTTTTTTTTTATGTTTTTGTTCTTTAATAAATATATTTTCATTATTTTTAAAATCGTTTTTTAATGATATGTTTTAGTTAATTTGCATTTAATCTTCCGATTTATATATATGTATGTATTTAAAAAAAAAAAAAAGAGAATTATGCGATCATTTTATTGTTTGTTATTTTTGTTCTAATTTTATTTTTATTTCAAGTACCATTTCCCCACGAAGTTCTATCTATATTAACTTTCTTTTTTTTATTATTATTATTACTACTATTATTTTATAAAGTAACAGTACGTCAAGCAAACAAAAAATCGTAGCGAACATCTTTTTGTATCGCCAGAAATTTTCTATTTAATTACTTTATGAATAAAAAAAAAACTTCCAAAAATAAACAGCTGCCTAAGAATTCACAAAAACCCTCTTTGTTTCAATAATCATTAGAAAAAAAAATCATTTTTCTCTTGGCGGCCAACGAGTACGGTGACCTCTGCTGAGCTCCCATCAAATGAACGACTCCACAGACATCTTAATTGCTAATTACAAGCCAAAACTCATTATGAAAATAAGGCAATGGTTTGCATTCACTACAATAACGAGCAAGATTTGAATAAACAGATAGAGGCCATCAAATCAGAATTATAACTAAACAAAGCGTAATGTAAAACATGAAAACACAGAGATGCTACAATCATCAAATCCCAATAATTAAGAGCAAAAGAAGCAAAATTAAAGTATTTAATAATGACAGAAAAAGCAGGAAAAACGGGGGGGAAAACATGATTGAAAGATCACAGGCACAAATCAAAATATAATGACTTTCCTTAAAAATATGATTTTAATATTTTTAATTATTTTATTGAAAGTAAATAATGTTAACAATTATATATCTATGGAGTATTTCTAGATAAAATATTCACTCAGCACATTTTAGATTAGCTTTGTCATTAAAAGAATATATATACAATAAAAAGTTCTCATGGCATGCTGGTTAATGCATTATCAACCATGTCCAAAAGCTTCAAACCTGGATTTAACGTGAAAAATATTTTAGATAGTTTTAGAATAACAAGAACTCTTAGAATTTTTTTCTCAGACTACCTTCCTACAGAACATCAATTATTAATCAGTAAATGTGGATCAAGGTAACATTAATTAAAAATTAAAACAAAAGATAAAAACAGCAACATTTTTACTAACAGGCAGTTAACTAGTCCTGTTTTCTTCCCTAATCTTTTAAAAGAAACATAGAAATGTTATTAA
Source organism: Epiperipatus broadwayi (assembly GCA_028023455.1). Classification (NCBI taxonomy): domain Eukaryota; kingdom Metazoa; phylum Onychophora; class Udeonychophora; order Euonychophora; family Peripatidae; genus Epiperipatus; species Epiperipatus broadwayi. Next base: position 18,335,449 of record JAQFVV010012398.1, on the reverse strand, counting down.
AAAACAGTAGGCTATTTAAGATGGTTTTTATTTTCACAATTTCAGTCAGTTATTCTGTTTCATAGGCAGGCTAAATACAATAATTTTATTCAGCTGATCTCTACTTTTCTTAACAGGTATTTAATCTAGTAATCCTTTACTGATTTTAAGTTTTTCCATTTTCTTTACTGGGCTAAATTATACAAAGTACTATAAAAATGGTTATAGAGGCACTGTAAACATTAATTTATAACAATGTTTACAGTGCCTGTGTAACTATTTTTATAGTATTCTTTTCATCACCCAATTGAGAGCTTGTGCGATCAAGCTAAAAACATCAGCAGGTTTATATTAAAAATCATACAAGGATATATAAAATATTTTTATACTCTGCCATTATAATATTATAAACTCTAATAATTAATTCTTGACATGGGACTTCAATTCAAATTTGTATGATAACATTTTACTGAGTTTGTAAAGTAACTAAAAAATTAGTTGTTGTTGAGATCATGTGATGTTTAATCATCAATTATGACAAATTTAGTTTGACACCCCCACCCATTCCATCCCTGTTCTAATCAACTCAGGGCAATTAACTTAATATGCTTATTCCATAACTCTTTAGAATGCTATCTGATATCCCTCGGAAGTGTAGTGCAAATATTATAAGGATACCCTTAATCTTTTATAAGTTCTTCTTGTGAATACTGTGAATCTATTTGGAAAAAAGCAACTTTAACCAAATTTATGATTATATAATAACTTTGCATAAATATGTTAGTATGTCTAGTAAAGTGTGTTTTTCTTCCTTCATTAGTTTTCTGTTTGGTTTAGTGCACCTTTGTGCCTAATAAGTAAATATTACGATAAGAAATGATTTTGGGGCACTCATATTAACATTTGAAAGTAAAATATAGTCAGAAAAAGATTAAAAATCAAAGACAACTTAATTGCCTCACAGAAAATGTATTAAAAAATCTATGAAATAAATCACAGTCCATTCAATACATAACTCAGGATATAATATAGCTTGAAGTCAAGATTTTCTTTTTGAATTTGAGCTAAATAATCCTTTAAACAAAAAAAGAATTAAATTATATATAAAAAAGTGCTTAATGTGTAATCCCAAATGCTATTGAAGTATCATAAATAGACTCTAAACTACCACTCATGGTAACTGTGATTTATATCTTTCAAACATAGAATTTAGTAGCACAGAAATGAATCAAGTAGTGCATCCTCTTTTAATGATATAAATTTACTCATGAGAACTACATGCAATGAACTAATATCATAACAATTATGATTATAAATCTAGAGCAAATCTTTTGTATATGTATAAACTCATTATAATTATTATTATGCACTATCAAGTCTCAATCAATCCCGAGAATTGTTATTTTAATATAATACACCATATACATCTTAAATGACGCTCTACAATGTGGGTTAACATATGATTTATTTTATCTCCTCTTGCCTACAGTTTCAACTGTGCTTTGATGATGATTTCTGGACAGTTGAAACTGTAGGCAAGAGGAGATAAAATAAATCATTTGTTAAACTGCATTGAAGAGTGTCAATTAAGGTGTATATGGTGTATTATATATAATTCAGCTGCAAATAAGGAGAAGTGGGAGGAAATTTTAATAAATGTTATTTTATCAAGTATGGAAATAATGTGGAATTGCTTCTTCTTATTAAATTTGAAATTATTCTTCTGTTTGCCACAAATATAATCAAATATTGCCAGCACTATTTACTAGAGCCTAGTACAGATATTAATAATAGGACAATGACAAAAAATAAACAAAATAAAAAAAATTAAAGGCAATATATATATAAATACTAATAAAAATACACACAATTACTTCTCTATAAAACTGCTTTAATATTTCAACCAGCAGACTGGTTTTCATCACAAATCACAATAAAATGGCTATTTCCAGAATTTAAACACTAAAAAATTACAAATCTTTACATATCAGATAACAAAATTAATTCCTATAGGCTAAAATTCATTATGCAACAATTCCTATTAATTAACCATCTTATAAATTTCTCATACTTTTTTAACACAAACAAAGAAAAAAAAAACTAATTAAATTCTTATAAAATACTTTTAAAACATACAAAACTCTACAAAAATAATAATAATAATAAAACCTTTACAAACACAAATTAATTATTGTAATATCCCTCAATATTTTTTGAACATGAGAAGCAGGCTGGTCATATGTTCGAACCCTTCAACCCCAAAATAGCGTGCGCTAAGGCTAACGATTGTAAGAGGAAGATTAAAGAAGCATATTTTATCATCAATGATAACAACGCAAACAATAGACATGACACATGTTTTGCTATCTCAAGAAAATCGACAAGTTAATTTATATATGCATTTACATACATTACCATTTATCAATATCACTACAACAATTTAAAATCTGTTTTGGTCATGAATATGAGGGACAAAACCTCGAAAGTGCTAGGCCTGCATTAATTTATTTTGATTGTTTTTTATCATTAACAGCTTCTTCACTCAATGTGTTAAAGCACTTGTATATATTATGCATGTACTACATAAATGACTCTACAATAATTACATGCAACAAAACTATACAAAACTTTGTATAAAAAATTACAAAAAAACTCTCAAAAAAACCTTTTTTTAAAAAAACTTAAAACTATACAGAGAGGTGAGATTAGTTATTAAACTTAATGGAAGATATCAAATGCAGAGAATTCAGGTTTATGCTTTAATACAGCCTCATTGTGGTAAATATGTAAAGGATTCTTACATGGGTATACAAAATGCTTTTGATCAGACCAAAACAAGATTTTAAAATTGTCATGAAGAACCTTCATTCTAAATTTAGTAAAAAAATTGAAAGACAAAACTTCTGTGGATAAATTTGGTTATGGTAATAGAATGAGAAAAACCAATACAGACTTCTGGAGTTCACAAAAGAAAAACTGTACATTATGAATTCTTTTGAGAAAAATGCTAAATAAAAATAGATATGGAAACATCAGAATAAAGATACAGAAGAAATAGATTATATTTTGTCTAATTGAAAATATGTATTTCAAGATTGCATTGTTCATAATAAATTCAACACAGAAAGTGATAATTAATTAGTGAGATGTAAGGTATATGTTAGCACAAACTAGAGAGACAAAACCTATTAAGAAAATCATTATAACAGATAATATTTTTAATCTTCAGAAACACTCTAATGAATTTAAATTAGAACTTGAAAATCATCTAAAAAATATTAAGAGCTTTTGAAGATAGTTCAGATTTGATTAAAATCATGAAGAAGATAATTGATATTCTATTCAAAATGGCAAGAAAGTTGACTAGTATAAAAAAATAGCATTTTACCCTTTTTTTTTCTATTCAAACAAGATTATGTAGGGGAAAAAAGTATGAACTTTTTTTAAATGATTCATTAAAAAGAATATAATATCTAGAATTTGTAAATAAAAAGAATTAATAATGAATAAAAGAAAATATAATTGTGAAGTGATAAGGAAAAGTATAGAAGAAAATAAAAGTCTCAGATAAATAAAATATTTTGCATTGGAAAAAAAAGTTATGTCTGTAATTAGAAGATAGAATTATTATTAAAAAGAAATGTGACATTTTAAAAGGTGTGGAAGAGTATATAGTAATAAAGAACAATAAAATAAAATATTTTCTATAGTTATTATATCTTCTGAATTGCTCAGTATTTTAAATGAAGAAGGAAGACATGAAATTTTATCTATGAATAAAGTAAAAACAGCAAGAAATGATGGAATTATTCTTGACATCTTAAAGAAAGAAGATAAAAAAATAAAAAAAAATTATTCGTAAAGTTGATAAAGATTATGGCAAGTGATTGAGAAAATGCATAATAATATTAATATTTAAAAAAAATGATAGTTAAAATATAAATATTAGAAACTAAACAGTTTCCTATCAGTTGTATACAAAAAACATGCTGGATTTAAAAGCAGCACAGTAGATCACATTCAAGAAGTGGGAGAAGTTATTAGAAAGGTTGAATAAATATGAGTTGCCATTTTGATTTGAATTTGTAAATTAAAAAAAAGTATTTGATTCTATAATCATTTCTACAATTATAGAAGCATTGTATCATCAAAATATACAACCAGGATAATGTTATATTGTCAAGAATATTTATCCAAATGCAACATCAATATTTATATTTCATGGTGGTAACTAAAAAGAGCAACAATGAGTGTGATAGGGTAATTCTATATCTCCAAAATTATTTGCAACAGTTTTACAAAAAATATTTTGTGGATTAAATGAAGAAACTAAGAGAGTAAAAGTAAATGGAAATTATTTAAATCATCTATATGTTATAGATGATGTGGTTGTTTTTGCAAATATTACTTCAAACTTCAGAAAACGTTACAAGAATTATCATAAGAAAATAAAAAATAGAACTAAAGATAAATGTTAAAGAAGACAAAAGTAATGTTCAATGAATTTTCTCAGAAAAAGAAAAGAAAAGTTTATAAACATGAATTAGAAGTTAATAATTACAAATACTTTGGTCAGATTATTAATAACACAGACAGAAATATAATGGATGAAATTAATCATAGAATTAAACTTGGATAAAATGCTTTTAGTAGAACTAATTCAATATTTAAAAAATGCCTATATATTAAAAAAAAACAACAGATTTTTAATAGGTGTGTTTTATCATTTCTTATTTATGGATCAGAGACTTGAATACTTAATAGAAGAATAATATAGAGATTGCAAATCACTCAACAAAATAGAGAGGAGATAAATTGTGAGCAATAAGATGGAAAATCATATGAATGAGAAAATAAACTTACATCAGTGAAAAACTAAGAGACTGAAATTGAACTGTTCTGGACATATTTCTAGAAGAGATGATAATAAATGGACAGTTGAATTTTCTAATTGGAACCCAAGAAATTGTAAAGTATCTAGAAAGACATGTCTTGGATGATGAATAAGGAAGTTTGCTGATGAAATGAAAAGAAGAAACACTAGGGAATAACTGCATTAAACTTAGAAAAGCCTTCAGAGTGAATTGATAACAGTTAAAATGATGATGATAATAATATACACACAAATGATAAAGGCCATTCTAATAAAAATTCTTAAAGAAGAGAGGATGAAATAAAGTTAGTATAGATAACAGTCATTCATATATATTAAAATTTTTTTTATCATCTCTTATACACTTTAATGCAATTTTTTTTATATACTTTCTTCTTTATTTTGCTTACACTTTTGACTGCAGGACAATCAAAACTGTAAGTAAAATGAAGGAAGTATATATAAAAAAGAATTGCATTAAAGTGTGTAAGAGGAAATGATAAAAAAAAAAATTAATATATAAGAATGTAAGAGAAATGCAAAAAAAGTAAAGGAGAAGATATTAGAATAATAAACTTCTAGATATGAGTGATAATGATTTAATTATAAAACAGACATATAAATGTAAATAATATATCCAAGCTATATATCAAAACATTAATACATATATAAAATAATGTTGGTTAATCAGAACACACAAAAGTGTATAAAACAATAAATAACTAGTCAATTATATCAATACACCCAGAAATTCAACAATTCATTTTAAAACAATACACTATTTTATCTAAAAGAGAGATCCTATCGTATGACCCTAGATTTTAACATGTTCCCTTTTAATTAGAAATATGTGACTCTATTCAAAAGAAAAAAAACAGAAGAGAAAAAAATACAACTATGAATAATATGCCAGGAATTGCATCTCTGTTAACCTGAGATGATTAGATATTTATTCATTCACACACTTGTGTATAGTTTAATTAACCAACTTTGCTTGATATACATTTATTATTAGAAAATATAGGGGATTTGAACTCAGACTTTCAAGCAACCATCAACTATCACACTATCTCATACTACTTGTGTGTGGACATGAGTATAAGTAGTATGAGATAGTGTGATAGTTGAAGGTTGCTTGAAAGTCTGAATTCAAATCCCCTATATTTATAATTAAGTTCCAGGTATAAGAATGTCTGTATTTCAAATTTTATTTAATAGTATATCAACAGTTAATAAATTGCACTTTGTTTTATGGCAGATCAAGTTTTCATGCAATACTCACTAATTAGATCTGATAATAATAATAATAATAATAATAATAATAATAATAATAATAATAATAATAATAATAATAATAATAATAATAATAATAATAATAATAATAATAATAATAATAATAATAATGATGATGATGATGATGATGATGATGACAATAACAATGATGATCATGATGATGATAATAATAATAATAACATATACAATTTGCCAAAAAGGCTTTTACACCCGCCAAGCAGCACTCATATTTATGACAATTCTAAGATCAGTTCAAAAAAATAAAATAAAAATTCCATTGCAGTCTAACTTGATATGCAAGCAGCATTTGATTCTGTCTTAATTAACCTACTTATTCAAATGGTCACTAACATCATCATATTGCCTACTCTGTTACATATAATCACAAACCTACTTCTGAATTGTGAGTTGCATATCCTTCTTAATGGTAGAAATTCTCCACCCTTCAATCCCACATAATCAATCTGATAAGGGTCAACTCTAAGCTCATTACTTTTTTACAGTCTATACAAATCTGCTTTTACAACAAATACAAAATAAAATTACTGGAAATCGAAATTCCACACAACCAGCAATACATTCCCTGAATAGACTACATGGATGACATCACTGTCTTCCTGCCTTCTCAGAAACAACTCTCCATATTACATATCATTCTTAATGACTACACAGCAACCTAAAAATTGCACTTTAATCCAAAAAATTGCTGTATAACTTTATTCTCAAAGCAACCATGTTCCTAAGTTTTCCAAGGCAAACCCACTTCATTCTTAGGATTTCCCTTTTACCAAGAATCTCATGGTATGAGGCTTCACAATAAAAACTAAGTTATAAGATTCTGGAATGCAAATTACCAACTCACTTTATAAGGCCTATCTATCAATTGATATGACAAAAATCACATACTATGCACTTATTAACAAATTTTCAAAGATGTTCACATCTGCCATCAACTCCATGTGCAATAAATTTCTTTGAGGCTGCAAGACTGTACCAATATCCAAAAAATGGCTCAGCCACCAAACCTTGTACAATAGTCGAAGTCTGCATAGCATTTGGGTGTTCTATACACAAAAATGAAACCTCCAGTGCCTGCTGAAAGTAACCCCTACAGATAATCCTCCTCCAAAACCATATCTCACAGATCTTATTCACTCAATCCTAAGTACTACCAATCAGATCAACCTCTCCCACAATTTCAAGTACACTTCTAACAAATATATAATCTGCTTTATCCAGACTTTATCAATGATTACCCCTTCCTATGCTTGGGATAAATAACAGTTGCCTTCACCAATTTAAAAAGTGAGCACTGGTACCAAAGTTTTTGTCTTTCTAATTAAACTCAACCTGCATGCATTTTCATCATCCTTTTTTCTGTGGTATCATCATCTATATAAAAATTGACCCATTCTGTGGGCTAATCCAAGAAGCCTAGGAGACTCAACAACATATTCTTAATGACGGCTGAGCACTAAACTCTCCATGGTAAATTATGTTAAATGCATACAGGCAGCCTGCTACTTCCATCCATCACATAAATCAGTCCTTCCAAAGATTTACTCTGTTTGATTTCTGGTGTACCCATTGCACCTTTTTGTTAGGCAACAACACCAGGAGGCATCCATCCACACTTATCAATAAATTATGCTAGTTAAAATTGCAGGATAACAATATAGCACCCCAGAAATTTTTGCAGTGACCTGGTCACTCATTAGAGAGCAGATCATACTAGGCATGACTAACAACCTTCATGGCATTTCATCTGCTTCATAATGCAACTAACTACATGAAAAACTATGTTCCAGATGCTCACTCATTACAATAGTTCAATACCACAGAAGACTATCTAACCAAACCAATCAACAACAAGGCAAATGAACTTTAATTCAAGGTATGAAATTCATACTGAAATGGTATTTTTCAATTTCCCCAGAATTGCAGTTCATTTTCCCAGGATGCATTTCATGCTGACTAGTATTTTTCTGTTTTGCCAAAATGTGTACTAGTGGTTTTTCATTCTCCCAACATGCAATGCATGCTGAAATGGTGTTTTTCCATTTTACTAAGATGCTATTCATGCTGACTAGCATTTTCCCATTTTTTTCACATGGAATTTATGTAACAAATGAACAATAAGACTTAACTAGGAAAACTATAGTACTCTTACCAAATAAGCCCAATTTTTGTTGCAACCATACATCAATCTAACAATAACTTCAACCTATCCTCCAATATGTTTTCAGTTTTACTATCAGGTGTTTCCACATATTTCTCTCAATATCACATTTAAAAATTTTATGTAAACCTAATTTGACATAGGTATCTTGTTATGTAATAATTATTTTTATTTTAATTAATCTAAATTATGTCTTCTTTCCTATCACAATCATGATTATAAACTATTATGAATCACTTTGTATCTAAGACAACATGTTTTCAAATGGAAGTTATGTACCTTTTTGAGTCTCAATAAAGATTCCCTTTGAAACATCATATCAGCATCATCATAATAATTATAATAATGTTACTACTACTACTACTTCTATTACTACTACTACTACATCATCATCATCATCATCATCATCATCATTATTATTATTATATAAACACATTCTGTTTTCAAACCAACTCCAGGTTATTTTGGGCTTTCAGAAGCATATAAACCATTCTGTATTGATCAGTTTAATGATAAGCTCACAACCATTCACAAGGCATGCCATACAGGAACTAATGAAATACCCAATTTTATATTTTCTCATTTTAGTCAATTCACTAATAGATATCTCTGTAGCCTTGCTAATTATCTCTAACAGAAAATATATCCAATTAAATATCTATACCCCATTGCTTTGGTTTCATTCATCAAAGTGCCAACATCAATATCTACATTTTCTAACCTTTGGCCTATCTCCATGGGTCCAATAGCCATACAAATCTTGGGAAAAATCATAAAAGACCAATTAGAGGTGCATTTGCTTCCCCTGATTTCACCAATACAATTTGCTAAGAAGGGTTCATTGATGACCCAAGCTGCATTAATGTTTAACACCAATTCAAAATGCTGTGCAAGAAACAGAATGTACCCATGGTTATACAGGTTGACATTGAAGCAGTCGTTTATTTAGTTCACATAAAAACATTAATAGATATACTTGCTTGAACTATAATACCAACTATATTACTATACTTAATCACCAATCTAATACTAAGCCATGAGAAGAAATTTGAATTCATTCATTCCTACTCAATTATTCCCAAGGATTACCACTAAGCTCACTTCTATCCACTTATTATATCAATCCACTTCTAATACAAATTCAGCAGAAAATAACTCCTATCCACCACACAGAAACGTTCATCACATGTATTGCATATATGGATGGCATATCTGTCCTTCTCCCTTCATACAAACAACTGCCAATGCTTCAATAAATATTTCAGAACTACACATTCACTCACAAACTAAAATGCACTCTTAATAAAACTGCTGCATGGTCACTGTATACCTATAAACCATATACAAAATCCTTCAAAGGAAAACCCATTGCATTTCTTGGTTTCCCACTTTATTTGAGAACATATGGAATGGGCAAAAAATACAAAACAAACTTAAGGATCACATATTAAATATTATTACTTCCTTGTCCAAAGTACACCTTTCCATCTATATAAAAGTCCAATTGTTCAATATATTTGTTCTAACAAAGATAAATTATTACACACCCATAATTAAATTCACAAAAGTATTTACATTTACCAGTTCATCCCTTTGCAACAAGCTTCTATGGGAAAGTAAAGTAGTTTCTATATCTCATAAACAGCATAGTCAACCATCTATTCAAAATGGACTGAGACTTTGTATTCTTGAAACCTTCAGAATTCAGAGGACGATTAATCTACTTGCCTATACTTTTAGTCGCTTCAGCAAACATCAATTTTTAATTTCCATAACACCTTCTGTAAAGTCTCAACCAACATCTGGTTACCTCACATCTCTTATTAAATCAGTACAAAATATACACATTCAAATACTTCTACATCCTGTTGGTAAATATCCCTATTGGCAAATCCACACTTCACTATACACCAACCTCTTTCAGCTCTAAATTCCTCCATGTTAGTGATCAACAATAGACAACTATTATACAAATTCTGGAGATGGTCACTTGAGCCAAAATTATTTTATTTTTTAGGCCAACATAACCTGGATACCTTACTTACTTTGTATTTTATCAGATGTCAATGGTTGTACAAACACATTGGTACATTCTGTGGACTGTGTCATGCAGCTGAAGAAACAAAGCAACATATTTTATACTCATGTCAAGCCTTGAACAACATTTGTGATTTTATCTTAAATACATATAGGCAACCAAAACTCTCAATTCAGCAAATAAACAAGTTCATATCAAAAGTCTACCACACCCACAGCATGAGCTAATATATTTATACTATTTGCATTTTGGTGTACCCGATGTACATTTATTCTAGGAAATAATACCAGGTGACATTTATCAACATTTATAAACAAGCTTAAGCAACATAAGAATATGGATTCCAGACTTGCTCCTCCAGACATGCATGTGGCAACTTTCTCAACAGTTAGTGTTGTCGGTTATATTGAACTATGCACTAGCAATCCAAAAATAGAACTTCAAGTTCTTTGCAGATATATTAATAATTTAAAAATGTTGATACTTAAATATAAATTACAAATGATTAATGTAACTTTAAATATTGAAGAATTTAAATCCAAGGGGGAAAAATATTGCCATTGTAACCCTTGCAATCAAACCTGAGTACATTTTGTAAATAAAGTTTAATAGTATAACAAAGAAATAAAAATGGCTGCCAGAGAAATGGTGCATTAAATTAAAAAGACGTAAGGACACTGTTCAAAAATCCAACAAGTTCATCATTGATGAAAGCCATATGCTAGAAATTAATCTGGGGCTATTTGGCTAAGACAGTACAGGAGGATTTATTAAGCACTATCATCTGACATCTAATGATTATTAAAAATTCCATTTTATGAACAGCAGTGGATAAGCTAATCTCATGTGAAGTCTTGTTGATCAAGTAATAAATATTGATGTACTTAATAATCAATTCATTTCAAAAATTAAATATACTTGCATGTACCCAATATAGATATACTGCCTGCATATAATATCTATTATAATACACATACTCATGTATTATATGTAATAGAAATTTATTGTTCTGCTAAATAACTGAATAAACCATTGACTTTTAGAAAGATTATTTAAAATAGGTTTACTTTCAACAAAATGTCTAAAGTAAATAGAATGGAAGACAAACATCATCATCTAAAATTCATATTCTTTATCATAAGATAGAACACTCTTCTATTACCTAATGTGTGAAGAAAAGCCAATTCTATCACCATCAGCATCCACTTACCAACAAGTATTCCCACTTCAATTTCAGAGGAAAGAAAAAAGACAAAACTAAAATAAAAATAATAACACACTAGAGATGAGTTTTGCAATGATTATACAAATCATCCTATAAAATGCAAATATAATCACATATGAAGATGATGGCCTTTTATTCTGTTTTTAATATTTGCAATGTGTTTTTAACATTCAATAATATTTTATATACTGTTATAAATTATATTTTGCATTTTGTATTATGTTTGGATTAATATTGTTTTCTAATGCGTAGTGTAAAACAATTTATTCAGTTTTATACTGACAAAATAATATGCTGTTGGTATTTAGAAACAAATTATCAATTACAAATAAGTTGGTTGATGTTATAACTTAGTAATCTATCATTAATAGTTGCTCTGTATAAAATTTGTTTCATTTGCTATTGAAAATGAAGTTAGAGAATATAATTACAATTTATTGCTTTTGAACTATGGGTATAATTGTAAATTTTATATCAAACTTAACAATTTTTATAACTTCTTAAAATTATGTTCAGAAAATTGACATCTGGTTTTCCATTTTTGGTATCAATTGAAAGTATAGTAATTTGATATTAAAAACTGCTGAGACATTTTGTCTTTCATTTGTTATTGAAAATAAATTATAATTTTATTGATAATAAACTATTACATGGTATTGTTAATTTTTTGTTTCTGCACTCAGCAGATAATTTGGAAATTTTATGAAGCCTAAGAATTAGATTAATTTTTTTATAAAAAAGTTTTGCAGAAGACAATTAACCATGCAGTTAATTTTAAAGTCAACTAGAGAAATATCAATCAGACACTTAAAAGGCTTATTTTTTTAATTTTATATTATGAATTAATGGAAATAAATTTATCACACACAATTACTATTTTTTTCTTTTTGTATGTTATGCATTGTTCATCTTTTTTATTAATATACATTCTGTTTTCTATATTTATCTTCATATGACCACCATTTTCTCTGCTTACACAAGCTGTTAATAACAGTAGCAAACTCTCCATACAGTAGTGCCACCCAGTGCAAGCCTTAGTAATCAATGGATACAAGAAGATTTGTGCATAAAATCCCTATCTAGTGCCTACTCATAGAATATCCCCAGACTAGCTTTCAGTTTGTGCTTGCATTGCACCTAGATTTTAGGATCTAATGCAACCTCCAACAGTCACCTTTTGTCTATTTTGTTAACTATAGAAGCTCAAGATAAAAAAACACAATAATGTTTTCAATCCAAGCTCATTTGCTTGTATAGTCATAATAATGGTGATTGTAGTTTTTGAAATAACACCAAAATATATGCTTGCTGAACTGGGTTTGGATTTATTTGACAATACAAGCAAATGAGCTTGAACTGAAAACCTTAGTGTGTTTTTTATCTAGCGCTCCTAGCTTTATAGTTAACTAAATAGATAAAAGGTAGCTGCTGGAGAGTTGTATTAGATCCTATGATTTAGGTGTAGTGCTCTCTGATCGAAAACTCCTCACTGATGAAAGCCATGAGCTAAAAACTAGTCTGGGGATATAGGATAAGTAGGCACTGGATAAGGATTTTATAAACAAACCTTGCATCTATTGATTACTAAGGCTTGCATTGTGTGGCACTAATTGTATGGAGAGTTTGCTACTGTTACATTTATCTTCGTGATGCATGTTGGCTGACCTAAAAAATATTAGGAAAGGTATAAAGGTTTAAATTTATGCAATTTGGATTAATGATACTTTAGATGTATTATCATGTTAACTCTTACTATCGTTTATTCACATATAAATTTAAACTAATAATCTGGCTTGAGTCTGAAATATATTTTTATTTCTATACTTGTCAGAGAAATCAAGCATTATTTAAATCTCAGGCTTGCAGTAAAGTGATAAACTACTTGCTATTCTCAATTTTTTTTTTGATAATAAAAAATGTAATGTATAAATTTATGTTTCACAGTCCATAAAAATCGGAGTTTTCTATCTATCTATCTATCTATCTGTCTGTCTGTCTGTCTGTCTGTCTGTCTGTCTGTCTGTCTGTCTGTCTGTCTGTCTGTCTGTCTGTCTGTCTGTCTGTCTGTCTGTCTGTCTGTCTGTCTGTCTGTCTGTCTGTCTGTCTGTCTGTCCGTCCGTCCGTCCGTCCGTCCGTCCGTCCGTCCGTCCGTCCGTCCGTCCGTCCGTCCGTCCGTCCGTCCGTCCGTCCATCCATCCATCCATCCATCCATCCATCCATCCATCCATCCATCCATCCATCCATCCATCCATCCATCCATCCATCCATCTATCTATCTATCTATCTATCTATCTATCTATCTATCTATCTATCTATCTATCTATCTATCTATCTATCTATCTATCTATCTATCTATCTATCTAATCTATCTATCTATCTATCTATCTATCATCTATCCATCCATCCATCCATCCATCCATCCATCTATCTATCTATCTATCTATCTATCTATCTATCTATCTATCTATCTATCTATCTATCTATCTATCTATCTATCTATCTATCTATCTATCTATCTAAAGACGGAGAGAATAATTATAAATGGTTAATACACTCATGTACCCATAATATGGTTTTACATCTGGATGAACTTGAACATTTTTTTACAAGAAGTAGAAAAATTTCAAGCAAACATAAAATATTTTATAGGTAGATAGTTCATAGTCAAACTAATTAGCCATACAATTATGGATTGCTTAATGAATATATAGTTGTTCTTATCTAGAATATAAAACAAAAACAAACAAAGCTATAAAAATTATAACCATCAGATATTAGACTCTATTGTAAAATGACTGTATTGTAAAATAATGTTGGTGTGTTTTTTTAACTATTTGTCTAAACATATGCATGATCACCATTCATATGCTTACACATGCTGTTAATAAGAGTACCAAAATCCTCATACAGTAGAGCCACCTAATGCAAATCAAATCCAAAACTCCTTCATTGATGAAAGCCACAAGCTAGAAATTAGCCTGGCAATGTGAATGAGTAGCACTAGATAGGGATTTTATGCATAAATGTTCCTGCATCCATTGACTACAAAAGTTTGCACTTGGAGGCACCACTGTTTGGAGAGTTTGATACTCTTATTGTCTGAGCATAATTGCTAGAGATGCTTTTGCTTGAACTGAATTCTTTAAGGTAGATTGTTCTGAACCGGTATTAATATAATTAATAGTAATTTTATTGCAGTTCTTAGACTGTAATATATGCATATATTTGATATATTACTTGCTTTTGATTAATTTTAAATTGAAATGAATTTTTAGATGCAATAGATTTTAATGGTATGAAGAAATTTATTATGTATATTGTAACCTTTTAATTGGTTAATTATGCTGATTGAGTGTCTAAAAACATATATTATAGTCCAAAATTTTAAATTTCAGAAATATACACACAAATAATTTAATATATGAGATTTAACAGGAGAATTCGGTGGGAATAAAGTATACTCATTTTATTTGTATTTTTTTTTAACAGTGATGTAATTTTAATAAGTGATTTTAATAAATGTAAACCATTTATCTGTATAAATATGTTAGATTTAAGTAAAAGTTACAATAGGAAAAAATTCAATCTTAGTATTATTTATTATAGTGATCCTTTAAAAGATGAATGTGTTATTTTCTGCATTGAATTCTTATAAATAAATAAAAGTAAAATAATTTATTTTCTATAAAATAATGATATATTTTTAAAAATTGATTATAATGATAATAATATTTTAGGAATAAATATTGTTATTAAAATATCTTAGTTTAAATTAATTAAAAAAATAATGTGTTTTAAATTTTAATTTAAAGTTTTTTAAACGTTATCAGTTTTGATAATCTTTATTGATTTTATTATTATTAAATTGTAGATAGCAAATTAATTATTCAAAAAACTGTTAGTTCATTTTCAATTCATTGACTAATAAAATGTAAATAAATGGTGTTTTTACATCATGCTGTCTGGATGTATAAAAAGGGGAAAAGAGCAGATGAACTAAGAGAGAGAAAGAGGAGAATAAGACAAGAAAAAGGAGAAAGTGAACCATTGTTTCACGTAAAAGTTTGTAAAATTATAAAATTTAATATATATTATTTTGTAAACAGTAAAAATAAGTAAATTAATCATGCTGAAAGGAATATAATATCTTTAATAGTAGTTTAAAAATGATGGAGTAAGTGAAACAAAGTTTCATCATTTGCAATACAATTACAGTCTAAAAATTCAATTCACAATTAAAAATGCTATTGAAAAATAAGTAAGTACAAGTATAAATTATTATTATTATTATTATTATTGAAATAAACTGAGATACTGCAGAACCTCACTGCACTCGTTAAAATACGTATATGACAGCCAATCAGAATGTCATGATAGCCATCTAAACGACAATCAAATCTAAACACACAACAAAGATTTTACAAGAAAAGGGCAGCCACACCCTTATCTCAACTTTTCTTTTTATATATCTAAGCCAGTCATAAGTATTTAGATTTGAAAGTTTGAAGCTTTAAATATCTTCACAAATAACTCACCGAGTCTAAATCACAAACATACAATGCAAAATCCTATGATTTACTATGTAGCAGTTTTTAGAATACGTAACCACGAAGAGTAAGGATTTTCAGCTTCAATGAATTAAGAGATGTAAATACTATCACATAAAGAAATATGTTTTGTTTATCTCTACTTTGTTGATTAGCTTAAGTAATAACTTCATTATGAAGAGGAACAAAAATAAATACAAAGTGATAACTTATATAAAATAATTAAGTTAGTTTACCAAACTTTAAATAGTTTATCAATGGAAATGAGATTTCAAGTGAAAATAATTATCTTTTAACTTAAAATAATTTATACTATTTAAATTATCTTCATAAAACTATAAAGAAAAATAAACATTTGTTTGGATATTTAATAATTAAGGAATATTATGTAAATGAATACGATAATACATATTTATTATAGATTATATTAAATAAAAGCTTATCTAAAAAAACATTTTGTTTAGCAAATAAGATTATCTTATAGTATAAAATACTAAAAGGATAACACTTGAAAGAAAAGCTATTAATTTTGATTATAGCAAATTTTGATAAAATAGTATATTGCCGGATAATAGAGTTAAATGAACTTATTTATGTTTATTTCAGAATGAAATAATTATTAAGTAAAATATAATGGGGGTGGGGGATGGAAATAAAAATGACACATGGATTAATATTAAATATAGTAAAGTTTAATAGTGGAGAAATTAATACTCAAATGTGTATTGAATCAGTTATTCAACTATAGTTTTATTAAACTTCTATGATAGTTATTCATATTTAATATTAAAGTATACTCAGATCTGAATGGTTAAACAAAGATGCATCGAATTTTTAAAGAGTTTTGTCAAATTATTGTTATTAGTGATTTTTAATGTTTTACACAGGATCCTAGAAGTTGCTGGCAAAGTGGAGAAATAAAATTAGTAATTCTTGAGGTGTGAAGCAACATGATGAAGACTATTATGTGCAGAACTAGGAGGAGGAATAAGAAAAAAGTGAAAAATAATACTTTTTTTCTCTTTCTTTTGTTATTATTGTTAATATTAATGTGGATGTAATATTAGATATTAAGTTTAGTGATAAGGTAATAATATGAGATGTATTGGATTTGGATATTATAATCATCATCATCATCATCATTATCAACCATTATCAATCCACTGCAGGATGAAGGTCTCTCCAAATTTAATCCATCTTCTCCGATCTTTAGCTTCTCTTCTCCACATCACCCCTGCACACTTTCTTATTTCATTCATCCATCTCACATGTGGTCTCTTTCTGGGTCTTTTACAATTTCTTGGAATCCAGTTTAAAATTTCAATTGTCCATCTATTATCATCTCTTCTAACAATATGTCCAGCTCAACTCCACTTCAATCTTTTAATTTTTTCAATGAGGTCAGTAACACCTGTTTGTTCTCTTACCCATACATTGCGTTTATGATCTCTTCTTGTTACTCCCAACATACATCTCTCCATACTTCTTTGAGTGGTCTGAAGTCTCTGAATTGCTCTTCTATTAAGTGTCCAAGTCTCAGATCCATAAGTAAGAACTGGTAAAACACATTTGTTAAATACCTTCATTTTCAAACACATAGGCATATTTCCTTTTAGTATCAAGTTATTTCTACCAAAAGCACTCCAACCAAGTTTAATTCTATGATTAATTTCCTCCATTATGTTTCCATCTGTAATAATAATCTGACCAAGGTATTTGTAACTGTTAACTTCTTCTAACTCATCATAATCAATCTTTATTTTCATATTTTGAGCAAATCAATTAAACATTACTTTAGTCTTTTTAACATTTATCTTTAGTCCTACTTTCCTACTTTCATCTGATAATTCCTGCAACATTTCCTGCAGATCTGAAGCATTATTTGCAAAAACAACTACATCATCTGCGAAATCTAAATGACTTAAATAATCACCATTTACTTTCACTCCTTTAGTTTCCCATTTTAATCCACAAAATACTTCATGCAGCACTGCTGTAAAAAGTTTTGGAGATATGGAGTCACCTTGTCTTACACCTTTCTCAATGTTGACTTTTCCAGTGTCATTATGTAATCTAATTGTTGCTGTTGCATTTTTATAAATATTCTTTAAAATATTATATGTTTAATGTATTTTTTAAAAAATGATGATAATGGGAAATATGCTTTAAAAGTTAATATAGTATATGTGAGTGTTGAGAAAAAGAGAATATGGGTAAAACAATATTTTATAGTTATATTATAAGGCAGGGGTGGGCAAATAGCAGCCCAAGGGCCACATGTAGCCCACTAAGAGTTTTTATGTGGCCCACCAAGACAATCAGAAAAATCCGCCTTGAACTGAGATTTCCTTCCCATGCATGGCCAAAGATTTGTCTCATATTTTCCCACTAGGATGGCCACATCATTATACATATGTAGTGTAGATGTGATGCGCAGTGCTTTTCCAATTGATCTGGTTAATTTCAATTTTGTCTTTGCATTAGCAAATATATACATTTCCAACTTTAATGAAACCATAAACCCTCCAAAAAATTGTAAAATCAGTGATGAATGTTATGTGTTTAATGAAGAATGGACAAACAAATATTTCTCTGGTAATATAGGGAATAAAGCAGTGTGTTTATTGTGTCATGAAAAAAAAGATGTGGCCCTCCACTAACCTTTGCTTCCACAAAGTGGCCCCCAATGTTGCCCTCCGCCAGCCTCTGCAGCCCCCAAGCCAAAACAATTGCTCACCTCTGTTATAAGGTAAACTTTTTAAAATTAATTTAGTAATATTTTAATATAAAATATAGTTAATAAGTAAATTGATGTTATAGGGCTGAATCAAGAGATGTGATTCATGGAAATGAAAATACCTATGTTATCTGAATCTCAAATAAAAATATTAAGAGATCCAAAAGAATGAATGGTAAAAGTAATAAAACTGTTATGATCTCAATTTTGTGTAATACATAGTAAAGTGTTGACATTTGTCATAAGATATGATTTGTTTTGTAATATGATTGTTAATTTTATAGAAGAATACTTGAGGAGAAGATGAGATTGTAGTATTAATTATGAGGTAGATTATGGTCATTGATGCTAAAAATATACAGCTATAATTCCAGAATAGGATGAAATATCCTCCTGAAGAACAGATTAAAATGTAATAATAGGATTGGTCTATGACAAAACATGTATGTTATTTTCTATAGGAGCTTAACAGATAAGCTTGGATATTGGAGTAGTATCATTAATATAAAAATGACTACTTGCCAAATTATAGCATTCCATTAAGAAATGAGACTCCATTTCTATATTTAGAGATAATAATAATTAAAAATCAGTTTCTTATCTGTAGAGTTTTGAATATGGTAAAGAAAGGTATATATAGAGCATTGTATGTAGACTAGTTAGTTATTCTTTAGAAACATTATAGTTTTCTTTCTAGGTAGTAGAAGAGTGATTAAAAAAAAAGCAATAATAAAAGCAAAACAAATATTTTAGTAGTTAAGGAAAATATGACTGATTTAATGCTAAAAGATAAAATATGAGATCAAAAGTAAGAATAAAAAAGTAAATGAAAAGAAATAAAGAGTGTACAGGATGAATGACCATTTATTAATAATGGATCTTGATTCAATTAATTATTTCAATATTATATCAATATTATATTGAAAGTTATAATTACATAAAACAAAATTTTATATATAAATTTTATGAATAGAGTGTATGCAGATTTACATTATGAAAGGTAATAAAGTATTTATCTTTATGTAAATATTGCAAAAGGGAATGCATTATATCATTAGATGAAAGAGGATTAAAAGTTGAACCCCTAAGAAGAACTCATGGATGGTAAAATGAAGTGGTAACATAAAAGAAAGTATACATGTTGATAATAGTGAATTTGATACTTGATGATTAGAATAATTATATAATCAAAATGTTAAAATGAAAAGAAGAAAGTTTATTTAATTTATTTATTTGTCAATGTAAATAATTGTACATATATTTTAATTATTTCATATGTATTTTATTTTAACTACATTATTTAATATTTGATAAGTTGTTATCTATTGTTACTATTGTTAAAATAAACAATTATTTTAATATAAATCTTAGACTGCTGGCTTTATTTCTACTCAGAATTATTTTTAATCACAAAGTCATACCAAAACACATAAATTATATAAAATGATTACAATAAAAAATATAATATGGATAATTTGTATATAAGATGTTGTAAAGAAGGAAAATTCATTACTTGAAACCATAATTATTTTAGAAGTGCTATTTAAGAATATTAAGCATTCATAGAAAATCATAATATTTTATAAGTCACATTATTATTATTATTTAAAAATAAGTAAAATTTATTTTTAGAATAAATGTTAAAATACTATATTATATCAAAAAAGAATGTTGATAGAATATATTACAAGGCTCATATTTTAAAATATGTAATTGAAAAGAGTAAAATTGCTAATCAAATTAAGGTAGCAAAGTGAGTGAATGGGGAAGATATTATAGTTATACTATAAGCTTTTGATTATAGTAAAATTATCATTATGTTTTATAATTAGTATTTGTATAATGAAGATAGTAGATATCTAAGTGTAATTAAATTATTTAATTAGAAGTAAGGTAGAAAATAGTAAATGTTAATCTTATTGTTTTAGGATTATTAGAGTTATTTTAATTTTTAAGAAGAGAATTTAATTTATGTTTACAATATTAGGGTGATTATTATTGAGATGATTGGATCTTAATAAAACCTCTTCTATTATCCAATTATCTTATTGTTAGTAATTGTTATATTATAAGAGAATAATTATTATCCTTGTGATATCCAAAAGGCAGCAGTAATTATTATAAAATATTTTAATATGTATTTAATTTCACTACATTTTTTATATAGTTTATTAAATAAGTGAAGGGTAGAATAATTATTATTTTTAATGAAAGATTATGTTAGTCATTGTCAATTGTGGGAATTTTCCTAATGATTATACTAGGATAATAGGTGGAAAATTTCTTCAATGATAGTGCCATTGGGGAGCATATTCTATATACCTCTCAATGTTAAAACTGCCACATTGTGACTGTCTCTTAAGTCTACCTTATGTTTTTATGTATTATACATTACTAGTTAATTATGGAGTCTCATAAAGTAGCATTTCTATATGTTATATACTTTGATGTTTTATCTGAGCTAAGGAAAGGATTGAAGAGGAAGAAAGAAAAGGTTACTATATATATATATATATACTGAGTTTCAAAACGGAATTTGTTATAATTGTGAAGAGTCTCTTTTTATTATTATTATTATTATTATTATTATTATTATTATTATTATTATTATTATTATTATTATTATTATTATTATTATTATTATTATTATTATTATTATCATCATCATCATCACCATTATTATTATTATTATTTTATTTTTTAAAAGAAATTTATATCTAAAGTAGAAAGTGTTATAGAAATAGGCAAATAATAAAACAGCAGAAATACATTATATTTTGATTAAAGAAAAGTACTTCAATGTGCTTAATAGTAATTATTCACTTGTGAGATATAGAATGTATTAAAAATGATGGAAAAACAAAAGTTATAAGAAAGATCTCTAAGAATTGAATTATAACTTCTGAATCATTTCAAACTATCAACAAACTTTAAACAGTGTCACAAATTGAATGAAGTCAATCAATAAATAAATCTTCCACATAAACAACAAATATAAAAAAATCAGCAATTGATCAATATAAAGAAAAAATATTTTTTAAAGACCCATTTAGAAGAATTAAATATTGAAATATATATAATAGTGAAAGACATAAGAAAATGATAATATAAGAAAATATGTAAGTATGTAGTGACAAGAAACATCATAGACGAGAATTAAATGCTCAAAACTAAAACTCATTTTATTGTTAATGGATAAAAAGTAGTTTCAGCAATGAAAAAAATTGCAATTTTGTTAAAAAGAGAAATAATGACATAAAGTCCAATGCAAGAGTTTCATAAAATCTATAATAATAATAATAATAATAATAATAATAATAATAATAATAATAATAATGATGATGATGATGATGATGATGATAATAATAATAATAATAACAACAACAACAACAACAGCAACAACAATAATAATAACAACTACTATTTTTTAAAGTGTCACAAAGAGATGAGATGTGCATTTAAATCTAGAAAAAAAAGAATAAAAAAAAGTCCCAAAGAGATAAGGAAATTATTATAGTTATATTTAAAAAAATAAGTGAAAAAATTATTGGTAAAGCTATATACTAACTATATAAATAATAACAATGTACCAGATGTTTTAAAAAAGAAGAAATGACATTGACATATAATAAAACTTAAAAAAAAAAATTACAAACCAATCAGTATTTTATCTCTTCTACAGAGATTTTTTCTGACATCATTTACATTATCTACAAATAGCTCTAAATTCAAACCAACTAAAAGAGCACACTTTATTTAAAAATAATTATAACGCATGGAGAGTAGGTTTGCTGTGATATTACTAACAGTTGAATGCATTTGGAATATTTAACTAAAAATTAAACTTTTCTAAAAGACATTCAACACACATATTAGATGATGGAAATAGTCCAATATAAAAATACAGCTAGAACACCATCATCACAAACCTTCAGAAAAATATTATTCTATACCTGTATCAATATATGTAATATATAGGATATATGAGCACAGACTTACACATAACCCACCACTCTCCATCTCATACATGATACACTTAAACACATATATGTTGAAAATATAAATAATCACCAATATATGTATTGCATGCTAAACCAGCAATCATTAGTTGGTCCAGATTATCATCTCTACACATATATGCAACAAGTGCTTAGATATATATTATGATAGCCAATCTTCATACTTTAATGGACAGGCTTCAATCCACTCCACACTCCAACTCTTCAACTGTCCATCCAATTGAAAATCTGATGATGGAATGCTCAAAGGCTACCCTAAGGCTGAGATTCTCATCACATCCATGTTGACCTAAAGTCAATCTGACCCCTCATATACAGAACATAATCCATTTAATACATATGCAAGGGATGGGCAGACATTTCTACTATTGAGTAACTGCAATACAGGCTTATTATATACCTGCATCAATATATTTAATATATAGGGTATATGAGCACAGACTTTCACACAACCCACCATTCTCCATCTCATAAACTGATATGCTTGAACACATATATGTTGAAAAGATAAATAATCACCAATATACATATTTCATGCTAAACCAGCAATCATCAGTTGGTCCAGATTATCAACTTTACACATATATGTAATAAGTGCTCAGATATATATTAAGATAGCCAATCTTCATACTTTAATGGGCAGGCTTCAACCCACTCCATACTCCAACTCTTCAACCATCCATCCAATTGAAGATCTGATGATGGAATGCTCAAAGGCCACCCTGAGGCTGAGATTCTCATCACACCTATGTTCCTAATATGCTTATAAACAGAAAAATAAATTAATGATAAAATCAGTTAAACTTCAGTAGTACTCTTAATAAAAATAGTTTAATATTAAAAGAAAATGTATTCTTGAAACAAAATAAATTATTAATAAATATTTGTCAATGTTTACTTATACATAACAGAAGAAAAATACAAAGACTTCAAACCACAGATTGAAGAGTGAAAAAATGTAGGAAGTAATAAAAAGGGATCAAAAGTGAAATACATCAGTTATTATCACTGACATCATTGAAAAAATTAAAAAACAAAATCAGGTTAGACTGACTTCCTTACTAAAAAGATAACAATGGATAGAGTTTAAGATTTCAAAATATTGTAAAAAATCTAAAAACATGTATAAGATGGATGAATGAGACAGGATTGCTTACTGAAGATATATAAAAACTATAGATCACATAAAGAAGTGACCTTAAACTTGCAGTGAAATTATAATAATTAATTTATAGAGTTAGCTGAAGAGAGGATGATAGTAAATAATAATGCATGTAAATATTATTTATTAAGTGCAAGCAGTTTGTAATTAAATTGAAAGGCTGAAAACCTCTCACATGTGCTTTTAGAATGCTTATATGACAGCCAAACAGATATAATAATGACTGTATAGGGATCTCTTAAGTCACATCACAAGACAGAGATTTTATAAGAAAAAGGTGGTTCCACCTTTCTCTTTACTTAAATTTCTCTCTATATAAGCCAGTCTGAAGTCTTTTAACTTCATAAGATCTGAAAATTACTTTGCAGTAAATAGAAAGATTTCACGCTGTAGATTTATAAATAATACGCAGTGAGTTAAATGTGAAGATGTTTAAAGCTTTACAATCTTAAGTCAAAATGCTTCAGAATGACTTATATATATATAGAAATTTAAGTAAATAGAAAGGTGGAACCACCTCTGTCTTGTGTGGCAACTTAAGAATTCCCTATATATTCATCATTATGTCTGATTGGCTGTCACATAAGCATTCTAAAAGTGCATACGAGAGGTTTTCAGCCTTTCACTTTAATTAAGTAAATAATAATGTAATTTATTTAATTGCTTTGAATACAATACAAAAAAAGAAAAAGAAAAGTTTATATTTTCATTTATAAAATACAATTCTATAATTATAAATGATAATAAAAAGTTAAATGATGTTAAAAAAAATAATAAGCATGGAAAACTATGCTGTTTGCTGTCTATTTTGTGCTAACAATTTTTTTCCTAAATTTTTCTATATATTAATGAGTTGGAATGTCCATTTAGTGACAGTAATTAACTTGTTTTATATTTTCAAGTTAAAATAATGTTTTCGAATACTCTCGGAAAAAAAATCTTTTAAAATTCACTTTCATTCATCATTGGTTTAACAATATAGTTCTTAGGAGAGTATTCAAATCTCAAATTAAATTGGAGAAAAAAGGCAAAAATATTGGAAGACCACATGGAGTGAGATTAAATCAGACAGAATAGTAAGATTAGTTATTTAAATTATTGGAAAATGCCAAATCCAAATAATTCATATTTATGCCCAATAGATTCTTATTATGATTAAGAAGTAGGAATTTTTATATGGATGTGCAAAATGCTTTTGATCAGATCAAATGGAATTTCAAAATTGTCATGGGAGACTTTAATACTAGAATTCGTAAATGACTGAAAGTTAAAAGTGCTGTGATTAAACTTCATTATGGTATTAGAAAGGAGAGAGGACACAGACTTGTAGAGTTTGCAGAAAAAGAAACTAGTATTATGAATTTTTTCTTTGAGAAAAATGATAAATGAAATGGACATGAAAGCACTAAATGAAAATACAGCAGAATTGGATTACAGTTTGAAAAACAAAAAATATGTATTTCAAGATTGTAATCAGGGCCACCAAGTTTGAGTGCACATGTTGTTCAGGACACAAAGACACTATCAGAGGGGCACACGATAACAAGTTTATTAATAAAATGTATATATAAATGAAAATGCTTACATTTTTGAATCACTTCTTTGTTAGAAATCCATTCTGAGTATAAATATTTTTTATTTAAAGATGAGAGAAATACTTCTTTAGTTAGATTTATTGTGACAATTGGCTCAATCTCAAATTTTAAAACTTGAATCAAAATATACTAAATTTATTCTTATCATGGTGCTAGACTGAACAGGCTGTTATCATTTTGTCATGAAAATTAATAAAATTTATACATAAATGTTTAGATTTCCAAATCATTTTATTGTTATAAAGATGTTCTGATTGTAAATATTTTTTTATTTAAATATAAGAGCAATATATCTTTACATAGATTTGTGGTAATAATTGCCTGAGCCTTGAAATATATTTCATATATATTCTACCATTGCACAAAACTGAACAGGCCAACATCCTTTTGTCACTATAATTAATAAAATTTATATATAAATGAAAATGTTTATATTTGCCAATCAGTTTTATTTAAATATCCTAATTTATATATATATATAAATAACATTATATTATTGTTAATAATTTATTTAAAAATAAAACTCATTTTAAAAATATTGCCTCATAATTACAATAGTTTTGTATGTGAAAAATTTTTCTTTATCAATGGCATTTTAGATAATGTGTATTCAGTTTAGAGTAGTGTCAAAATGGCAAACTTTGAGATGTGGAATCCTAGGATCAATTCTGCAGCTATCTTGTGCAAGATATTATCTTTCTTTTTTATTATGCTATATTATCTTTTCATATCTATTGCTAAATATCTTTTCCTATGTTTAATAATATTATATATTTTTAGGCAATATTATCTTTCCACTTATTTTACTAAATAGTTTTTCCTTGGAACTCAAGTTTGTTCTCTAGATAAAAATTTATAATTTACCCATAATCCACTTTAGGGTATAAATCTAACAAAAACAGAATGAGTAAAAAACAGAATTTAAAAAATTATATTATTGCATGCCAAAATATTTAATTTTTAATAAATTTTATGATAATATTATTTAATGCAATTCTTATTATTGTAATAAAACCTTTATACGATTGTACCATATTAAAGTCTCAAAAATGTATCTAGTGGAGCAAACCAAGTGTTTTTTAATAGTTATCCAAGAGAACCCATGAATAAAGAAAATAAAAGGCTAGACATTTTAATAGCTTTTAAAAAGTTATTGAATAAACAATCTAAATATGAAAATTTAAAAATTCTTCCCTTAAATGAATCCTAAAAAATCCTTAATTGTCAACTATATAATAAACTATAATATATAATATAATTTCATTATTAATAAACCTTAAAAAATTAAATAATAAAGTAGTGTAAATATTTTTTATATTTTTGTTAATAGAAAACATACTGATTCTGAATTAAAAGTACCTAATGAATTTTTAAAACAATTATTTTTAAGAAGTTGGTGCTAATGGAATGAAAGATTTATATCAACTGTATTATTTAAAACTGACATACTTTAATGGTCTAATGAAATATAAAAGTTACATCAATAAATAATGTAAATATAAAATTTTTAAATATCAGACTATATGTATAACAAATTATATACGCACATAAAAAATTAAACAATAGAACAAATATTTTATTATTGAAGGAATATAACTTTCTTAATAGAAAACATGAATAAGTTTATGCATGAGAGATTTTGAATCAATTTTCAAACAAATAAATTACTCTAAATGTCATTTAAAGTTGATTTAAATATTGGTGAAGAAATTTAAGAGTTACAAAATATTTTACAATTATTGTACTTCAGAAAGAATAATGGAAACAAGCTGGCCTATTTTTTTTCTTCAATATGTGGGATGGTGTTCAGAAGCAAGGCATTTCACAGACAGGTACTCTAGCTGTAGATAATATTTTTAAGAAAGTAAACTAGAAGTAGAATTATTGATAGAATATCAGAACCAGCCTAAGAAGGAGAGGGGGGCAGTGCAATGTTTTTATATGTGTGTGCATGTGGTGGTCCTTTTAAATATGAAAGAAACAGATATTTAAATAAATTACTTTATTTTCAGATATTTCTTATCTCAACTAACAATTTTATAGTTTGTCCAAATAATAATATAAAAACTTTTGACAAAAAAAAAATTAAAAATTCCAAATTTACTAATTAATATTTTTGTTTTAAGGTATTATTTAATTATTGTTTCAAAAATTATTTTTTATAGATTAATTTGTTTTATTTTAGCATGTGTTTAGATTCCAGATTTATTTAAAATTTTTTATTATGAAAGCACTAAAAAAAATGTATTGGGGGGTGGTGCTAAAATTTACCATGCACAAAGGTACTTCTTATCCACATGGAAGCACTTATTGTAATATTCTTAATAGATTTACACATTAATTAGTGCATATAAGATATGTGTTAATGCAAAAAAAAAGGAATAAAAACTATTAAAAAGTGAGTATATAATCTCTAGAAATTCTCCAATGAATATAAATTAGGAATATTTTTAAATGTTAGCTGATTTTGAAGATAATTCATATTTAACTAAAATCAATAACAAGATATTTGATATTCTATTGAGAATTGCAAGAAAGGTAGCTTTTACAAAAGAGCAAAATTTCCCAATAAATTTCATACCGAGACAAGTCAATGTATATAAAAAAAAGAGTAATATATTTTTTTTTAGAAATGATCCATTAAGAAGAAATAAATATCTAGAATTTTTTAAAATGGTACAAAAACATTAATATAAGTATAGATGGAAACACAATAGGTAAAATTAATTATAGTATTTGGATGGAATGCTTTTAACTTAGTAATAAAAAAAAATATGCCTATGTTTTTTTACAGTAAAAAACTTATAGACTTGTGATTTGGAAACTGAATAGAAGAGCAATGCAAAGATTTCAGACCACATAATGAAGAATAAAGGAATATATTTAAAGAACAACCAAAATATTCCAAAATACATAGGTGAGAGAATAAACAGGTATCACCAATATATTAAAAGAATTTAAGAGTCTAATGTGGAGCTGATCTGGATGTCCTGCATGAAGAGAAGATAATAGCTGAACAAGTAAAGATTTAAATTGGATCACAAAAGATTGTAAGACAATAGAAAAGGCCTAAATGTGAAATGGATGGATGATATAAGGAAATTTGCTGGGGAAGAGAGGCTGTTAAAATGAATTAAATTTGGAAATACCTTCTTCCTGCAATAGTTGCATAAAGAATAAAATGTTGATGAATGACATAAAAAATATAATTATGAATTAGTGAAAAACTTATAAAATAGGCCCAAAAAGTTTAAAAGTGTAAAACTACATCTTCATTGGTATTGAAAGAAAGATTGCTTCAATAGTAAAAAAAATGTAAGTATTATTAAAAAGAGAAATGAAATTATAAAATATATGGGAGTTTTTTAAAGAATTTATATAGTAATAACAAGACAACAAAAATAATCCTTGAAATATCATATATTCTGAATTGCCAAATATTTAAAATGAAAAGATAAGACATTCTGTTGAAGCTATAAAGAAGGGAAAGCTTCCCAAAATGATGGAATCTTTCTTGATATTCTAAAAAAAATATTTGAAGAAATGAAAAAAATGTTGACAAAGCTATCAAATTATACCTGATGGTAAAAAAAAAAAAAAGCAGTAGTAGCATTGACATTTAATAAAGATGATAAAAAAAAAATTGGAAATTACAGACATATCATGTTGTTGTATCAATTTTATACAAAATCTTTACCAAGATAGTTATAACTTGTCTACAGCAAATTTTGTACTATAACCAATCAAAAAAAACAAACAAACAAGCAAAAACCCAATTGAATTTAAAAATGGTTTTAGCACAATGGATGACCTTCACATATAAAAAAAGTCATAGAAATGACTAATGAAATGAGTTGCCATTATACTTTAGATTTGTAGATTATGAAGAGGTATTTGATTCTATAAGCATTTCTAGTTATTATAACTTTGGATCATTAAGGTATATAACCATTATATTGTCATAAATAAATAATCAATCAAAATAAGATTGAATCGGTCTTTATCTCCATTGAAATCTCAAGATACTATACTATACAATTCTCATACGAAATTAATACTCTCATATTCTGAAGAATATTTTTAAAACTGTAATAGCAGTGATTTTCTCTTACATATTTTTAGCATTAACGAAGGCTTTTTATAGTCATCTATATTTTGCATATATTATATTTATCTTTGCAAATAATGCTTCAGAACTTTAAGAAATGTTACAAGAGTTATCAGATTAAAGGAATAGAAGTTAATTAATATTAATAATAGGCTTAACGTTTTCAAGGATCCATGCCTCATAATCATAGCTGTAATAAATACATATAAGAAAAGAAATCATACAATTTAAATACAATAAGTAATATATATATATTTGACAGAAGCTATATTTTATTGACTCTAAGTTTCTTAAGATACTTTTTTTTTCCTTTCAGCCTATAATAACTCTTATAGTTCATAATGCTTTGAATATTAATAGTTATAAAAATTATTTTATATGTTGCACAAATCTCTTATAATGAATAAAATTTTAAAAATGTATCTATTATAATAAAGAGGATACACCAAAAAAAATCTATCTATAGATGACATTTTCCAAGAAATCTAGTGCTGCTCAGAAATGTCACAAGAAACACCTTAAAAATAATCTTTAAACAAAACAGAGACATTAAACAAAATAATGGTTGCTATTAAATAAAATAACTAATCAAAAATTGATATTTATGAATAAATAAATATATTTGTTCTAAAAAACTGAATATATATGAAAATTAACAGCAGTAGCAAATTCTCCATACAGTAGTGTCACCAAGTACAAGCCTTAGTAATCAATGGATGCAAGAAGGTTTGTGAATAAAATCCATATCTTATACCTACTCATTCAGTATCTCCAGACTAGTTTCTAGATTGTGGCTTTCATCAGTGAGGAGCCTTAGATTTGAGAGTACAGAACTCAGGATCTAATTTAACCCCCCAGCAATCCCTTTTTACTTATTTGGGTTAATTATAAATCTAGGAACTCAATATAAAAACACAATAATGTTTTCAATTCAAGCTCATCATTTGTTTGTGTAGCCAAATAAATCTGAACTCAGTTCAGCATCTATATATTTTGGTGTCTTTGGTTTTACTAAAAACCTGTCACCATTATCCTATAGGCAGGATAGGTATAAAACTATCAAAACACCACATGATCATCATTTCAATGCTTACATATTGGATGAGTAGGCACTAGATAAAAATTTTAGGGATAAACCTTCCTGAATCCATTGATTATGAAGGCTTGCACTTGGTGGCATTATTGTATGGAGAATTTGGTACTGTTATTAACAGCCCATGTAATAATAAGAAATGGTGTTCATATAACAAAATAAATTATTAATAAATATTTAAGAATTTGGTCTTTAAACAAAACAGAGACATGTAATAATAAGAAATGGTGTTCATATAACATTTTAATGTACCTTCTTATTCCATTTATAAGATAATGGTGACTGTGGTTGTATAGATGCTGAGTTGAGTTCAGATCTATATGATTATTGAAGAAAATGAGCTTTAATTGAAAATATTTTTCTGTTGTCATATTGGGGTACTAATTTTATAGTTAACCAGATGGATGCTATTGAGTTGCATTAGATCCTAAGATCTAGGTGTGTTACTCTCAAATCCAATGCTTTTTACTGATGAAAGCCATAATCTAGAAACTAATTCTAGAGATATTGGACGAGTAGACATTAGATTATGAATTTTATGCACAAAAAATCCTGCATCCATTGATTATGAAGGCTTGCAATTGGTGTCACTACTGCATGGAGAATTTGCTAGTTATTAACAGCTTATGTAAGCATATGAAATGATAATTATGTGATGATTTGATGGATTATATATGAAAATTATTTTTCTATAGTAGGGTAGATCTCAAAATTCTTGAATCACAGCTCTAGTTCTGCCACTCTATATTTTATGAATTGTAGAGCAATAAACAACTCAATTAGTTTTGCCATACATTGACAGATTCTAGAGGTAAATGTTCATGAATTGTATCCAATTCTTTCAGTTTTAGTGCTCAGACTTTTTTATGAATTTCCAAGTAATAAACCAGTTACTTTTTTGTTTTCACATCACGTATTTTTTAATATTTGCTAATTTAATTATTGAACACTTATTTAAAATACATGTATACATATATTCATCTTAGTTTGTGGATTATTTTCAACCTCAATTAGAGAGTATAAATGCTTTGATAATGTTGAATGCTATGTAAATAGTAGTAGTGCTATTGATAAAGAATATTAAGCAGAGACATCTATTTGTTAAAGAAACACAGACTGAAAAACATAACATGGAAGTGTATTACCAAGCAGAGACATCTATTTGTTAAAGAAACACAGATTGAAAACATATCATGGATGTGTATTATCATTAATAATCAAAATTATCCCAAATTCACAACTAAACCAGACTAGTCAAGAAAAGAAACTGTAAAACACTACCAATCGTTTCACTGTTGCAAGCAGACTTCTCAAGTGTAAAGAACTACAAAATCATAACATATTTAAATTAAACATTACCCACAATTCTACTCACCTTTCATACATCCTTAATATTAAAAGAACTTTTAAATAAGTTAATTGCTTCAGAATCATGAATTTTTAAAAATAAAGTGTCTTTAATTCTTCTTTTTATTTCATTTCTCTCAAAAAAGACAACCTTTTAGCTTCATCAAAATTAGTAATATGGTCTGTATCTTTATTCTTTCATTTAAGCTCAAACTACTCTTATTAAGAGTGTATGAAGGATAAGTGGAATTGTGGATAATGTTTAGTTTAAATATTTGTTATTTTATAGTTCTTTACACTTGAGAAGTCGGTCTGTAGCAGTAAAACCATTGATAGGGTTTTAGAGTTTATTTTCTTGGCTAGTCTGCTTGAACTATGAATTTGGGGTAATTTTGATTATTTATTGATTAGTTTAACTTTATGCTTTTAATGTTAACCATTAATAAGTAAATATAAAGAAAGGACAATATCAAAAAGAAACATAAGGAAATAATCATGGGCATAGCTTGATGGGCATTAATTGTTTTATTGTGAAGACTACACAATGATTACTTTTTTATTTAAACTAAAAAAAAAATCCTATAATAAAAAACTTATTAGCAAGTTAAATCAGTCTCTGGAAAACACAGCTGTCGAGTACAGAGTTATTTTTTCTATTCTCGATTCTCACTAGAAATATATTATTTTTTATTAAACACATTTATACCAAGTGGCATAATAGAAAACAGGTTTGATAAGTCTAAAAAAGTTTACCATTAGCCATAATAACCATGCAATTTGCTAGCATTTGAACAATATTCAAATGATGATTAGATATTTGTTTTTAGCTAAGTTCTAATTTTTTAAAAAAAAAAGCTGTTAAAGACCATAACAGGTTTGCAATGGATCCAGCAATGTATTCTATGGTTAAATAAAAATAACTTTTCAGCAATACGTGATGTGATTAATAAGCTTCTCCTTAAACAAAGTCAGAAATTAAATATGTCTTCCCTCTAGATCCATTATATATATATCTTCACTAAATATATCTACTTCTTGCTTATTATCCAATCATTTTTCCAATTCTGATTCATTTCTTTCTTTAACTTCTAACAACTTATTGTGCCATCTAGTGTTCAATAAGAGCGTTAAAATTATTTATCAATAATAATAATGAAAAAAAAATATAGCTGTCGTTATGAATTTATCATCAATCATTTGAAACTACAATGAAGTTTATAATGCAAATTCTATTGATGAGGGTGAAAATTAATAACTCAAATCTGAAAGTCTAATTTGGTAGTGAATTGATTAATCAATAAAAAATTAGATTAGATGATCTTAATAGTAATAATATCGAAATTGTACATGTAATGAGATATTGCAAAATTATTGCATATTTATTAAAAAGTTCTTTTCAAAATAAATAAATAAATATAAATAACATTCGAATGTTATTTTACAACCAACTCTACATCGATGAACCAAAACAAAAACACGCTCATACAAATGAAAACACAATCAAAAATTTATTCCTGTTAAAAAAAAAAAAAAAGGGAGGGGGGGATTTATTCAATAAGTTAACATATTTCGAAAATAATAAAAGCAATATAAAACAATTAAGATAATTATGACTTGAATTTATTCAACATGAATCAATATTTTTAAATGCATTTTGTGTAATTTCCAAATGGAAGAAATTAATCAAGAACTATATATATATAACGTATTTTATTATTGATTAATTGAATGTTTACCATTTCGTAAGATTTAAGCCCACAACAACAATTTACTAACTCAAACAAAAAGGTAAGTACTTTAGTTATGACTGCAGTGAAAAAGTTTCAGTTGCTCATAATATTTATAGTTACATGAAATAACTTGGATATATATTTGTGTTAAACTTACATTAGCATGTTTAAATAAATGGTGCATATTTTATTAATTACTGTTTATAAAGATTCAATATAAAAATCTTAGAATGCAAGCAATTTGTTAAATCATTTTTGTGTGGTGCAGTGATTGAATATCTACCTGTATTCCCATGAGTCGGTATTCAAATCTAGACCAGTTCTTTTTGTAAAGCTTCATCCAAGTTTAGGATTTTTTGCAGATATTTAATTCACAGTCAGTTTAGACAACCATCTAATTTTGGTAAATTAATGTCTGGCTATTCATAGTTAGAAAACAAAACAAAAATTGAAATTACCCAAACCTTACCAGCCAGCAATTGGCAGATTTGGGGAGTTTCTTCTTCATTTGTTTCTCAGTGTGTTAAGAGATACTGAAAAGTGCATTACTGTACAGTAAACTATTTTATTTTTAACACACTAAAGCAACAGTGGTTGAGATAATATTGTTTCAATCTTTGCAGACTGATTTGCCATTAAATGCTGTTAAGTAATCAATGACTCTTGGTAATTATTAAAATGGGATTCTACCTATTTATAGTTGCTTTAATGTTTTCTTTTAATTATATATATTTCAAATGGAAGCAAATCAACTCTTCCACAAGTTATGGATAAATAACACTCAGCATCAACAAATGGTAAAGAATAGAATGAATCAACTTATCCATTAAACTTTCAACTTTTATATGCTTTTTTTTTTGCTGACATTCTTAAAAATTAAGAGTGGAAATGATAAATTATCCTAATTTAAATACTCCATTAATCATTTCTAAATTGCAATTGCTCAAATAGAGGATAGAACTGAACCTCATTATTAATAATCTTTGTAACAGTAATCAAATATTTAAAAAAAAATAAGAAATTTTATTAATTATTCAAAATGTTTATGTTTAATTTAAAAAAGCAAGATATATCAATCTTTAATTGGGTTTAAAGATTATATCTGGTTGTGAACGCTACAATAATCTCCAACTTAATAAATGATTAGTAATAAATATTAATATATTTATTTGAAGTGAATTGCAGAAAAGTTGTAAGTGCAAAATGTATGACACTTGTAAATCAAATTATAATAACTGAATATATATATATCAGGGACAAAGGCTTTATGTATTTAAGAGAATAGGTGCTTCCATAGAAGAATTGATTAAAAAAGTTCAAAAGCTTTAACTAAAATTCAATTTTAAAAAATTCGCTAAAATATGTAGATATTCAACACCACAAAATTAATAAAACAAGTTGCTCATATAAATGTAAAAAAAAAAAAAATTGAATTATTTTTATACAAGATAAAAAATGAGTTTGACCATCACATTATTCGTTGATTATAAGAAGTTCAAACAATGTTAAAGTTAAAACTTAAGAATGTTAAAAGCATTTGGAAGCTAAAAATATCTTAATAATGTATTATCTATACTTAAACTAGCCATGATCTGATTAACAGATAAGAGAGTTCCATATTTTTCTCTAAACTATTTGTGAAACATAAAAAAGAAGAATGAACAATTCAAAAACATTATTTTTTATATGGAATTTCTGTTAACTTTCAATTTTTTTTACCAACAGTTGAACTGTTTTTATATAAGGCAAATAATGAGTTTGACCATCGCATTATTGACATTATTCATTGATTATAAGAAGTTTAAACAATACTAAAATGTAATTAATAATTAAAACCTAAAAATGTTAAAAGCATTTAGAATATAAAAATATCGATAAAGAGTTCCAGACTTTTCTAGATGTATGTAATATGTATATATTAGCTATTATGTAAAAAATATTGTGGCAAGTAAAATAAAAACATTATAAAAAAAGAGATTATGTAGTGTGCTACTGTTCATAAAAAAGTCATGCTTCGTCACTGATATATATATATTATAGTTTTAAGCATCCATATAATAAAATTCTTAACAAACTTATTCAGCACAATTACTGAAACTAAGATTATGTGTGCTTTTTAACTTTATAATAATTAATTGGCAGTAGGAATTCATTAAAGGTAAATTAATATATATATATGTGCTCTGCACACTGGTAATGAAGCTATTAATAAATTGTCAAAATTTTTACTGCCAAGTGCTTTCGGGACAGTCTACAGTCCCATATTCATGGCGAGTTATTCTGTTAACAACTGTAAAACTATGCAAATTTTATGCAAATTTATGTGCAGATGTTACGTGGACCATTTATGAGATAGGCAATAGCAGGCCTCTCTTCTGTTGATTGCCGATGGGTCAGCCGCAATGAAGTAAGCTTTCCTAACTTTACGTTTGGTATCATTTGTTTCAGAGCAAACAACACTGGCTAAGCATTAATGAAGTAAAATCTTAACTAAAGGTAAATTGTAATTTTGTATTTACATTAACTTGAAAATAGTTTGTCACTGAGTAAAAGGCATGCATCACAAAAGAACAATAAAAGGAAAAACAATATTCCATTCATTTTACTTTCCAACTGTTAATAGATCAATATCTAATTACTAATCAATATTGGATAGTAAATTTTCCATATATTCTCAACCTCAATTTAAACCCAGCTCATGGAAATGGTAGAAATGTATACTATTATTATGCTAAAAGGGCTACATAAAGGTAAAAACAGTTTTCAAATAATTTATTGCATGGCAAAAGCCTCTTAAATAATTTCTCACTCTAGAGAAAGAGAAAAGAAGGCCTTAAAATTAAGTTATTCTTGACTTACATACATTGTTATTATTGTAGGTTAGATCATTAATGAGACTGATGTTAAATAATTTGTGTATAGTCATCATTAATTATCTGTAGTGAATTGATTCAGTGAATATTATTTTTCTCATGAAAATTATTTGGGATCTATAATTTTTTTTTCATTAATTAATTTTTTTCATAACAATTTTGTTTATAACCATGATCTGTTCATTCTACTCAAGCACAGAAGTGATAATTTATTAGGTGAGACATTGAATCTTTGTACCATGATTCAAGCACTTTGGGTATAGTGGATATTTTAGGATTTACTAACTGATGGTAAAACGTCTTGGAAAAATTGTAAAACTGAACCTAGTCCTCCACCAAAAGCAATTGTAATTTGTTTAATAGTTCTAAAATATATATCTTGTTTTGAAAAGGAAAAAAAAACCTAAAAAAAAAACCATTTTAATCATAATTTGATTACCAAATTTATTAATTTCAACTAATAATTTTTATTATGATTATGAACATGAAACACTTTGATTTTATTACAAAAGCAAATAATCATATCAGCATTATAAAAGTTCAAAATACGAGATGTTAAATTTTGATCAAAACTATAAAATGACCAAAGAAATACTAATGAAAAGTTAAATTATAAAGCAGGCAGATAGATCAGTTACAGAAATTAATACAAAGAAAAATAAAGATAAACTGAATTTTCACTTTTATATTGGATTAGGAAAGATAATAAAATACGATATCCATAATAAAATTATTTACATTACCATATAAAGTTGTAAATATTAATTTATTAAGCGCCTGGTCAGCATGTAAGTACATATATATTTAAGGCTATAACCTTAATACTATGTGCCTTGAGTGTTCAATTTGCCACTAGAGGGACCTCTGCAATTAAAAAGTAGATTGAAGATAAGAGTGGTCACTCTTATCTTTATAAAGTTGTAATCTTGTGTGAAGATTTTCAGAGGTTCATCTAGTGGCAAATTGAACACTCAAGATGCATAGTATTAAGATTATAGCCTTAAATATTATATGTACTTACATTACCATAGCAAAATATAAATAATCAGAAAATAGCAGTTATTTTACTTATCGGTAGTTTTGGTCCAAGTTTCTAAAAACATCAAGTAAAATTTGAGCATCTAATTGGCACAATAATTTCATTCAATTGGCCAAACAAATTTTAAATATGGTAACTGCAATAAATAGGAATATATATATATATATTTAGCAACCTTTAGCTTTAGTATCTGCAAAGGCAATTTATGCATTCAGAAACTGAAGATAAAGCTTTCTTTAGAAATACACTCATTATTAATTGATTGGTCAGAAATGATAAATCAATACTATAAAACAAAACTCCTAAAAGTATGTAAACAAAATAACAGGAACACAATCCATGTTGATTTTATAATTTTAGTAAATAGCAAAGAAGTGAAGAAATATAAAACTATAAAATTATATGAAGAATTCTAAAGAATATCAGATCTGATAAGTTATCCTGAACTCAAAAGAGATAAAAGAGCAAAACTTAATAAAATCATCATGGTAAAAAAATCAGCATCAATGCAGTGATTGACAGACAATAAGGAAAGTTTGTGCCTATCACATACTAAATTGGAGCAGAACCAATTACAGGAAAATCAATCTATATTTTAACATTTTTATGTTTATCAAAATAATTTGCATAAACGTCAACAAAGAAAACACATTTATGGTTACATTACTTCTACCCATTCTGTGATATATATAATGTCATATTCAGTAGTGACACACACACACAAAAAAAAAAACAGAAATAAATAACTGGAGATATATCATATGGTTAGAAAAATTATCTGTTGCACTTTTTCAATCATTGGAAAGGTTTATATCTGGAAATCATTAATAACCTCATAAATTAAATGACTTTTAACCAGTAATGAAACATATTAATGGAACTACTATAATCTAACCCATGATATACTGTAAATATTATTTTTTGACAATATTATTATCAACCTGCAATATTTAACCAAAAAAAAAAAGACTTGGATTAAATCTCAATTCTCACACTCTGTGTTCAAATGTATATGATCTGCTCAGTAATAAATAATCATTTGTTTATATTATATTATTTTACAAAATATTCAACTTTATAAAGCCTACATAGTCAAATACTAATTTACATGAGGATATTTGTTATCTATCCTCTATAGCTTTCTACTCCTATTCATGTAATTTATAAAATAGTGATCTTCTCTAGGCATTAGAATAGCTTAATATATTGCTGGAAACATTTCCGATGTTGTATAATTTTATTTGATTATACAAGCTTCACTCGATGTAAATATAAGCCACCTATAATATTAAGACAGATATCATGACTATTTACTTCTATTACTTTGTTTGATGCATGCAAGAAAAATAAAGATGTTATTATACAAAAAAATGAATTAGTTTTACAATTTAATAAAGGGATAGAGGAAGGTGTGATTAAAATTTATAACACATCTCTAAATTAAAATGGTTGAATGAATTATAATAAGAGGATAGGAAGCAATTATTAATACCATTGGCAATAATCAAATAATATTCTGTTGACTAGTTAGTCTAACATGTTCGGTGAATATATATACTTATTAAATAAAAAAACTAACATTGTTCCTATTGAAAATCTAAATCAGTTCAGCTTAAGTATTTATAGATTCTAATGCATTATTTATAGTGCACACATTTAAAAAATAATGGAGATCAAATAATACAGATCAAGAAATCAGAAAGTGGCGCCATATGTCACAAACTTAAATCAAATGTTATCATATTGAGAGTAGCAGATCCCGTGGCTCAGACTATTAGTCAATGACAATCTTTTCCAATGTGAAAATCTATCATAACTCTGAAAAGATAAAGATCAGAAAGTTTTTTTTTATATTGTTGTTTAAAAATAAAAAAAAAGGCAGTTAAAAAAAAAGAAATGGAAAGAGCATTTCCATTTAGTGATCTAATAAAATACAGTAACTACAAGAAGAAAAAAGTTATCAAAGGAACAAAAAAAAAAGATTGATGTTAGAAATCGTTTTATTATTCCTATTACAACCATAATAATAAAAAGACTTAACTCTAAGATAAATGAAATCTTAAATGTTGTATTTATAATCTACTTAGAGATGTTAAATGATTGTTAAAAAAATAACAAGTTGTTGATTGTATATATATATGACACATATTTACTAAGCTTAAAATCTTCTATTGCAGATTTGAACTAAGCAGATGATTTTTTTCTTAGATAACCAACCTACAGAAAATCTATCTAGCGAATCAATGGCTATTTCATTACTTAGGTGGTTTATAAAAGACTTGCACACCTTCACCACTCAGCAATTGACTAGACTGGAAGTATTGTATATTTTCTCCATAATTTCTCTGTAATCCTGTATAGTTTGGTGCATGGATAGACCTCCACATGATGGTGCTTAAGCTCCATGATTGTGCCCATTTCTGTCACTTTCTGTGTTCAAAGTTCTTGTGAACTGAAAAATAATCCACTTCTCCATTTCTCTGTAAAGAGCATCTGCAGAGATTTTTAAATGCTGCTTATAGCTTCCTAGTATGTATATACTATATGTTACTAAAAAAATGTCAGTTAAATGAAAAGTGAGTTTATTAATGTCAAAAACTCAAAGAAATTATATTTTACTAAGCAACGAAAAAAAATTACTCATTAAACAAAATGGAATTTGGCAATTCATTTTAATCTTAATATGAGCTTTTCCTATTTTATCATTTGTCCATTAGTATATAAAAATAAATAGATATTAAAATAATACGATAAAGTGACAATATTCAGCCACCATTGATATTAGTTTGCCATAAATCTATGAAATTCTTGTTAAGATGCTTATATGTCAAAAGTAGTATTTAGTTTGTAATAGCATAAATTAAAAACCCTAGTGTGATTCATTCAAAAATTGGAAATATATTTATAATTCATTATATAATAAAAAGTCTATATGTGTAAATGATTCAATTATTTGTTTTTACTTAGTGGAAAAAAGTGAAACAAAAAATTACATATTTGGTGAATCAAATAAATCACGAGATGAGAACAATTGTGTATAAAGTTTTCAGACAGGCCATTTACACATGTCCAATAATTCCTACTATAATGAACACAAAGGAGGCCCATCTATAATTACAGTAAGTGATGTTTTTGATTCCTAAAATAGTTATCATTAATTATAAAAGCAATAAAAAAATAGCCTATAATTTTTTTAGTTGATTATTTTAAAGTAAAATTTTGAGCTGAAAGTCTAATTTGTAACTGTGTGAAGACATTATCAACAGTAAATGTCTAGCTCTGTTATTGTGTACAAAAATTTTCTTACATAAGTATTTTTGATTTTAAAAGTATGTTTCTCACAATTTTTCAACAAAGACAAAGATGAGAAAATAACTCTATTGGAGAGTCTGCACTTAAAAATATTTGTGAGATTAGCTGTATGAATCAAAAAGCAACTTTATGTATAAGAGATGATAATCTGGATCAACTGATGAGTGTTGGTTCAACACGAAATATATATATTGGTGATTAGTTGTCTTTTCTACATGTGTGTGGTCATGTGTATCAGTAGTATGAGATAGTGTGAATGGTTGAAGTGGTTTGAAAGTCTGAGTTCAAATCCCCTATATTTATTTCTTAGCATAAGTATCACTTTAGGCAATAAGAAATAAAAATTCATTTTATTCAGCTATCATAGTTCATGAAGCAGCATGAATTTAAAAAAATACATTGTTATGTTTTCAAAAGATGACTTTTAATCAGTCTTTCATTTAGTGAATTGGTCTAACATAAACACTGAGAGAGATGAAACGAAAACACACATTTCTTATTCAAGCCATAACAAATTATTTGACAAACTAAAAAAAGTTATATCAGAAAATATATATGGCCATCAAGTAACTTTGCACTATCTAGAAAAAACTTTCAAAATTTTTTATTTGCAACATTTGTTTTTTTGCAGTATATACCCACACCCACAAATATATATATATATATATTAATAAAATAAAACTAAAGTTAGCTATATAAAATTTCTTGTACTAATATTAATTATATAAACAAATATTAAGCTATTATCATCTTATAGTGGATTCATAATCCCTAATAGCATATAGAAAGTATTTGGTCAATTAAGAGCAGTGGACATGCAGAAATTTACTTTAGTATGTATTTATATAATTAATAATGTTATATATATATATACTTAAGTTAGATGTAATTAAAGGGGATTTAAATCCAGACAGTCCATCTTATGCAACTGACTCACATGATCACAAAGATATGAAAAAGATAAATGATTTCTAATACACCTATTTTGTGCTGAACCAGCACTCATCAATTAGTGTAAAAATTTTTACCCTCTTAATTCTTGTTCTAATTTATTGCATATAATATCTTTCTATTACATTATAATAGGATATTTACATCTTAGAATAGATATGCGGTATTAGTTCAGTCTGTTAGCCCATTTGTTCTATATAACTATAGTATTCTGAGATTGTCAGAGAGGCCCAAAATAAAAAGAAATTCAGTTCTAAATATTAATTAGCAGTCATTGCTAAAAAGTACTATTTGTTAAGAAAGGCCTTAATATTAATCTAGTCAATAAATTAAAAAGCAAGACTCAACTGAGACAGTTAAACAAAGGACAATTAACAGGCTAGTGCTGGAGTAAAGAGGAGTAGAACTGCTGTATGGGATTACAAGATAATGATGAAAAATATAAACAATTTAATCCTTTATTGATATCCTAAATTGTTTACACCAAAGAATAAGATTTTGTTTCAGTTGCAGTGAGCATATGATTCATCTTGTATCATTTTATTGACTATATTATTAATGCCTTTAAATTGTAATGAATTAAATTTTCTTTGCCCTTAGTTATATTTCACAAATACTAGCCAAAAACTTATAAACCATTGATGTGAAATAAAATGTTTAGCATTGTAATTACATAAAATTCTTCTATGTTATTGAAAATTCTTTGCAAATGAACTGGTAGATCCATATAAAAAAGTATAAAACATGACTTCATATCAATGGCATTAGGGCAATGTTGTACAAAATATTAAGAGAATAAAATATTACATAATAGTTTTATGTTCCACTTTTAGTATTCTTATTACAATAGAATTTCTTTGAAACATCATATGCAATAATTCACTTAAAATTTAGTTGTAACTACTATATAGAACCACTACAATTAAAATCTTTTTTAATCATCAATGTTCTTTTCACTTGAATTCAATTTATATATATATATTACAAAAAATGAATCAATGTTATAGGAAAGTTTTGGCAATTTTAAAGTCTATTTAATGATATAAAAAATACTAGTTATCTTCAGAGTGTATATGCTACATAATGTTATATCTAAATTTATCTTTGATAAAAAAAATCATGACAATTAGTAAACATTCATAAATGAATGCAGATATTCTAATTTCCAATGAAAAAAAGATGAGCTGGGGAGAAAGAGAAAAAATATATAAAACAAAACAAAACAACAACAAAAAAACACTATTGGATTCAGAATTGGCTGAATCTAATTATAATAGTAAAATATAGTCTTACAAACATACAATCTCATTCTCACAGCTAGATTAATGATGATCAGTATAAAGAGATAACCAGTGACATTAGAGGCTCATGATAAACAGTCATTATGTAATCTGTGTGACTGACTCAAATAAAGCAAAAGTAATGAAGAGGTAACAAAATAAAAAAGATAAGAAACATTAGATGGATTGTTTGGAAAAAGGATTTAACTTTTCCTGACTCAACATCTTAACCAAAAAAATAGCAAGAGGTATCACTCTTTGGGTAATACACTTAAAAGTTATAGTTGATTCAATGCATCAAAATAAACAATCCTTAAAAGATGTGTGATATCTACCAACATTTGTTTCTCTGGGTTTAGATCTTTTCTAAACAGATCTTATATATCTAAAATTTAATAAATATTATATATTTAATAATTATTCTTCATGACATATTAACTTGCAAATGTAGTTTTTAAGTTTTAAGAAATAAATTGGTATCAAATACTATCATATAATCATTACCATCAACATATGTGGTAGCAAATGAAAGCCCTTAATGTTGAAATTTAAATGTTACCATTAGTAATTAATTTATTTGTTACATATTATGATATAAATCTAAATCTCGCTGATTTAGCATATTTTTATTTTAAAATAGTAATTTATCTGAAAGCCAACTTTCAATTCGATCAAACATACAAAAGACTATATTAAAAAATAGCTGAAACGTTGGTGCTTAGTTATATTTTTATAATAGTCACATAAAAATTAAGCTTTAAAAAAAAGTTTGGTGTACTTATTAATATATATGTGTGTGTGTGCGTACACTTTAAAATATATCCATGGTAAGATTATTTAATTATAATTTGGTAAGTTTAATGCCTACTTGCAATTTATTTTAAAGTAAAATATTTTATGTCTATCTAAGAAGTTAATATTTGATTCTATTATCCTTTTCAAGAG
Source organism: Epiperipatus broadwayi (assembly GCA_028023455.1). NCBI lineage: Eukaryota > Metazoa > Onychophora > Udeonychophora > Euonychophora > Peripatidae > Epiperipatus > Epiperipatus broadwayi. Next base: position 18,291,124 of record JAQFVV010012398.1, on the reverse strand, counting down.
AAACTTTTCTTTTTCTTCTTTGAGAACATTTGCTTTTTAAATGTCCCCTTTCCTCTACTTCTGTGTTTGTATATATATAAATCTATCATTTTAATAAATATTAGCTTCTTTTTTATTATAAAAATTATACCCATCATGAGGAGCAATTTAAATTTGTTAAAATAATGAAAATTTGTAATTAATTAATTATTTTAAAAGTAGGAATAATATTCAGGTACAATATCATTAATTTAAAATTCTTATTAACCAAGAGGGTGTGTGTGTTGGATTTGTGAATTTTTTGGATTTCAAGGGTATATCCTTTAAGATTCTCACTGTAAACCATAGTTGTTTAAAATAGGAGAAAAACAAACTGTGTTATTGAGTTTAATAATTCATAAGAATTTACTGAAAAACGTTTGTAAATTTGAGTACAAAAGACTTTATTTATCATAAAAAATTAAAAATCACTTTTGAAATTTTGTTTAGAATAATAAATATTTTAAAATAGTGTTTGGATTAATGATATTCTACTTGTATTATGTACTATTAATTTTGATGTTTTAAATATTATATTCAGGAAATATTACATTGCTAATTTGTGTGCTTTATTTTCTATTAAATTCTTAATAAATAAAATTCAGTGTATTCTTTCTTCTGTCATACATTTTATATCTGACTGTGCATTATGTGGGTGTGATTTATCTGACATTGATATTTTAAGAACAATGCTCTGTGTGCTCTGTTTAAATCATGAATTGTAAACAAAGGATATGATTAAGATGGAATTGGTAATCCAGCACAATGGCAACTCATAGTCATTTGTCCTTTCTATAACTTCTCTCAGTACCTGGATATGATCTACTGTACTAAAACCACTTTTAAATCTAGTTCTTTTGATTGATAGAAATCCAATGTTCTCTGTAGATGAATTGTAATTATCTTGATAAAAATTTTGTATAAAACTGATAAAAGGCTGATAAGTCTGTAATTTCTAATATCTTCTTTATCACCTTTGTTAAATATTAATATTAATACTACATTCCCCAAGCACCTGCTACATCTTTATCATTTAGACATTTGATATATAACTTTACTAAAAAAATTCTATTTCTTCACCTGCTTCTTTTAATATATCAATTATAATTCCATTATTACCTGGAACCTTTCCTTTCTTCATACATTTAATTGCATATCTCATTTCTTCATTTAAAATTCTGGGCAATTCAGAAGATGTAATAGATATAGGAGGTATTTGTTCTTTATTACTATATAATTTTTGATAGAAGTCTTCTACCCATTTCATGATGTCATCTCTCTTTTTAGTAATAATTCCAATTTTTTTCTTATTGCAGATATAAACTTCCTACCAATACCAAAATGTTGTTTTACACTCTTTAGACTTTTATTTTCTTCCACAGCTTTCCTTGCTAATTCACAGTTATACTTTTTTATATCATTTTCAACTCTTTTCCATACCATTTTACAAAATTTGAGGTATTCAATCCTTTTTAATGTATCATTTTTGTATAGCTTCATATTCCTTCTTTTCTTCATAAATTCTCTAGTCTCAGTAGAAATTTTATTGGTCAATTGCTGATTTTTTCTACCAGCTATCTTTGTTGCAGTTTTTAAAGTGTATCAGTTATTTTCTTATTAATTTCATTCAAATCTGAATCATGTCAAAATCTACTAATACTTGAAACTGATTTGTAAGTTCTAATTTAAATTCATTAGAATGTTTCTGAAGATTAGGAATATCAACTGCAAATATTGTTTTTCTTAATAATTTTTGTCTCTCTAGTTTTGCATTAACACGTATTTTACATCTTACTAATCGATGATCACTTCCTGTGTTAAATTTATTAATAACATTACAATCTTGAAATATGTATTTTCTGTTAGTCAAAATATAATCTAATTCTGCTGTATCTTCATTTGGATGCTTTCATGTCCACTGCTTTTTAACATTTTTTTCAAAAAAAGAATTCATAATATAAAGTTTTTCTTTTTCTGCAAACTCCACAAGTCTCTGACCTCTCTCATTTCTATTATCATAACCAAAATTATCTACAGCACTTTCATCTTTCCATTTGTTTACAAATTCTAGCATTAAAGTCTCTTGTAACAATTTTAAAATGTTGTTTACTCTGATCAAAAACCTTTTCTACATCCATATAAAAATCTTCTACTACTTCATCACTATGAGAACTTGTTGCGGCATAAACCTGAATTACCTGCATTTGGTATTTGCTATTAAGTTGTATAATCAATCTTGCCACTCTGTCCAACACACCATAAATCTCCACAATGTTGTTCTTCCACTTTTTATTTATAATGAATCCTACTCCACTTGTCTTGCCAATATTTGTGCCTTTATAGTAGAGTACATGTCCAGTTTTTAAATCAATTGTCTCTTTACCTTTTCTTTGAATTTTACAAAGTCCAATAATGTCCCATTTGATATAAGACAGTTCTTCCAATTTTTGCAATCTTCCTTCACTTGAAAGTGATCTGCAGTTGTAAGTACCTAAATAAAAAGTCATCATCAAATGGCAGCCTGTGTCCCCAATCAGGGGATTCTTAGCACCCTCCATCTTCACCACCAAACCATTGCCTTGGTTGGTAACTTTACAGCCTCCTGGAAATAAAGCCAATATTTATTTTTGTCTGTCACGATTTTATATATTTATTGGAAAAATATTTATCATTTACACATACATTCATTCTGCCTTATCAGGCAACTGAGAAGAAAACCCATAGTGTTTCTTGATCTTAAACTCAGAGCTAAAAAGCCAATAAACTCACCATGCTGGCTAATGTGTGTTGGTGAGCCACCCATCCATGTTCATATAATATATGAATAATCACATAGTAATAACAGCTGCAATGACAAGAATGTATGGGGTGGATATTAGGAATTTGCCCTGCTCGGTTTCTTTAAGGCCTCCAAGAGAAATCAAAGGGTCTCCTTTCAGTTAATAGCAAACTCTTTTCTGCAGATTATGAAAAGGCATTTGATTCTATAAACATTCCTTTAGTGATTAAAGAATTGGATCATCAAGGTATAGATCCAGGATATTGCTTAATTTTAAAGAATATTTATAAAAATGCAACAGCAACAATTAGATTACATATGATACTAAAAAGGTCAACATTGAGAAGGGTATAAGACAGGGTAACTCCATATCTCCAAAACTTTTTACAGCAGTGCTGCATGAATATATTTTGTGGATTAAAATGGGAAACTAAAGAAGTGAAAGTAAATAGAGATTATTTAAGTCATTTAAATTTCGCAGATGATGTAATTGTTTTTGCAAATAATGCTTTAAAGCTGCAGGAAATGTTGCAGAAGTTATCAGATAAAAATAGGAAAGTAGGACTAAAGATAAATGTTAAAAAGACTAAAGTAATTTTAAATGGATTTTCTCAAAATATAAAAATAAAGATTGATTATGATGAGTTAGAAGAAGTTAACAACTACAAATATGTTGGTCAGATTATTAATACAGATGGAAACATAATGGATGAAATTAATCATAGAATTAAACTTGGTTGGAGTGCTTTTGGTGGAAATAATTTGATACTAAAAGGAAATATGCCTATGAGTTTGAAAGGGAAGGTTTTTAATAAATGTGTTTTACCAGTTCTTACTTATGGATCTGAGACTTAGACACTTAATAGAAGAGCAATACAGAGACTTCAGGCCACTCAAATAAGTATGGAGTGATGCATGTTGGGAGTAACAAGGAGAGATCAAAATGCAATATATGGATAAGAAAACAAACAGATGTTACTAACCTCATTGAAAAAATTAAAAGACTGACATGGAGTTGGAATGACCATATTATTAGAAGAGATGATAATAGATGGACAATTGAAATATTAAAATTGTAAGATGGATGGATGAAATAAAAAAGTGTGCAGGGGTGATGTGGAGAAGAAAAGCTAAAGATTGGAGAAAATGGATAAAGGTTGATGATGATGATGGTAATCCAGACATTAGTGTCTAATGGGAATTCAGGCCATTAAATAATGAATAATCTGGTTATAAGCCTAAAAATTAGATAGAGATCTTTATAGAAAGTATTTGATGAAGCATGTTGCAGCAGTAATTATTAAACTTTAATATAATCATGTCAAGTTATTGCACATTAATATATGATTGTAAATAAAGAAGTAAAAAATCCTGAACATTATAAATCATATGGCTAATTAACTTTTATCTGATCATTATCACTTTAGTTCTAAACCCAAACCCACTACATATATTTTGGTGTATTATGTTGCAGATATAAAAATATATAAGAAAGTAATTAATATTTTAAACCTTCTCATTGATTATCTCAAATTTTAACACTATTGCATATAAAATGTCTAATACATTATTATCATTTTATTTACCATTATAACATATATTTTAAAGTTACTTCCATGTGTTATATATTAGTATATGCTTTATCACATTTATCTTCTGTCCTGTTCTTTGTCAGTTATAATATAATACATAAATATAGTAATTAAGTATTACACTGAAAAGACGTATGCAACCAATCTAATTAATTCATAGCTTTCATAGTATCTTTTTCACTTTGCATTTCCTTTTTAATTAAGAACTTGCCATAAAATAAACATTGATTTTTGATGACCCTATTTGTCTATTCACAAATCTTTCTACATATTGTATGGAAGTAGATGCAAATTTCCGGACCAGAATTGATTATAAGGCAATAATTTAAAAAAATCATGACTATTTTAATAAAATCTTTAACAATCTGAAAAAAAATCTTTCACAATCTTTTTGGTTGCAATCTAAGATCAGAAGATTTTAAACAATAGATATCAATGTATTGACCAGGCTTGACCATCAGAAACGTATTTAAAAATATACTGACAGTTCGTGAAAAGTTTTTAGAGATATTATCCAAAAAAATTTAGATTACAGGCATATGCTAAGAACACATACCCATTTGCTGACCGGAAATCCTCATTAGCCAAATACCTAAAAAAAAGTGTTTTCATGAATGTTTGTGATGATAGTGTTCTAATTGTATTTTTATATTGGACTATTTCCACCATCTAATATATGTATTGAATATCTTTAGAAAAATTTAACTTTATTTAAATATTCCAAATACATTCAACAGTTAGTAACAGCACATCAAACAGGTTAGTAGTGTTTCGAGAGGTATTTTCCCCTCTTCTTCAGATGTTTCTGGCATCACCAGTGACAGTACTAGCATGGAATTCGAACCTGGGTCCTTAGATTTTTGATTATTGAATTTTAAGGTAATGCTCTAACCAACTGAGTCAATAGAAATTTCATATACTTATCTATGATGGAAGTAGTCCAATATGAAAATACAACCCAAAAACAACTTTGACTATCCTTGCAAAATATTGAACTAGCTAAAAACAAATGTCCTAGATTAACTCTAACTTTAAATTCCAGACTACAGACATGCCTTAAGACATTATCTTTTATGCTATGAAACATTTGCTCAGTCAGTTGTGTAGCACTCCGGAATAATAGTAGGAATTATTTTATGTAACCTGATTAAGTATAAATAATTTTGTGAGTTGTAAATATAATATTTAAAACTTATTAAAACTATAAGGTAAATGAAATATATGAATAATAAATACTATGAATAAAAATGTAAACGATCCAAAATAGAATGACGTAATAAGTGACAAATCTTTTAATAATAACAAAAAGCAATAATTGAAAAGAATATTTAAAAAAATGTATTGGAAAATATTTTTTTGTAAGCATCACATGATATTCTTTCAGTTTACTATTATTCCTTTTTGTTTTTAAATTCTGATTTTAAAATTTTTAATTCAAATAATATCGGCAAACTTTATGAATTAAATATTAAGATCGCTTTGTGATCGCAGCTCGACGAAGTTATGGCTAAACAAGTATCTTTCTGTAGCGGCAATAATTATGTTACTTGACACTGGAGACAAAACAAAAAGGAATTGATCCAAATGTTTTTAAAGAATAGCCGTCAATTTTATTAGCCATTAAAGTAAACGTGATATATAATGGTTTGTAAATTTAAACAATTTTTACAATTATTTGAGTGAATCTTTTTTTTTTTTTTTATCAACAAAATACAATAAAAGAGAGAAACAACAAAAATATATCAACTGACGCAAATATTTATTCGTTAAATTGACAAAACAATACATACACATTCATGCTTAATTTATTGAGAAAAAAAAAAGACAATAATGAGATGAAGCTTACAATAATAATTAAAAATATTTATATTAAAAAAAACACTTTTAAAATAATAACTTACCTTTTTAATTCTTGAATATAAAAAGAATCGATTGATTGATGACCGACAAGTCTAAAATAAATATATAAATATTACTAAGTAATTATATATATGCGCATGTTTGTACATATAATCATCATACATTTTTATGAACTTATGTTCTATTTATCGTATGAAAGCAGGGTTTGATAATATGGTACACCTGGTTTAAGGTGTAACACTTGTTCGTCATTGCAGTATATATTATATATGACATCAGAAACTTAAATATATATATTTAAACATATTTACAAATGTTGGTGCAATATTAAAAGAGAGAACGAGAAAGAGAAGAAAAAAGAGGGACAGAGGAAGGGGAAGCAGAAAATAAAAAGATAGGAAGAAAAAAGAAGAAAGAACTAAAAGAGAAAAATATAGGAGGGAGTAGTAAAAAGTGGAAGAAATAAAACATCAAAGAATAGCAAAAAGATAGTGGAGAAGAAAGCCTTTCCCCAGCTTTAAAATGAAGTACAGAAAACAGGGTTTTACAATCTTTTTCATCTAAAAATCACTTTTCCAACTCCAAATAATATTGAAGTACAAGTATAATGTATATACTTAACCTAGTAGAGTGGATGATTGTAGAGAGCTTGAAAGTCTGGGTTCAAATCCCATTTAATAATTCCAAATAATATGTTGTGAATCAGCAGCTTATGTATAATACCACAATGCCATAAACACTTCGTTTTATTCAATAGCTATTTATGCATACAGTAATGCATATAAAAAGAAAAAATAAACATGAAAATATGTGAAAAAAAAAGCAGCCTAAATAAAATAAAAATCTCATTAACTTTAGTCAAGTTCATTTACATTTATTCGCAGTCAATCATAAAAGAGTATAGTCATTTTAATTTCAGAACAAAAAAATAATGAAATAACTAAATAATAAAAAGTTGAAGATAAATTTTATAATGATGATGCAAACCAATTCTCAACATACAAATACATATATGACATACAGGCCTTTTAATCTGTTCATTTGATATCTCTGTATGTAGATTTTTAGGTGTGTGCAACAAATATTTTTCTAAAAGACTTCACTATCCTGACTAATCTTCATATATATCAGCAATCAATATTTCAACTCTTTAGAGTGCCTATGAGATAATCTTTATAACATAATAGCTTATACTTTCTCTATAAAAATTCTGCTGAAAATCACTATAAAAAGCTGAAAAGCTTGCTTAGATAATCAAAATGATCATAGCAAAATCAAAACATTTTACATCAAAACATCACTGACTACAGACTAGAAACAACTGCAACACTGCAATAAGTCCTAGAAATATTTCCTTGAATTTGTAAACTTTTAGCCCATGTGAAAAATGCTTGAAATGTCTATGAATCAGTTGTTTATAAATATTTGTTTCAACTCAAACTGGAATCAAATATTTAATTTAATAAGTCAAAGTTTAATCACTTGAATCATCAATTACATCATAAATTTTAATGAGCCATGTAATACTATGTAAGGTTATATATTCAATCTCATATTATATAAAATGATTTTTATACTTAAAAAAACATATTATTATATTTGTGAATATATACATTATAACAGCCACAAATATATGTATACTATGAATCTTCAATCTTTGTCAAGACAATCTCCATAAAGTAAAAAGGTGGATCCCTAAATGAGTGCCTTGACAACAGTTTGAAAATTCACAGTTAAGATAAGTTTGCATGTGTATCATGTGATTACTTTTATAAAACCATTTAACTTTCAGTAAAGACATATTTATTATCTAAATAATATATATAAACCCCAATAAAGGAGCTATTACAGCATAATGGAAAAATTGTTTGCCCTCAGGAAAATTGTCAATTAAAAGTAATTAATAATTTGCTGGCAACATCAAAAGCTAAAGTTATTTCTATTTACATGGATATAATCTATTTATATTCTTTATTATATCAACAATTCATTAAAATATTTAATTCAACATATATATAAATATTTGATATGAAGAAGCTATTAGATAATATAAACTAATGTTTGAATATTTTTAATTACATGTTGAGATTATTTCTATCAAATAGTTTATTTGTTAAATGTGTAGAAAGATTCAAACTTACTTTAACTTTCAATACATTGAAGATTATCACACTCAGGTCAGTCTATAACACAATGTTTTGAGTGCTATTATTTTTCTCTTTTTCTTCTCTTTTCATGTGATTTTAGCTGGACAGTGACAGTTTAGCATGGGAATCAAGCAAGGGATCTTTAGATTCATGAATTTGGAATCTTCTGTCAAAGCCTGTTTGATTAGAATATCATTTTAAAATTCAGTATTTACAAATCTAAAGATTTGTAATTTGATTTTCATGCTACTAATGTCAGTGCTCAGGCCAGGCACATCTAAGGAAAAGAGTGTAGGATCCCTTGAAACATTGTATTATATATTACCCTCTATGTTATTACTAAAAAATAAGTATTTGAAAATTTAAATAAAGTTTGAATTTTAAAAACTGACAATAGAAATAGTCCAATATATAACTAAAAGTAAAAAGTCATCATCACAAACTTTCAAACTAAAAATTAATGTTTGAATAAAAACAACAATAATAGTTATTGATTTTACATTAATATTTATTAAAACCTATTGTTACTTGATCATGATTAAAAGTAAAGGCAATGATTAATTGTTTGTAAGTATAGAGATGTTTCATTTACCATAGATAAATACTTTTAGGATTAATTCTCTGTACCCTATTCTAGAGTCATCTATTGAAATCTTGAGGGGTATTAAATCTTCATCCTCTGATAAATTACTGACTTTCAGATTTGTTAGAGAGGAATGTGAATCTAACACACAGATAGTGGCCATATGATATTTTGTTGATATATCACTATTCATAAAGGTTGCCCTATATTTCAACAGCATTTTTCCATTATGCTCTGTGTATCAATCCTCATTTAAGTTAAAAAGATTGCAAACTATCACCCATTGATAATAACACCAAAATTTTTGATATTACTTACATATTTAAACATGATTTTGAGCAGAAATTTAGATTAATATACACATATATTAAGGATAAGTAATATATAATATAGAAGAGTAATAATTAGCCCATTGCAAAAGAAAGGAATCTTCTAATTTATCCACAAAAATTTAATACTCATAGAGGATATTGACAAATAGATGGGAGGGAAATGTTTGCAATATTCTTCTTTTTCTTTTCTCTAGCTAACACTAAGTACATACACATTTACTGACCATCATTGCAGCTGGATTGGTTATAGGCTAGATACTTGAAAAAGTATCTTTAGGCTTAAATGTTTTATATAAGTTTAAACCTATGGACATTAGCATTGCAAGTGAATGCACTAATCACTGTATCACAGGTATTTTTAAAAATATGAGTCTTGTTTGCTTCTTTCAAAAAGACAAAATAAATTATGAGTAGCTTTATATTACTATTAATATCCTCTGTCTACACTTTAAAGTTTCTTAATTTATTATTTGTACCAGTTTTTTATTTGTGGTCCCCAGACATTTGACACCTGTGGCCATTCTTACCTATAATTTTTAATAAAATTTTATTCATATTTTTATTGTATAATTCTTCATTGAAAACATTTTGAATCATACCAGTTCTCAATAATTTTATGTATGTTCTCTCAAAATACAAAACTATTTTATGAAATCTTTTGGCAATCGTTCAAGTTTTACATTCAAACAACAAACAGTAAATATTTATGTCTCCCATACATCAAATTTGTTATCAAACTGATTTCTCTTTGCTAATCCAAACTTTGTCTTCAGTCTAATTTCACTTTACTTTTTATTGGAAGCCTAGTGATTTCAGACATACATCATAATGTTATAAATTGCTTATAAGATCATATTGTTATAAGATCAGCATGAAATTGATTTTAAGATTAAAAGATATTAGGTAACTATTGCACAACTAATTCCCAAAATCACTTTTCATAATATCTACAATATTAAAAAAAAATTAAACATGGATTAATAATTAAATAGTTGTATGTAAGCAGTAATATATAAACAGAGATATAGTAGATAGACCAAGATGTATAGATAGAGAGACAGATAAATAAAGGTATATATATATATAAAGAAAGATATAAAAAAGACAGATATAGAGGAAGACAGATAAATAGATAAACAGATAGACAGATAAAAAGACAGATATAGAGAAAGAAAATAAATATGCAGACAGGTTGATAGATAAAAAGATAGATTATGAGAAAAATATAAATATAAAGATAGATGGATAGATAGATAGTTGGTAGACATACAGATAGATAAATGCTTTGATATATAGTTAGATGAATAAATGGATGAATGATAGATGAATAGATAGATAAATAGTAAAAGATGATATATATATATAGATTGATAGTTAAATAGATAGGCAGATAACAGCTAAATAGATAACCAGACAGATTATATACAGATGGTTAAATTTATGGATATATGGAAAAGTAATTTAGATACACTGATTAATTGATAAATGAATGAATAAATAGATCAATACATAGATAGAGAGATATATCAATAACTTGGTAGAATAATAGATAGGTATATAGGTAAATAGATAAAGAAATGGATAGATACAAATAAATAGAAAGACATAACTGAATAGATAGATAGACATATAAATGATAAATAAAAAAGTAGATAGATATGTAAATACATAAAAGATAAAACAGCCTCTAAATAGCCAACTTCCATATATGAACAGTGAAGAAAAGGCATCAATTTTCATGCTTAACTTATAGAGAAAGGGGGTTGATAGAATTTGAGCAATTTTTCATCACTATTATATTCTTTAGCAAGCATATCTAAATATAGATTTTCCAGTCAATTATGAATGACTATATACTATGATTATGGTTTGGCTGATTGTGAGAAATGTAAGCCTGATAAGAATCTGAAATCCGAATAGAAGGTTTATTTGGCCACAAAATGAACCACAAATGTAAAGCTAATAAATGACTGTACTAATCACTACACCATGAATATCTTTACATATATATATTTGCAAAGAAATCAAGGTGTACATCATGTGACTTAATTTAATAAGCTTGTACTAAAAATATTACATAATGAGCTTTAATATCTCTTAACAAGCTTTTCCAAATATCCCTATCCCCAGACCAGTTTCTAGCTTTTAGATAAATGCTGGACTTAGGCTGATATTTTTAGATCTAATGTCTGAATATCCTAGCACCTCACTGAGAAAAGCCATAAGCTAGAAACCTGTCTGGGGATAGGGATATTCAGAAAAGCTTGTTAAGAGCTATTGTAGCTCATTATATAACATATATATATAATACATAAACAGCATTAAACTGTTGCACATGCGCTTTAGATTTTAAATATAAAATGAATGAATACTAACACTAACATATATATACTAAAATCTCTATAACAAAAAATAAAGCATGAATTATTTAAAAAAAAACATTTTTTATAACCATATTTATGATGTTAACATGTTCGAAGAATACTTAGTTGCTTAATTTTATATTTTATTTTCTGTTATAGTGATTTTGCACTATTATGCAATATAAGCAGTGGTTCAATTTATTATAGACATATAAATAGCTAAACCCAACTTAACATACTGGAAGTAAAAAAGGAATTAGTTTATATAATTTTCTTTTAGTATTTTATTACCTATTTACTGGACATGGCTTCAGACAGAGAATTTTAAATAGATAACATTTTTTTACTAAATCATTAATTAATTTTATATATGTATGAATATTAAAAGTAATTCTGCATTTGTGAATTTAACTGGTTTCAAGTTTAGAGGACACAAATGTGAAATTTTCTATTAAAAAAAAATCTCATGTAAGTTCAGAATTATTTTACTAGCAGTTTTAAATAAGAATAACACTAGATCCAAATGAACAAGTCTAATAAGAATAAATTATTTGTTCATATATAATAATACAACTGAAATGTTTTACAACAATTAAACTCATGATTTGAATTGATATTTAATGATATTAGTAAAAGAAGTTATTTCTCTTTATATATATACAAGTTTATGCCTGGCCTATGGAAAGAGAGTTTTTTTTTTAATTGGCTGATTTAACACATTTTTTTTTTTTAAGGATTTAATGTAAATTAAGCAAAAGGTTTTAATATTATATAAATAAATGTGAGAAATGTACCCGGCCTATGGAAAAGCCACCATTTTTATAATCGTTTTTTTTTTATTGGTCGCTTTGGCAGAATTTATTTTAAGATTTAATGCAAATTAAATAAAAGATTTTAATATTATATAAACAAATGTGGGAAATTCACAATTAAAAATTTGAAAAAAAAAATGTTTGGAACAATCCAAACTATTTGGTACACTTCAAAAACATATCCAGCAGGATACATCTTGGAAGTGTACCCTGTAAATAAAAGTATTAATAAATTTAGCTCTATTAATAAAGCTAAATTAAAATTAAACATTTTAAATATACTTGTTATATTTGATAAGTACGTAATATATAGTTAGATATAGTTTTCTCTGTAAATAAAATCCATACTTTGTTGTAATAATTAAAAAAGCAAGTCATATATAACGTTTTGGGTAGAGATTTTAAATATGTTCTCATGCCGCACTTATTAATTAAGAGCTTGTTTGAGCTATTGGTAAGCTCTCTGTGTGCACACTTTGTTGTGGATTTGACAGATTATAGTTAATTACTGGCATGTCCTCTGAATACAAAAGTTCAGAAGATGCTCTAGTAAAGCATTACAGACAAACATATATTTTGCAACAGCAAAAATAGGGATTTTATATATAAGAATAAAATACATTATAGATTTGTATAATGGTCAAAAAGTTGATTATATAAACAATAATATAAAAAAAGAATTCACATAAATATAATGATTAGATTTATGATATATTGTATATTTATTTATTTATTATAATTATATAAACATTTAGATATATTTAGTTCCATTTCTATTAAGTATACTAATCCTAAAGTAAATTGTTTAGGTCATGTGATATTTCAGCAATTTAGTGGCAGACTGAACCCTTAATTATTGTAATTAAATGTAATTATTTGTATTATAATAATCATGTCTTATATTTAAATAATTCTATCATTGTTTATTTAGAAGATTTGTTTCTTACTACATTACACATGTTAAAATATAAGATTAAATAAGGGATAAATTAACATATGATATCTCAATGACATTCAACATGGCATAAGAGAACATATGAGAATGCATGTAAGAAAAAAGGATCTGAATGGTGGGTGATTCATTAATCTTATTATAAGTAAATTAGTTTTGTATTGAAACAAAAAAAAATTTCCAAAATTCCTCTTTTATATTATTTTGAAGTCATAATTTAATCATTTATTTTTATATGTATCCTCCAATTTTTAATTGTCACATATGCAAAAGTCACTCCAAAATAGAGTTATTAGAACCTCAGAACTTAGCTCAAACATCACGTCAGCAAGTTAAAACATCACATGTGATGAAAGCCACAAGCCAGAAATTAGTCTGGGGATATTTGATAGGGATTTTATGCACAAGCCTTCTGGCATCTATTGATTACTCTGGCTTGCACTGTTTGGCACTACTGTATGGAAAGTTTTGCCTGTTTTAAGTTAAAACATTAACTGTTGATTTACTTATCAAGATGATGGAATTCAGATATATCTTTGTTCACTTAGTAATTTTATAAAATAGAAAATACACAATTATAAAATTAACAGTTTAATTATTAAAAATATATACTATAAATGCATTAAAATTTAATATATTATATATATACAAGGAAAAACAGACCTTAAGTTATCCAGGTAAGGTTTAAAGACCTTTTCACCTACTCATACAGGAATAGTGAAGAAGAATGCAATATTCGCCAAGATTGTCACTGGGTGAGGATTTGAACAGTTTTTTTATCCTTGGTTTAAACTCAGTTAAAAATAGCAAAATTATTCATATTGTAACGATATATAAATATGTCGTTACATTAATTTAGAATAAAACTTAAAAGTTCGCATATAAAAATAAGTGTATTAAAAAGAAAGAAAAAACTAAACGCTAAAATTAAAATGTTTGTTAAATGTATATACATTCGCACAGATGCTAAACTTTAAAAATATTTTTTTCATAAACAAAAAAAAAAAAGTATTTGAACGCATTTTTTTTAATAAAAAAATACAAGATTGAAATATAAAAATATTTTAATAAAAAAAAATAACGTAAGTTAAAATAAAAACAGGTATTAATTAATTCCTGTAATCTATAAATGGAAATGATTGTTTATTAATTATCTAAAAGCTGTTTAATTAAAAAGTCAGATGAAAAGTTAGATAAGAGAAGAAAGAGATTTTAGCTTGACCAATGGAAGCAAATAAAGGCCCGGACCATAACGAAAAAAAATAGAACAGTGACATTTTGTTCATGGAATCCATAGGAGGATTATAAAAAGAAAAATATTGAGTTCCAGTCAGTTTTCCAACTTGATTTGATGAAAACGGTAAGATGCACTTGCCGTTCTCTCTCATTTTTTTTTGTTTTAAAAAAAATATAAAATGAAAAGACTGTGATACAAGAATGGAACCAGCTAATGCTACCTCCAGAACATTATCTTCCAATGGAGACGTCGCGGGAATTAAAAACAGGAACCTGGACTCTTCTACTGTAAGCTATATTGACATGAACTCTAAATTTAAAAATAACTAAGAACTTTTGTTCAAGCTTATGAACTTCTATCTGACTTTTAAGTTTAAAATCAATTAATAATGTTTAATTTTATATGTTTTCCGATTGATAAAAATCATTTCCATTTTTTTTCTCTTATTGTATAAATTATTTGTTGTTTAAATTTTAAATGATGAAATTTAGGTTGGGTATAGACGTTGCATAGATTCGTTAGCAGTTGATTATGTTGTGGTTTCCACAGTCGATTAGAATATAGAGGTCAACGATGTTAATGCGGGCATCTTATGATGAATGCCACGGAGCCTTGTGTATTCCCTTTGCAATTGACGTGATCGATGATTTTGTATTTTGATCGATTGTGTTTAATTTGGATGTTTTTGACCATGGAATCTGTGCAGCTGATCTGTACTCAACATTTTAAAACAAATTGTATAAAATGCATTTGTGCGAACGTATTTAAATGTTAAATTTAAGTCGGGCGTGAATGGCTATATAGTTTTGTAAAGTTATATTAAGGGAGGGTAATCTTAGGTTATTCGTTTCGTGGTTGAATTGGCTCATGTATTTGTGTAATTAGTAGATGTAGTATGAGGTCTGCTACAGGAAGGATTATAGATATATGCCACACACCCTCTCTTTGCCTATGGATGGGATTGTAAGTCGGCAAAAAGGATCGCGGTCCCTTCCTATGGAGTTTTTATTTTATTGTTCTTCTTGCTATACAGACGTCATATTCCTGTATTGGACAAGAGTCAATGTTTTCTCTAACTATACTGTTCAGATGTCCATTCCTGACAGTATAGTATATTTGTGCTGTTGTATTTTCATGCTACATTGAATACATAAATGTATCAGATGGATTGATGCCAGTTTGACTGCGAATTTTAGCCTAAGGTTAAATAGGGATAGAATGTTTTATTTTCAGATGCAAATCTATGTAGTCTATTCATACTTGACTATCTAAATAAAATATTAAACTCATTGAAACTTAGTTAAATGTAAAATTAAAAGATTAATAGAAAAATCTAAAATGTTGAATTTATTCCTCAGAATTTAAATGTTATTTTATATGTGCGTAAATAAATATTTTTATGTGTTAATTTCTGGCAGTGGCTTTTATTTATTGATATTTAAGATATAAATTAAGTTATAGATTTTTATCTCTGCCTCTCCGCTGAGCTAGTGACTTGGGCTAACGATCGGAATATTTAAATAAAGTGGAATCTTAACAGCGCGTATCTGCCTACTTTATAAATTTTTCTAGGCTCAAATGCCTAGATGGCGCCCTGGTAGTTGCAGATATTGTTTTTGCGGTTAGATTCGATCTTCACTTTCATTTCAATCGTTATAATATATTGTTCAATGTAGGTTGGCTAACTAAATTGAAAAGACAAATAAACTCTGAAAAGCAAAAATTCCAAATCTATTGAATAAAGTTTCGAGGTTAATCAGTTTGCACTAAAACTCAGATCATAAAAGAAGCAAGTGGAAATATTACCATTTATTATTTATTTTAAATACTTCCTTTTACCTCTAGAATTTTATTTATATGGAGAGAAAATTACTACTATACTTGGAATTATGCATCAATAATATTGGAAGTTCATATTTAAAGATAAATCATATATGAGAATGCATAACACAAAAAATTTATTTCCATTGATTAGACAATTATAAGATGATAATACAGATTGAATATTTCATAAATTTATCATCATTATATAAAATATTGATGATTCATATTGTAAATATTTCATTGAAATGTATTATATTATTAAAATTATAGAGAAAACTGTATTAAGAGATTGACAAGTTGCCTCTAATGATGAGTCATCAAACTTTACAATTACAAGATATAGGTTTGGAAAGAAAACACCAAAAAAAAAAAACATGCTACAAAGGTAAACTCATTGACTGAGAAAAAAAGAGATGATAATTTAACATTTATATTTTTAAAACTGATTTGTAAAGGATTTGCATGCTTGTAATTATATATATAGATTTTTATATGGTTACTACTAAATAATTGTCCTATATGATTTAAATGTGGTGAGTGGTGAACTCAAAACTAAACTTTTTTGAATAAATAAAAAGTTTAAGCTAATTTGTTGAATAGAACAATTGCATTCAATCTGCTATTTGGATGCTTAATATTTTATATAAGTTTATAAGCAATTAACAATATTTTTATTAATATTGAATAATACTTGCATACATTATCATCTATGAATAATATTTGAATTTTATTAGTATTGCAGTTAGTATATTGATCCAAATATCATAAGCAATCAGACAAAATCAATCACAACACTATCATTTGAGGAAACACATCAAGATTTGAATCTTTCTGCATTCCCTGTAACTTTTTCTTTTACTTTTTTTTTTTTTTACTAATATGCAATATAAAAGAAAATCAAAAAATAAATTAGGTATTTTAAATTCAACATTTCCATATTTTTTCAGAAGATGAAATAACTTTTTAAATTTGATTCTTCTAAAAAAAAATTTAAAAGAAATGAAAATAGTTTTGTGAAAAAAAAAAGTTTTGGTTAATGGGTTAGCCTTTCAGAATTATTTAAATATATAAATGTTGGATAGCTTAATTAAGTGTATTTGGAAAATTGTTAACAATGCATTTAATATTTTGAGCCTTATAATAAAAGACCTTTGGGATAATGTTTAAATATACCCTCTGCTTACATAAAATGGACTATTTTTTAAAGAATTTTTAAAAAACCCAACGTATCAGTAAGAAAAGAAAACCTATGTTTGAATTTTTAAATATATCTATTAATAATATGTAATAATTAATTTGTAAATGGTAATTACATCCACTGTTTTGTAGAAATAAATTGTATTACAAAAGTATACTTTATATTATTTGGTATGGAACCATTATCAACGGAAAAATATTGATTTAATTCTTATAATAATTCCAGTAATACTTTACATTCGTCAATGGTTCCATACCAAATAACAAAAACATTATTCTGCAATATGCTTTATTTCACCAAAAATTAAAATAAAATATAATTTATAAACTTATTACATATTATACATATATATTAATTTTTTATAAATGCATTATAAGTATTTGTAATAAACAAAAACGTACTCATTCCACTCTGTGAAATATTATGTTTGAAATATAATATATTACAGTCATTGAAGAACATAAAATGAACAGTTCAAATTTTTATAGGACACATTTCTGCTAAGGTTTAATGACACATTTTCCTGTGAGAGTTTGAATTGTTAATTTTACATTTTATAAATAACTGAATATTTTTTAATATATACTATACTTTATTAAAGAAAGAATTAAGTGTTTATATAAAATTTCATTAAAGTTTATGACATAATTCTAAAATTGAAATGCTAATATAAATTGTATTAAGAGTTGGTAAGGAAAAGTAATTATGAAATTATAATCATTTGATTATAACTCTCCATTTCTACATTAATCTATCTGTCTCTGGGGAGAGAACTTAGCACATATATATTATGTAAGTCCATGAGCTGGGCAGAGAACTGAGCACACACACAGTAGACTGGCCATGAATGTGACAGGAAAATATTGAAAGTACACTCAATACAATAATATTATTAAAAATTTTTATATTTAAACTCTGTATGAGTATTATTTTACATATATATATATATATATATATATTAAAAGAATCATGACAGAGATTTTTATCATAGATCCCTAATTCAACACTTCATACATAGATCTGTCAAAACTGAGTTTCATAATTGAATCCAGATTACAATAGCTATATTATACAACCACTTAAAATCTAAACTGAGACTGCTGCTGATGATTATACCAGGTATTGGTGACATTTGCTGATCACT
Source organism: Epiperipatus broadwayi (assembly GCA_028023455.1). NCBI lineage: Eukaryota > Metazoa > Onychophora > Udeonychophora > Euonychophora > Peripatidae > Epiperipatus > Epiperipatus broadwayi. Next base: position 18,272,283 of record JAQFVV010012398.1, on the reverse strand, counting down.
ATCTAGCAACTCAATTCCCAGAGAATTAGCCACCTTTTCTCTCATCCAAAAATATTTTATTGTTATTACTTCTGTTTTTCTATATATAATTTTATTTAATGGGGCTTGAAGTAATTCTGCCTTTATCCTCTTTACTTGAAAAGAATGTTTCCAGATTTACTAACTTGCTGACAATACTAACTTTATTTACTGCTAATGCACCTTATTAAGAATATGTTTACACTTAATTGTATCTAATGACAATTAAAAAAATTACATACATTGAACACACTAAGATAACTTATAAGCTATGTATTTTATTACAAGCAATTTGGCATATATTCTTCACAAACAACAGAAGGTTAAAGTTTGATTTCTTAATTAATTTATGATTCCCTTTATTTATTTTTAATGTACATACATGGATAAAATATATAAAAAAGCTTCCAAATGATAATTGTTAGTAAAATTATAAACCTACAATTATATTGCTATTACTGTTATAACACAAATAATTGACTTATTGTATAAAATAAATTAAATAAATAGTTAAAAAAAAAAGGTAAAACCTTATTAGTTCAGATCAAAAAAAAATCTTACTAATGTTTACTAAATAAGTATAAATTAATTTTTTCTATGTAGACTTTAATTTTTCTTCTGATTAAAACAATAAGTGATAAGCATATGTTCTTTAGGGCAGACATAGGTCACATCTTTTGGCACTATAAGCTAAAAAGTTCTGGCAAAGAAAGTTTACATAGTCCAGGTTTCCAACTAGTGTACTTGAATATATTCTAGGCCATCATAATGAGAGCTTCTATTGAATGAAATCTCTTTGTTAAATCTCTGTATATTCACTAGCAAGGAAAAGTGCTTTTACACTTCTCTAGTCTTCACATGAATATCAGTGAATATGTGTTGCATTGAGAAAAACCACAGCTACCATCTGAACTTGCCACAGATTAGCTATGGTCAACATGGATACTTCTCTCCCTCTCATATTCTCTTCTGCTTATCAGCATTAGTGACATCATTTCTTCATTTCCTTTCACAATTTATTCTATACTACTTAATAAGAACATGTCTCCCCCCAGTCCCAATCTTAATTCCTGTAATTGTGTTGTGATTACATTAATTAAATACTTTAATTCAAAAAATATGTTTGCCCAAAAAATACTACTTAATTAGTTGTATATATTTGATTAGCTTTTAATTAATCCATTTAGGAGTTTATCAAATAATTTGCTTCAAGATATGGTTCAAACTTGAACCATTAACAAATACTATAATAATAGGTATTTGTACAGAATTTTTAATTACATTAAGATATTTTCTTCACCACTTTTATATAGACCAAAAAAACAAGATTTTTTTTTATAAAAAGTGAAAAATTATTACTTACTTTTGCAAATTGGTCTAGATTTGGATTATTTTTATCCCTTTATATACATTATTGAAATACTCATATTACCATCTTTTTTATAAATTAGTTATTTTAAATATGCTGATTAACATTTACAATGGTTAACTTTTAACGTGGTGAACAAATATTTAGACTTTAACACAACTTGGATTTTAGCTAAGATATATATCATATCCAGTTTAAACTGGATTCCAAGAGATTGTAAAAGACCTAGAAAAAGACCACATGTGAGATAGATGGATGAATTAGGAAAGTGTGCAGGGGTGATGTGGAAAAGAGAAGCTAAAGATAGGAAAAGATGGATTGAACTTGGAGAGACCTTCATCCTGCAGTAGATTGATAATAGTTGATGATGATGATGATGATATATCATATATAAGATCAATTATTTTATCTTACATTGTAGTTGATGATAGTAAAATGTATATCTGCACTTAAGAGCCTTAAACATGCTTCTCACGATAATTCTCAATGTATTATGCTAATATCTGTATTCTATATATATATATGAGATTGTTTTTAGTTAATTACTTCAGCTAAATTATGATATGTTTAAAAACGCATAATGATAAAAATAAAAATAAAACTAAATTTAAAATGTTCCTAAAAATCAATTATTTCTTTACCTCCTCCCCCCAAAAAAAACAACTAACCACATACAAATTACATTAACTTAATTAAAAAGCAAACACTAAAAAAAATCAAAAAAAAAAAAATCAATTACATAGTAGTTTTATTGTGTCCTGTAGGTTTAAATTTCTATTTGAGTTTTTTTTCTGCTTGTAACTAATTTTTTTTTTTCAGTGGTAAATGTTCAGGTGATCTCGTGCGGTGTTATGACATCTAAAAGATTTAGAAGAGAGATTAAATAATTAAGATATGAATTTTTTTCACCATCTTTATTAAACAGACCTATTAGATCAGTTATCAATTTCGTATATTATTAGTCTTTAAGTTAGTTTATCCGAGAAATGAAATCCTTTCATTTTCTCTCCTAATGCCAAACTTTTTTAGCTTGATTACCTTCATTCATTTGTTTAATGTACATTGATTTTTACCTGCTATGCCATATTACAAACAGTAAAATATATAAGAAACAATTAAGTCGAAAAGTATGACGGGGTTCTGAGAGCAATTAGATAGTTGTATCAAACTGACAAAGAATGTAATTTTTATTTATTAAAGTTATCGCGTCCTAATAATTAGTTCAGATAAGTGGATGATTGTTAATAAATCTATTTAAGAAATTGCAGATTAGATATATTATTTATTTAAAAAAAATAAAACAATATTATTTATACATACTATTAAAAATGTACGACATAATTATTAAAAAAGCAACTTCACTTAAAGTTATAATAACTTAATAACTATAGACCATTAAACATCACATGATTACCATTTCTTATGCTTGCTCAAGCTGTTAAAATAGGTAAAACTCTCCATACAGTAGTGCCCCTCAGTGCAAGCCAGAGTAATCAATGAATGCCAGAAGATTTTGTGCATAAAATCCCTATTTAGTGCCTACTCATCCAATATCTCCAGACTAGTTTCTAGTTTGTGATTTTCATTAGTGAGGACCTTGGATATGAGAACCCTGCATCTAGATCTTAGGAATCCTAAGATCTATGTTTTTTTTATTTTTAGATCCTAAGAACTAGGTGCAATGCTCTCAGATCCAAGGCACCTCACTGATGAAAGCCACAAGCTAGAAACTACTCTAGGGAAATTGGATGAGCACTAGATAGAGATTTTATGCACAAACCTTCTGGCAGCCATTGATTACTCTAACTTGCACTGAGTGGCACTACTGTATAGAGAGTTTTGCTTGCTACAATAATTATAGATTGAATTATTAATGTAGATTAATTATATATTGCATAAAGTTTTATTTTCATGCAGAAGTTGTATGTTGCTACTATGAAAATTATTATTTTTATTTAATATTAGGATTAATAGATGGATGGTAATATATTCACTTGGTATGGCCATACTCTGGTTTCCACTAGCACTAAGTAAGATTTAATTTTTTTTTATATTTTAGCCAAAGTTGAGATTTTTGTTTTAGATAATAAATCCATAACCATTTATCTAGTTCATCCATTATTGGTCAGAAAATGGGTTTTAGCCAATCTCCAAATTTTTATCAGTCAGAAATTGGAAAGACTATTAAGTTCTGACATTTTTTTCATTGTTGCTGTATGGAAGTTTTCAAAAAGATTTTAGCTCTGCAATGATCTACTTAAACACTGTTTTATATTTTAAATTATATTTAATGTTTCATGAAGGATATGATAGTGGTAGAGTGATGAATTCAATAGCTAATGATTTTTAGATAATGGTGATCTATTATGATGAGCTATTCAATTTTTTGTTAATCTCTATTACTCTTTATTCATTCATTTAAATACAGGTCAAAATACATTTACACAAATGCAAATGTCATTCTTCTCCTCCTATTACTGCTGCTGCTGCTGCTTCTACCACTACTGTTACTGTTGTTGATGCTACTGCTATTGCTACTACTACTATTATTAATATTATGTTTCAATAATATACTTTATTAATGAAAATTGTGTTACATAGGTTTTACAAATGCTTTACAAAGGTTTTGCTAGAGTTGTAAAGGGATTTCAAATATAATTAACATAGTATAAATTAGAATTATATGATTTAAAGTAATAGTGGAAAAAGTTTAATTGATTGTTTGTTATTGTATAAATGTTGTTTACATAGCTGATTACAGTATAATTATATTAACAGTTTTATAAAATTATTTCATGATGTGTATGAGTGGACAATGGTAATTTATAAATGATTGGCATTAATGATACTTTTTTGTACAACATAGGATAGGATAGATATAAAAAAGTTTATTTCATTTGAAGAAAGTTGAACATGACTGGTCCAATTGAAGAGTCTTTTATGGTATTGAATTAATCTAATGAGGATGTTTAGAACATAGTCTTTCATGCAGATAGTTGTATAATAAATCAGGTGAGATATCCAAGAAGGATATAAATACTGGCTACTTTGATTATAGTAATTTATAGGTTGGACTGCTCTCTAAGAAATGACCAGGTGTTGGTGGAAAAATGTTAGGGGACAATGTTGTTATCTCATTCTTTTAGCTGACATAATTTGTTGGTAATTGTGGATAGAAATGCCTCCTGGTATTATTGTCTAATAAAAAGTTGCAATATATGCACCAGAAGGCTAACAGAATAAATGTGGCTGTGCATGCAGTGGGGAGGGGGAGCTGATATTTGGAAGGACTGAGTTATATGATGAATGGAAGTAACAAACTGCCTGTGTACATTGAGTATAATTTATAGTGTGGAATTAAGTACTTGGCAGCTGTTGAGAAAGTGTTCTTGAGTCTCATCAGCATCATGGCATAGTCCACAGAATAGAATGATGTTCTTGCACAATGATAATATAGAAATAAGGGAAGTTGGAAGAGCATGTAGGTTGAGTCTGATTAGAAAATAAAAAAAAACTTCAGTTCTAATGCGAATGCAAAGCATGGAAATTGTCTGAGTTCAAATAAAACAGGATATATGTTTGCCAGTAAGTGTAATTGAAATTGTAGGGCTAATCTGTGCTGTGGTACCTAGAGCTGAGAGGATGAGAGTTGTAAGATATGACATTGAGAGAGGGGTTATCTGTGGGAGTTAGTTCTAATAGGCACTGAAGTGCTTGGAACCAACTGGTAATAACTGCTATTAAATTAATGGCTTTTTGTATATAGTAACACCTGAATGTTGATGATGCCTAGACATTGTACAAAGGTTCATAGTTATGCTGTTTTATAGAGATTGATACCATTTTGTGGCCTCAGAGCAATCTGTTGCACATGGCATTGATGGTAGAAATGAATGTCTTTGAGAATTTGATAATAGGAGCCTAGTATGCAATTTGTGTAATAGAAAGAATATTGAACAGATGTATCTTAGAGTAAATGGAAAGATATCTATTAGAAAGGGAGTTGGTAATTTGAAGGACAGAATATTGATACTTGATTTGTATTATGAGTTTCATACCATGAGAGGCTTCATAAAAGGGGAAGCCTAAGAATGGAATAGGTTTTCCTTGGAAAACTTAAAAACATGATTTCTTGTGAATAGAATTCATGCAGTTTACTTTGGGAATTAAAGTGTGGTTTGTAAGTTGCTGTGTAATCATTAATACTGCTTTGCAATATGGGGAGTTGTTTGTGAGAAGGTAGAAAGAAAGTGATGTCATCCATGTAAGCTATGCAGGAAATATATTTCTGGGTGTGTGAAATTTTAATTCCATTATTTGTTGTAAAAGCAGATTTATGTAGAGCATAAAAAGTAATGAACTTAGAGGTGATCCTTGTGAGATGGACTGAGTGGAGTTAAGAAGGGAAAATTTCTGTCATTAAGGATGATGTGCAATTCATGATTTAAAAAAAGTTGATGATGAAATATAATAGTGTGTATGGGTTGGTGGTGTCAGCAAGCATTTGGATGAGTAGTTTAAATAAGTTAGAATTGAAAGCTGCTTGTATGTCAAGTTGGACTGCAATGGAAACATTTTACATTTTCTTGGACTAAGCTTAAAATCGTCATGAATATGAGAACAGCTTAGCTGGTAGAAGAGCCATTTTGGAAGACTGCAGATGTGACAATAATTGGGAGACTGCAGATGTGACAATAATGGAAGGATGTATGGCTTAATTTCATCACTGTTTTTTCAAATATTTTAATGGGTAGTGCTACTCATGGAGGTAGGCCAAAGGTGGGTAAGTCCAAAGATATAGACAAGTTTTTTTGTGAAAGGAACCATTGAAGTTAGGACAAAACTTTTACATTGTATATTGTTTGGAATAAGAAATTGGCCTGGTCATAAATATATAATGTAGTAAAATGGCTAAGATGACTCAAGATAAATGCAGGAATTCCATGAGGCCCAGACTGACAAGAATTTTTAATAGTGGCAAGTTTGTCAAAAAATTGGCTGCTTTGAAAAGGTTTATTAGTTTCTGGTGGTCCAAAACAATATACAAATGAATTGATTATATCATCAGTTTGTAGTTTGTTTTTAATGTGCAGGACTATAGGGTGGATAATATTATGTCACTTTTAAGTTATACAAACACTTTTGATGAAGATGGGTGATCTAATGCTCAGCATATGTATACTCATGTCCACATGTGTTACTGTGTTAGGCAAATTTTTTTGATGGCAAGGTAGTTAATTTGTTTGCATACATGATGGTAAATTTAAATAAACCTGATTAACTGTTGGTGTGTTTGGTGGGTGGGTTGGCAGTGGCAATTTGCTTATGTAACTCATCAATCAGTGCAAGATGGGGAAAATGAGGGGACCACCATGTTAAGTGTTGTATATTAAATGGCATGTGTATGAAAACAAGGTACTTCGAGAATTGGGTTCATAGCCATTTGGTGGTAGTTTAGTCAACACGATATAAGATTTGGAAAACATGAAATCAGTAGTAAATGAGGGAAGAATCACACATCCTGGAGTTCATTAAGAATAAGTGTGACTGCTTGGAATGAGTGATCTGAGAATGGGGTAGTGTTAATGTTAAGTTCTGTTAAGTGATGCAATAATGATGAGTAAAAACAGAGATCAATAAGTGTGGCATGTTGGTTGTTGTAAAAAGTGATTGAACAAGGTGGCAGAAAATCCTGGGCACTTATTGATGGTGTTTAAAAGATGAAGCCATTTATTTATAAAAATTGGGTAATCCATATTGAAATCATCCATTAATATGATCAGGTGTGATATAGTTACATGAATATCTGGTTTCAATGATATATAAGATGACTGTAGGGCTAAAGACTACATATGAATAATATGTTTAATGCTACTATATATGCTGAAAGTGGTAATTATTAAAAGCCCATATAATTTACTAGGTTACAATATATATATATATATATATATATATATATATATATATATATATATATATTGTAACCTAGTGTTATTGACATTTGGTTTATTTGGCATTATTTCCACAGGAAAACAATGCTATCCTTTTTTAGAAAATAAAAAAATAAAATGATAATAATATTAAGTGATTAATAAAATATGCTATTTACTCACTTTAACGTGTTTTAAGCAAATAACTAATAAATTTAGTAATTCAATGTCATTTTGAAGAAGAGCATGAATAATTTAATTAAAATTTAACAATAAGAGCAATTTAATATAGTATAAAAGCACATATCATAAACAGTAATTGATTTTGGATGGGTAGAGGGGAGAGTGGATGAGTGTCTTATCATAAAGCACAATAACTTCTGGTAGTTTTTTTTTTATATATAATGTTTAAAGAATTATACATCAATGATTGTTAATTTAATGTATTTATTATTTTTATATTGTCAAATTACTTTGTAATCCAGGTAAATAATACGAAAACTATATGATTGTAATGGGTTTTTTTTTTCTTTCTTTTATTTATGGTATAATTAAATGATTATTTTTCTGTAAGAGGTCGCTAAAACAAGACCGCCATTTTTTTTTTTGAAGAAAGATTGTCTGACATTAGTTTTTCAAGGAAGAAGCAGTGCTGAAATTCGGTAACAAATTTTTTTTTCATTTTTAATTGCAGAAATAAATATAAGTCAAGTAAAATTTTAATAATATAATGTGTGGCTAATCCTTTTTGGTGGGACATCCTGATTTTCTGGGCCATCTACCTATTTAAAGCTTTTTATACGCAAAAATATACTATCTTGTGCTAAAGTTCAAAATGACCATATTAACTACAGCAATCACGGAAAATGTCATTATATTTAAATTAAGTAATATAAGTAATTTCCAGGAAATAATCAATTATTTGTTAACTTTACCTTATTTAATGATCTTTTCATGGTATAAAAGAAAAATTATAATTAAAAGACATATTATAAAAGCCAAGGAAAGTTAACTAGAAAAATTTCGCGCTCTTTCTAAAAGAAATTGTCTGCCTTTGAAAATAATGTAAGTTCCCCACGTTAAAATATGTTTTATTCACTGAATATTATCTTGAAATAATATTAATGATAAATGATATTTACTTATGCACCTGTATATTTTAAAATATATATATATATAAATTTTCTCAAGGCAAATATCAGAAAAATTTGTATGTGTGCATTTTACGGAGAATTCCCTATTAAAGAAAATTTACAATTCCCAGAGTAAAAAAAAAAAAAAAAAACTAAAAACATTAGTGACTTAATTATAACCATAATATAATATGTTATATTATACATCAATTGGAGTCATTAAAACTTCATATCCACGTAAGTCAGTTGCAGTCATTATAATAATAGTATCTTGGAAAATTCGCGCATTATTTTTTTATTCATAAGCCAGCTAGCTAAAAATGGTACGTATCATCAATAATAGAAAAGGAAAAGAATTGTGTGTGTTATCGTTTAGAATAAAATATTCGTCTACGTTAGAATATGTATTGTTTTCTTGGATCCCAAAATTATAGCAGTTTAATTCAAGGAAGAGTTAACATCCAACGCTGCTATGTTTTTCCTTTCCTAATTTATTAAGTGCACCAGAATGGAGGCAACTTTTATATAAATGAAATAATAAAATGTGTTTCTTATTTTAAATTTGCTTCGTGAACTACGACTGGATCAAGTTCTTCATCTGGATAAATTGCCCAACGGAAAATATTTTTCTAGTGAGATAATAAGCACTTGTTAAGTAATGATTTTTTTTTTTTACTAATTTGTAAAATTATGTGTATTTTTTTATATCAACAGGTTAAAGGCTGTATAGTCAAGTAATATTTAAATGACCTTGTAATCATAAAGGTATGTTTTCATGTAATTATTCTAGGTTAAATTTATATTTAACATGGAAAATTTTTTTATAAAATGTGTTTTAACTATTATATGCAATTATGGGTATAAATTTTATATGTTAGATGCTTAAAAAAAAACATTTAGATACTTAATAGGTAAAGTAAATAAAAAAAAAAATTATCAGAAGTAATTAAAAAGAATTGCTATACAAGATATTTCTTGTCTAAAGCTTGAAACGAATTTATACTGTATTAATTGAGGAACCTATTCCCAATTATTCTTTATTAACACATTCACTTTATTTAGTTTGAGATAATATGCTACCAATTACTTGTTGAATGTTCCTTTGGTAAAATGAAAATTATTATACTTTTATTCTGTGATATCCATTGATTTCAGATGTTGATCTAAGTATACCCCGTAACATAATTTTAGTATAATTAGTGTATTTGTTTGTCTTGCCCAGATAAAGCATCAGTATATGCTTAATATCAGCATAGGTAATCTTTATAATATGTTTATTTTGTGGGATGAAAATGATTTCCCCAAAAGCTTTGTTTTCCATGAGGGGAATAGTTAAATCTAGTATTTGGGCATGTTTTATAGCCCAATTGATAGCTTCTCATAGTTAGGATGATCAAGAATTTATCTCGCATGTAGTATACTTCATTCGTTTAAATCCCAGGAGAGGATTATATTTGGTGTGTGTTCGTATTATGCCCAAGTAAAAGGCAAGAAACCACCAAAATATTTTAATGTAGTAGTTAACTCTACTGACCTTCGGTGTTATTCCATATTCCTCATGAGAAAATAGAGATAATTCCACCACGGAAGGTGTTGATTATTGTGTTTTGTTTAGAAAGTTAGGGCAAGATAACGGGTATATTGGAGGTGTTAATTCCTCAAGATCCATTTTAGTAGAAATAGTGCGCTAGTACTATGATCAATATCTGGATTGTGCGGCGGAATATTGCTAGTAATGTACATGTAAGTCAATGGAGAGAGTAAGTTTAAAATTGCGTGATTTAGAAACGCTTATTTACCAATGGAGGATTCAAATACAATGTTTAATTCTGGTTAATGAGTAGGCAACACTAATAATGTAGATTATCCTTATGAATAAAGTGTGTATCACAACTTAAGTGGTATTAAGTTAAATATAAAAATAGTAAGTGTAACTTTTGATAAATAGCCCATAAATTATAATAAGTTATCTAAATACAAACCATCGTTTAATTAAATATATTATCATAAAAAATCGTTTTACGTATTGCCTATAATCAGATTGTTTTTATTCCAAAACTAATATTTAGTTAATAAAGTTAAGTAGAAGCTCATATAAGATACACTAAATGGATGAGTTGATGTATCGATAATAATAAGTATTTTTTTTTATTCAATTTGCATAATTGTAAAAAGATGAAGTAGTAGTTCTAACCCAGGTCTAAAAGTATAGACAAATTAATGTTAGTTACATGTTGTTTTATCCATATGGGATCGAATAAATTATATCTGTTTGTTTAGTGTTTTAAGAATAAAGTATAGTCCTGTTAAACTGTAATAATAAATTATAATCTTGTTAAACTTTAATAATAAATTATAGTCTTGTTACACGTTGTTTAGAGTCATTTTTCTTGTGTGCTAAATAAAAGTGTATTTGCATAATACTTGCAATACTTTCCTTGAGTCCGAAATCATTAAACTCCTAAAACTCAATACACCAGATAGATAAATTTAAGCAGATTGGAATATTTCATTATATTTTAGTTTAATAAGAATTATTTATGGGATTGAAAACTTCAGACCAAGACATTTTATTTTATGTGTGTGTAAAAATGACTTTACTCCCAAACTACTAGCTTTGGTTGCACATTGTTTCGTACACATTTAAGTGAAGTGTCTAAGTAATAAATCTTAGTTAAATTATTGTGTTGTCATGGATGATGGAAGGACACAAAAGCACCCTTGTCTTTTCCTCATACCGACTGAGATTCTGGATAAAAAGGGCTGTATTATTCAAAATTATGCGTTGTTATTGAATATGGTTATCATCTCTTTAAATATTATAATAGTTGATATGGGGATGAAGATACCTGGAATTTAAATAAGGTAAATGTTTCCTATAGCCGACCAGAATGTCAATCATATGCGACAACACAATACTGCCGAGCATTTTTCTTAAATATAACAGAGAACCCTGAGATTAATGTCATTATTATAAGTGCTCTTAAATTAAGGAGTGATCAATTATGATCAATATTACAAGCGTGGCATAGCTTAAGAGAATTGTATGTACAATTGTATTATATGAAAAGTATTTTAGATCATATTGGAAAATTAATAGATATGTTGTTTTTTTATTTTGGTTGCCATAGCAACCAACCAGATAAAAATTAGTGGCACAAGTGCGGATAAACCAACTAACTAACTGGTTAGATATTGGGTTGGAAATAATAATAATAACTAATTAATACTGGAAATTATATCAATAAAAGAAATAAAATAAATTATTATAGATATAAACTAATAGATTAATTTCTTTAGATGGGTTAGAATATATATATATATATTGTGCCATTACAATTTAGTCACTAGATAAATTTATAGTAATGTGCATGTAGAAAAGGTAAACCAAAAATCATCATCACAATTTTATATAACCATAAAAGAAGCTGTAGGGCATCCAAGTTCAAACCCTACCAGATCAAAATCTTAAACACTTTAGACAGAGAATGGGTCAACAATTATATGCTTTATTTGTTTGTGTGTTGAGAGAAAGGTAATACACACATTTAAACTATTTAATATTTAAATTTTCTGTTAAAAAGCAAAGTTATAATGCATACATATAGGCAATGTATGTGTAAATTATTTAATTGTTTTATATTTCAAATATTCAACATTTTAACTTTCTTTAAAACTAACCTATGCTTGATCAATTCTAATATTTTATTCTATACTTTTATTTTGCTTTTCTTTAATTATAATTGGGATTTAAAAGTTACAGACTTAATTAAATAATTGGGTTATAATTACTAAGCTAGCAATCATATTATGTAAGGTTAGTTTATGAATGATTTGAAAGAATGAAGGATGTGTGTACATTACATACAAAAATTTACATTTCCTAAATATTGAAAGAAAAGGAAGTATTAAATCTGTCAAATTATTTTTTTTGTACAATTTTTTGTTAAAAGAGGAAATCTGTTTAATCAGATATCGATCTTTGTAGAAATTTTTTTTTGTAAATGATTGTTTCACTTTGGAAGCTTATAATGGGTCAGAGCTCTAAATTTTGAAATTGTCTTATCTCAAGATCTAAAGAAGGAAGCTCAAAGATTTGAAGTGTTAACTGGATGTTAAAAGAAAAAAAAAAGAAAAGAAAGGAAATAAGGATTGAGTCTATTTTTTTTTTTAACAAAAGTGTCTGGAAAAAGGATTAAACTTTTCAGTTGAAAAATAATTTAGTTGAAAATAAATTAGAGATCTAATTAAAACAAATTTGTCCAAAAATAGCAAGTGATGCTATCTCTGATTGGTTAAGTTAGCTAAAAATTGGATATAAAAAGCTGTCTTGAATTATTATTAGGATTATTGTTTATGATTCAGATTATTAAACTATCCAATTGAATGCTGAAAATATAAGAAATGGCGGGCTAGAAAAATTATATGTATGTCCCATCGGTTCCGGACCATCTGGGGAAGCTGCACATCACATAGGAAAGAAAAGATGTCTAAAATAATATTCTACACCTTTCAACTGACCAGAGAAATAAGATGTTTTTAATAGAAGGAAGAAAGCATGCACCTGCATTCAAAGAAGATGAATTAATCTACTGATAAATATTAATCATCAAGTCCAATTAATTGTTACAACAACTGATTTTAAACTCAAGAAAATTTACAAATATGAAAACAACTGCTGTGTTTCATCCACATGCTTGACAGGAAGAGAAGAAAAATTAGTATAATGATTTCCAAATTATCCACTGAGGCAAATAACCTCAATAGAGTCACCATCATCAAATAGTTATACACCTCAAGAAAGAGATTGTTCCCAGTAAGATGGAAATGGTAGCTGCAGAAATATAAACCTTATACAAGACAAGTTGGAACCCTTGGAAATTCGCCACAAACAAAAGATCGGTAATATGACTTTTTATATCTATTTTCTTTATGATATCAGTCTTAATAAACATTTTAGCAATAAAGTGGTATATTTTATTTAAAGAACTTTTAAAGACTATTCAGATCAATTAAAAACAAGAATGTCTTACTAATAATAACTTTGAGCTTCATAAATGATCTTGAATGTATGAAAATTATTTGTTTATTAATTTTACAGTTATGAAAAATATTAATGTGTAAAACAATTTTTTTTTATGGTATTATGATTTTAGTTTTAACTAATATATTATTATTTTGGTTTTAAATAATATTTTGTTATCATGGGATAAAACACGCACATACATAATGATATTTTATGTGTATAATTGCGATTGAATGTGGAGTAACACGTAGTATTAGAATATTAGATTAGTTTGTTTCATTAAGTATAGCATTTCAGAGGTAGAAGAGAGGGGGGAGAAAATAATTTAAAACTTGTTTCTAAAACTTGCTCTTTCAATTCTACTAACATTTTTTTTTTACATTCTATTTACATGTTGGATTTTTAAAGTATGTGTGCTAATGAGCAGATAATATTTTTTGTCTTGAAATACTTTTCATGGTCAATGTGACGTCCAACTTAATACAAAATACATTTGAAGGGAAAGGGGGAAGAACTTAAAATTAATCTGAGGATTGTTATATAATCAATAATTGTTATTATTATTCATGTCAATTTTCATATTTATCTAGAAATTTTTATGTATATGTTAGAAATGTAGTAATAAATATTAGTTTGTTTTATTAAACGAGGCGTATATATTTCATTAAGTGTAGTCTTGGTTAAGTGTGATTATTCATCATCATCAATGGTTGAATATTAGTTATTTAAGATATAAGTAAGTATGCTAAAATTAAGCAATAATTATGCATTTCTTTATAAAATTTAGTTTTATGTTTAGGCTTAGTCCTAGAGCTGTAGTTGAAACCCTTGTCATTATTGTTATTATTATCATCATCATCATCGTCATCAACGTTTTAATTAATGAGCTGTTTAACTGTTTAAAGGCCATAAATAAATATTGATTTTATAATATTTAGTGATCTCTTAGTATTATTATAACCACATCCTGTCATCTATTTCATGCAAGGATGAGTGAATTGCCATCCTAAATTAGTTATATATAATCTGAGCTAGTAAACTTATAAAAATATTGAAACACATTTGTTATGCTAAGATCTAAGAAGTGATTTATGTCTAATATACTCCACTTTGGTTTAAAGATGTTTTACTTTTACCTAAATATTAGTGCGTATAGTGATATGGCTCAAAAAGCAAAATCTTCCATTTTATTAGAAATAAAGTACCAAAAGGGGATTCAAACCCGGTACACATGAAAGGTTATTAGATATAACCGTGTCTAGATTCAGATAATCTAGTGGCGCCCTGCTAGACCATATTCACTTAGTATTTGTTTAAACATGCACTTAACATCAAACCAAGCAATGAAAGTGGACAGGATCTACTGTCTGTATACCTGAGCTATATTTTATTGAATTACTAGTGTACTCACCTCACGTGATTTCATATAATACTGGTTATTAACAATTTCCCCATAATTCTTGATATTTGGACTCCTTTACTCAGATATAATAATATCTTTTGATCATCATTTAATTTTTGAATTTATGATTATTTCTTATATATTGTAGACAACTCAGGTATGGTAATAGTTATTTGTTCTTCATTTAATTTTGTTACAATGGACTCCCTTATTATGTTACAATGGACACCCAACTGGGGCCTGATATTTTACCATATACCTGAAAAAGAGAGTCTATAGAATGATGGGAGATGTGTGGTTAAAAATAGAGAAATTTTTTTAGTAAAAATTTTTTTTTTTCAGTAAAAATTTTTTTTTTTGTCTTACAAAATTTTCTTGGCCAAACAGTCTTATTTTAGATGATGATGTTTAATATGATTTAATTATTCATTGATGATGATAAAATGGGTACAGCCATAAAACAGCTTGTTTTTTTTTTATCAATTTTGAAAATAGAGATGAATATCACAACCTAAGACAAAGGTGAAATAAATAATAGATTTTTTTTTGTGGAACATTAAAATAATTTATTGCCAGATAGGATAGGCATAGTAATAGTGATGAATTATGGAATAGTAGTCTCATGTGTGTTTGGGGAGTTCATTTTGTAAAAAGTCTATGATTTTAGAGGTTTGATTGGATGGTTGATCGTTGGAGTTTGGTTGGTTAGATTGCAGTTTTGATGATGAGTGAAGAGTTTTGTCATTGCCTTGAGAATGCTATGTATTTCATGTAACTTATGAATGATCAAACCCATTCACTGCTCCAACCCAATTTATATGTTATCTTTATTTTATCATGAGGCAGTAACAGCAGACCTGCCATGATACCAGCCTATAAGTCTCCAAGAGAGAGAGCATGGCATAGTTTTCCAATCCAGTTATATGTTATTCTTATTTGATCATGAAGCAGTTAATAGTAGTCCTGCCATGATATCAGCCTATAAGTCTCCAAGAGAGAGAGAGCAAGGTTTCGTTTTTGTAGTCTATAATAAGCAGGGCATTCCTTGATACTTGTCACATAAGACTCCAAGAGAGAGAGCAAGGCATAGTTTATCTACTTTAGCCCCTAAGACTTAAAATACATCTTTTATTGCAACAGAGTTTGCTTCATTCAATCAAGGGTTGTGGTAGTTAATAGTGATCGAATTGGGATGATCTTCTGAGTGCTCGTGATGCATTGTGTGATTATAGTGTTGTGACTGAATTCTTTCATTTATCTCAAGATTGTGAACTGCTAGTCATTCTGTGGACTGTCAATATCTGTCGGATTTCTGGGAGAATGGATGAATGTATAATTTGGGCTATTACAGACAGACATGTACTATATAGATTGTTGTTGTGTAGTTCATTAAATAAGGATATTAAAAATTTTTTTTTGTTGTATTTGTAAATGCATAATAAGGTGAAAATCAAATCAGTCAGTTGGTCAGAATAGGTGTCAGACAGGGAGAAGATGTGTAGATTTTTGATGGTCAGGGAAGTACAGATGGGATATATATAGTTTTATAACATGAGTGAACTAAATTATAGTATGGAAGAGGTTATGGAAGAGGAGAGTGTCCCAATCCCAGGGATCAGTGATCATTTTTATCCTGAAGAAGAGGAAATAGAGGGAAATGCCTCTAAAGTCAATAGCAATAATAAGGCCTCAAGTACAGAAATGGTAGATGAGAAGCCAGAAGTGGGCCAGGCTCAGACAGCAAAGATGGCACCATCAGACATGGACATGATAATGCAGATGCTCAGAAGTATGAGAGAAGATAGTAAGCAAAGTATGGTAAATCTAGAACAAAAGATGGAGAATCTAGAACAAAAGATGGAGAAAAATATAGAAGATAGTAAGCAAGAAATGGTAAATCTAGAACAAAAGATAGGTCAATCTGTAGAGAAAACTATAGAAAATTTGAGAGAAGATCTAAAAGCAAAGATAGATCAATCTATTGAAAACAACAGCCAAATGATCGTAGCCTTGGAAACTAAGATTGAAAAATCCCATATAGAGTACAAGAACAGGTTTACTTCATTAGAGGATAGGATAGAAGGAGTTTGTAGATCTATGGAAGAGGCAAAACAGGAGGGTTGTCAGGGACTGCAGTCATTAAAGGCTCAAGTGGAGCAGTCTATCGAAGAAAATAAGAGAGAAATTGAGTTAGTTAGGAATGAGGTCCATGGTTTGATCAGATGTTTGGATATGATCTTTTCAAAACAATTGAAAGAAAAGATCATCATGTATGTGGATGACATAGTTATTGCTTCCAGCAGTCTTACAGAGCATCTAGAACACTTACAGATATTCTTTGAAGAGTGTTTAGCCCATAATGTCAAGATAAACCTGGAGAAATGTACTATAGCTGCAAAAGAAATTACTTTTCTGGGACATGTAATCAGCGAACAGGGTATCAAACCCCATCCCGAAAAGATTGCTGCTATTCAGGACTTCTCAATGCCAAAAACCAAAAAGCAACTGCGGTCCTTCCTCGGTTTATGTAACTATTATCATAAGTTTTATAGGGACTTTGCCGAGGATACCCAGTATTTGTCTGTGTTATTAAAGAAATCAGAAAGGTGGAGGTGGACCACTGAGCATACCAGAGAGTTCAATACCATAAAACAAACCTTTTTGAACCACATTATTTTGTCTTACCCTGATTTTGGTAAAAAGTTTTTTGTACAGACAGACAGTAGCCACTATGGTCTGGGAGTAGTTTTATATCAGCTTGATGAAGATCAAAGACCTCAGGTCTTATACTTTTTAAGTAGACATTTGAGAGGGGCAGAGCTGAACTACTCCATAACAGAGAAAGAAGCCCTAGCAGTAGTATGGGCCTTTCAAAAGCTACGCCAGTTTTTGCTTGGCTCTGAGGTCATTGTTTTGTCAGACCATAGGAGCTTAGAATTTCTAAGTAAAAGCTATTTAAATAATGAAAGATTAATTAGGTGGAGTCTATACCTACAACAGTTTAATTACAGCATCGTCTATGTTGAGGGTATTAAGAATATCCCTGCGGATGTTCTTAGTCGTCACCCTGTCTGTCTTGTGCCCCAACATCCCGGTACAGAGAATATCTTGATTAATAATATTAATGTTGAATTAGAGAGAGATATCTTAAAAGATTACCATAATTTGGCTGGGATTCAAAAACAAGACCTAAAATTGGGCAGAATCATCACCATCCTGAATCATCCCCTAAACCGCCACAGCTCCAAGAAATCACTCAAGAAAGTTTTTACCCAGTATAAATTCAACCTAGATCTTCTCATGTATAAGGTTAAGGTTAATCATGGTAACCCTTGGAGGATCGTGATTCCTAAAATCCTCATTAATAAATTAGTAAAATATGCTCATTGCAAATATGGCCATTATGGCACTCCAAAGATTTATTATGTGTTAAAAAATTATTTCTATTGGAATCAGATGTATAGAAGTGTCAGCAATGTCATTAAACAATGTACAGTTTGTGCCAAGACTAAGTATCATGCTAGGTCATTCGTTGGTATTTTACAACCCATAATCCCGGATCGGCCTAACCAATTGTTGGCACTTGATTTTTATGGACCACTCCCGGCCTATAACCGACAAAAGTTCATTTTAGTGGCATATGATGTATTTTCTAAATATGTATCTGCATTTGCCATGCCACGAACTGATGCTAAGGGTGTTATCAGGTGCCTCACCAAACACCAGTTGCAAGCCGGGGATAAACCTGATGTGATTTTGACAGATCATGCCACTGCCTTTGTATCGAAGACCTGGAAGAAATGGGTTCAAACTCAGAACATCAAACATGTTATGAGCTCTATACGAAATCCGCAGTCTAACCCCTGCGAGCGCATTATGCGCGAGCTTAGCAGACTTTATAGAGTCTACATTCCAGATGATCATAGACAGTGGGTGAATAAACTTCCTGAATTGGTAAATCTCATTAATATCACTTGTAATGAATCAACAGGATTCCCCCTGTTAGGTTGCATTACGGAAAACAGGAACCCTTGCTTATTAAAATCCCTTTGCCTATTACCCTTGAGGAAATAAATAATGATGATGACCTTAATAAGGCTCGAGTCCAACTTAAACTCATGGGTCAAAAAAGGGTAAAGCAATCCAGAACTAAACCACATCCATTTAAGATCAATGATCTTGTGCTGGTACGCACCCCTCATGTTAGCAACCCCCAAAGAAACAAATTTAAAAAGTTTCTGCATTTGTATGAAGGACCATTCAAAATCACTAAAAAGATAGGAGAGAATGCCTTTATGCTTGCTGCTCTTGATGGGAATAAGGGGACCTATAATGCTAGGAGTTTGATCCCTTATACTTCAGCAGAATAGCCTGGCAAAGATCTCCAAATAAATTACTTTTAGGTTTTCTAATGAAAAATATATTTACCAGTAGTTAATTTTTTTTTTTATATATATTATAAGTGTTTATTATTATTAGTGTATTTATTAGTTAGGATTTTTTTTTTAAAAATATAGTTAAAACAAAAGTGCTGATGATTTTATCCGAAGGGGGAGAAAGTTGTGCCATTACAATTTAGTCACTAGATAAATTTATAGTAATGTGCATGTAGAAAAGGTAAACCAAAAATCATCATCACAATTTTATATAACCATAAAAGAAGCTGTAGGGCATCCAAGTTCAAACCCTACCAGATCAAAATTCTAAAAGCTTTAAACAGAAAGAGAGTGGGTCAACAATTATATGCTTTATTTGTTTGTGTGTTGATAGAAAGGTAATACACACATTTAAACTATTTAATATTTAAATTTTCTGTTAAAAAGCAAAGTTATAATGCATACATATAGGCAATGTATGTGTAAATTATTTAATTGTTTTATATTTCAAATATTCAACATTTTAACTTTCTTTAAAACTAACCTATGCTTGATCAATTCTAATATTTTATTCTATACTTTTATTTTGCTTTTCTTTAATTATAATTGGGATTTAAAAGTTACAGACTTAATTAAATAATTGGGTTATAATTACTAAGCTAGCAATCATATTATTTAAGGTTAGTTTATGAATGATTTGAAAGAATGAAGGATGTGTGTACATTACATACAAAAATTTACATTTCCTAAATATTGAAAGAAAAGGAAGTATTAAATCTGTCAAATTATTTTTTTTGTACAATTTTTTGTTAAAAGAGGAAATCTGTTTAATCAGATATCGATCTTTGTAGCAATTTTTTTTTGTAAATGATTGTTTCACTTTGGAAGCTTATAATGGGTCAGAGCTCTAAATTTTGAAATTGTCTTATCTCAAGATCTAAAGAAGGAAGCTCAAAGATTTGAAGTGTTACCTGGATGTTAAAAAGAAAAAAAAAGAAAAGAAAGGAAATAAGGATTGAGTCTATTTTTTTTTAAACAAAAGTGTCTGGAAAAAGGATTAAACTTTTCAGTTGAAAAATAATTTAGTTGAAAATAAATTAGAGATCTAATTAAAACAAATTTGTCCAAAAATAGCAAGTGATGCTATCTCTGATTGGTTAAGTTAGCTAAAAATTGGATATAAAAAGCTGTCTTGAATTATTATTAGGATTATTGTTTATGATTCAGATTATTAAACTATCCAATTGAATGCTGAAAATATAAGAAATGGCTGGCTAGAAAAATTATATGTATGTCCCATCGGTTCCGGACCATCTGGGGAAGCTGCACATCACATAGGAAAGAAAAGATGTGTCTAAAATAATATTCTACACCTTTCAACTGACCAGAGAAATAAGATGTTTTTAATAGAAGGAAGAAAGCATTCACCTGCATTCAAAGAAGATGAATTAATCTACTGATAAATATTAATCATCAAGTCCAATTAATTGTTACAACAACTGATTTTAAACTCAAGAAAATTTATAAATGTGAAAACAACTGCTGTATTTCATCCACATGCTTGACAGGAAGAGAAGAAAAATTAATATAATGATTTCCAAATTATCCACTAAAGCAAATAACCTCAATAGAGTCATCATCATCAAATAGTTATACACCTCAAGAAAGAGATTGTTCCCAGTAAGACGGAAATGGTAGCTGCAGAAATATAAACATTATACAAGACAAGTTTGAACCCTTGGAAATTCGCCACAAACAAAAGATCGGTAATATGACTTTTTATATCTATTTTCTTTATGATATCAGTCTTAATAAACATTTTAGCAATAAAGTGGTATATTTTATTTAAAGAACTTTTAAAGACTATTCAGATCAATTAAAACAAGAATGTCTTACTAATAATAACTTTGAGCTTCATAAATTATCTTGAATGTATGAAAATTATTTGTTTATTAATTTTACAGTTATGAAAAATATTAATGTGTAAAACAATTTTTTTTTATGGTATTATGATTTTAGTTTTAACTAATATATTATTATTTTGGTTTTAAATAATATTTTGTTATCATGGGATAAAACACGCACATACATAATGATATTTTATATGTGTATAATTGCGATTGAATGTGGAGTAACAAGTAGTGTTAGAATATTAGATTAGTTTGTTTCATTAAGTATAGCATTTCAGAGGTAGAAGAGAGGGGGGAGAAAATAATTTAAAACTTGTTTCTAAAACTTGCTCTTTCAATTCTACTAACATTTTTTTTTTACATTCTATT
Organism: Epiperipatus broadwayi; assembly: GCA_028023455.1. Lineage (NCBI taxonomy): Eukaryota > Metazoa > Onychophora > Udeonychophora > Euonychophora > Peripatidae > Epiperipatus > Epiperipatus broadwayi. The sequence continues at coordinate 18,250,750 of JAQFVV010012398.1, read as the reverse complement.
TACATGTTGGATTTTTAAAGTATGTGTGCTAATGAGCAGATAATATTTTTTGTCTTGAAATACTTTTCATGGTCAATGTGACGTCCAACTTAATACAAAATACATTTGAAGGGAAAGGGGGAAGAACTTAAAATTAATCTGAGGATTGTTATATAATCAATTATTATTATTATTATTCATGTCAATTTTCATATTTATCTAGAAATTTTTATGTATATGTTAGAAATGTAGTAATAAATATTAGTTTGTTTTATTAAACGAGGCGTATATATTTCATTAAGTGTAGTCTTTGTTAAGTGTGATTATTCATCATCATCAATGGTTGAATATTAGTTATTTAAGATATAAGTAAATATGCTAAAATTAAGCAATAATTATGAATTTCTTTATAAAATTTAGTTTTATGTTTAGGCTTAGTCCTAGAGCTGTAGTTGAAACCCTTGTCATTATTGTTATTATTATCATCATCATCATCGTCATCAACGTTTTAATTAATGAGCTGTTTAACTGTTTAAAGGCCATAAATAAATATTGATTTTATAATATTTAGTGATCTCTTAGTATTATTATAACCACATCCCATCATCTATTTCATGCAAGGATGAGTGAATTGCCATCCTAAATTAGTTATATATAATCTGAGCTAGTAAACTTATAAAAATATTGAAACACATTTGTTATGCTAAGATCTGAGAAATGATTTATGTCTAATATACTCCACTTTGGTTTAAAGATGTTTTACTTTTACCTAAATATTAGTGCGTATAGTGATATGGCTCAAAAAGCAAAATCTTCCATTTTTATTAGAAATAAAGTACCAAAAAGGGATTCAAACCCGGTACATGTGAAAGGTTATTAGATATAACCGTGTCTAGATTCAGATAATCTAGTGGTGCCCTGCTAGACCATATTCACTTAGTATTTGTTTAAACATGCACTTAACATCAAACCAAGCAATGAAAGTGGATAGGATCTACTGTCTGTATACCTGAGCTATATTTTATTGAATTACTAGTGTACTCACCTCACGTGATTTCATATAATACTGGTTATTAACAATTTCCCCATAATTCTTGATATTTGGACTGGTAATATCTTTTGAACTCTTTAATGATGATACAATATATATATATATATATATATATATATATATATATATATATATATAAAGTAATTTCAATGAGCAATCAAAGCTGGTAAGAGTGACAGTGCTTGCTGTTGGTGAGGAATTATCTCTTGAATAGGCACAGAAAACATGTTTATAGGGGCAGACAACAGAGCTAACATGAGATCCATTGTAATTTTTTTCAAGCAATCCAAGGACATGAGGTTGAATGATAATAATATACTTCTGAAGTTGGTATAGCTTTGATGGTGAATTGAGATGATGAACATTAAGCTTTATGGAGTGTAAAGAAGGTTAACAATGCCAGAGAGCAGCCTTGAAAGTAAGAGGCTGGGAAATTGTATTTGAAGCTGATAATGCAGAGTATCAGTGTATATGATTGCTTCATGATCAATTCTGAGTGAGAGTAATTGATAACTTTAGTTTGAGAGGGGGAGAGGTTATGTTGTGCTGGTTCTGGTTCAGAGGGTGAACAAGGTGAGTCACCAGAGTGTTTTTATACAATGAGGTAATAGTTTGCATGGTCTTGTGAGAGTTGTCAGCAACCTCAGTGATAAGTGGCATGTAATCTGAATCATTAATTTTTGATTTTTTAAAAAATGTTTTCTTAGACTGTTCAGGTTTATTCTGGGTTTTATTAAGATTTGGGAAGTGGGAGAAATGATATAAGTGATAGGAATGGTGCAATTGTTTCCATGTCATTCATTGAAATTTTATTTTTCATGATGTATTGATTCTTTTCTGTGTTTTGATGTAGGTCCATCTTATTGGGGGGGGGGGTGATGGTGCTATAGCCTGGCATTATTATTGCATCACAGTAATTATTAGGTTGACTATATTCTGGATGTGAAGTTGACTGTGAGTACATAATGGGGAAGGATTGAGACATTTGCTCTGGTATTAGAGTGGGATCCATTGACGTGAATTGCAAACCCAGCATTGGATGGGGGTAGGAATTCTAGGAGGTTGCTGAACTGTCAGGCTGATTTGTTGCTGCAGGTCCCAGCAGAGAAATGGCAAATACTAATTGGTAGCTACTTGCTTGAAAATTTGTTTGTAGTATAGTTGGTGATAAAGGTGGAATTGGTAGGTTGAAACACTTGAGTTGCAAGATGATATCACTGAACCATAGGCATAGCACTGAGGGTTTAACCACAAATGTATAAATATAAAGTTGCCTCTTGGTCAAGAATTTGGACAGGTGTTGTATTTGGATCAATCTCTGGGTGCAATCCAATCTTTAATTTATAACTGTTGCTTGGAATAGACATAGGATATCTTTGAGAAGAAAGATGACTTTGCCAAACAGCTGCATCATTCACTAAAAATATTGTGTGGCATATCTGAAATAGGTATTCTTCAACACCTCAGTGATGCAGTTATTCTGATTTGGATTGATTGTTATCAGCACATAGTATGTTTTGATTTGACTTTGAAAGTGCTCTCTTTGGATAATCTGAAAAAATTCAATCACTAGATGCCTATGATTTGAATGATCAATGATGATTATGATGATCATCATCATCATCATCATCATAATTATTATTATTATTATTATTATTATTATTATTATTATTATTATTAATCTATCTTGTACAAAGTTATCTAAATCTGATGCTATTATTTTTTAAACAGTAATGGCTTTTTTAAAATGTCATGTTCGCAATTTTTCCTAATAATAATGAGCTTATTAATGAATTGGCAATAGCTAGGAACCCAACTCTATCTTCAGTTAATGAGATCATAGATTTAGACTGTAAACACACTGAATTTAATTTAATTAATATATTTACTGAATAAAATTAAGATTTGAATAATACTGTCTTTTGGTGATAAGATCATGAAACTAAAGAAAATTATAATGACTAATAAACTGGATTCTATTTCAAAATTGTCAGATGTTGCTAATCCAGATGCTACAAATAATGATTTTGATAATTCTGATAATTATTCTATACCATTACTAACTAGAAAAATGAATAATACTAAAAATACCTCTAATTTTACTAATGTACAGGATGAATTGATTTCTAATGCTAACTTCAATCTTCCTTATTCAGTTAATTCTATGGTATCATCCAGCAACATGCTGAATCTTGTTCTGATTATTTCACATAGATAAATGCTTTAATGATATCATTTCATGTTCTGAACAATTTATTTCAGAAGTCTTGCAGTCATTATATTTCACAAATTCATACCATGATTATTAAAATGTCACAACTATGTAATGAGCCATCAAATTATTCTTTTAATTCTACAGAAGGTGCTCAATGCTATTTTTGTTCTATTAAAACAACTTATTTTTATACTGCACCAGATTTTTTTTATAATAGAAACTTTTATAATACATACAATAAAAAATGATACTAGTTATAATATTAATTTATAGTATATACAAGCATTTTAAAATACTGATTGAAGAAGCTGTTAATAGCAAACAATCAAAATGAGTTAATCCAGATTAAGTGGTTTAGAGGTGTTATCCCTCATAATCATAGCCAAAATAGTAATAGTTGTTGTGATATTATTAAATGGTAATATATGCAAATGGATATGTAAATTAATCAGCTTGTCCATTTTCTGGAGATAGCGAAGCATGAGTCACATCTATTAATTGCATTATTGTCATTGATGATAAAATATACCTCTTTTATCTTCATTTTGCAGTTGTTAGTTTCAGTGCACACAAGTTTGGGATTGGAGGGTTCAAACCTATGATGAGCCTGCTTTTCATGTTCGAGGAATATTGAAATGTTGTTATTGTTCTTTTGTGCTTTTCTGTATGCATACATATGCTGAGTGGCTTTAGTTTCCTCATAATATGTTGCAAAAAATATATTAATTCAGAGTCTGGATCTTTGTTAAGAAAAACAAAACAGGTTATGATGTTAGATTAAAAGGTTTTAATTTTCAAACAGATAATAGGAATGTTTTACTTTACAAACAATGTATTAATAAAAAAGATGATTTTATGGATAAATCACAATTTTGTCACAATAAGGGAAATCCTAAAGTATCTTATAAATAGAGGCCTTCTAGTTCTACTTCAAATATAAATTCTACTAACACCTCTTCTGGTATTTTATTAGACTCCAAGAATGGTTCTTTAATAAGAATTATCTCTCATCAATTTTCTAACAGAAAATTATCAGTTAAGTTTCTTAACAAAAACTATTACTTAAAACATAATTCTAAATAAAATTCACATAAATTTTATAATACAAATGTTATTAATTATTCTTCTAAATTTAGACAAACATTTCTAAAGATGATGATAAACTTAGGTTTGAAAGTGTTTTCTTGCAGAGGTCCTAATAATGATATCTTTTTATTCCTAATTAATAATAATGTTAAATATCATAAATATTTGATTTCAAATATAGCAGATGTTGAATATACTGATATGAAAGGTTTCTGAAAAAACAGATTAAATTCACATGTATCAAGATTAACATGTTTAATTCTAATTCCAGTAGCTTTTTTTGTCTCAATTCCCAAACATAAGCATTGGGAGTTTATTTCTATTCATTTTTGGCATTGTGGTTAAAAAAAATTATGGTTGATTGACCAGGTCATTAATACTTCCTGATTAATTTCTTTTTTCAACCTTATCATTTATTAATATTTTTATTTTTTTATTTTTTTCTTAATTATTTGTTGGTCTATATTTGGTTTTCTTTGTTTTATATAAAAATTGTGGAATGAGAATTAAGTCTTCAAATATTAAACAGTCCTTCAGTTCTGAAATCTTTGATGTTATTTTTATCTCAGAAACATGACTTTCTCATCACATTTCAGATGTTTGTTATATTTATGGACAAAAATTAAAAGGTACTTTGATCAGATAGATAAGCGGAGGCATATTCATTTCCCTTAAATGTAGTTTTAACATAAATGTATTCTTATTTCATCATCATTTTGTGAAACTACTTGGTGATAAACATTTAGAAAATGTTAAATTTCTTTTGGGTAATGTCTACATAAAACCAACATATTCTTTTTAGAATTTAAGGAATTGTTTTGTGCTTTTAAAGATTTTTTTAATCGAATACAAATCACTTATTGTCATTACTGATGGTCTTAATATTCCCAATTTATATTGAAGTAATACTTTAATAGATTTAATCTCATATTCATCTAAATCTTTGAGAATTATTCATTTTTATAATTTCTTAAATCTAAAACAATTTAATCCCTACACTAATTTCAATAACTGCACATTAGATTATATTCTTAGTAATTTTCATACAACTAAATGTCTTTTTCTTTTTTTAGTGATTTACATCACTTTCTCTTCGAATTATTTATTAATATTCAATTTAATATTCAATTTAATAGGAGTTATCTTTTCAAAACTATTAAAAGAAACTACAAAAAGGAAAACTATTCAAATCTTTATTTAGAATCATCTAACTTTAACTGGAAAAGTTTGTATTCTTCTTGAGATGTGGATTATTATAAGAAATTTTTTGAAAAATCATTCAAGGAGTTAATTGACACATTTATTCCTAAGAAAAAAATCTTTAAATAATCAATTTCCTATACAGTTTTCAATCTCTCTGAAAGAAATTATTAAAAGGAATCATTGGCAGTACTAAAAAGCCAAAAACTTAATTTATCATACCGATTTTGTTAATTATAGAAGATTATCTAAAAGATTTTCAAAAATTCATATAAAATATTAAAACTTGTGATTCTGATAATCCTAAGTAATTTTGATCTCTGATCAAAGATTTAGGTATTACTAAAAGAAAATTACAAAGTTATAATAATTCAAATCTAGTTGCAGATGAATTTTGTCATTATTTCTCACAGTGTTTTAAACAATCAAAATCTCTTACAGACCTGTCTGAAAATAATGATCTATTTAATAAAAAGGTTAAAATTTAGTCGTTTTATTGAATCTGAAATTATTTTTATTATTAAGCAGTTTAAATTACATTTTGGTATGGACATTGACAACATTCCAGATTTCATCTATAGCCAATGCACTGGATATATTGCTTCTCTTTTGCATATTTTTAATTGCTTTTTAACAAATGGTATTTTTCCTAAGTTTCTTAAACTTGCTATTTTTAAGAAAGAATCTAGAAATTCACTAAATGAATAAAGGCTTATTTCAATTCTACACACTGTTGTCCAAATATTTGAAAGATGCTTATATAAGGACAACATTTTGGCATCAGAACAACATGGGTTTTTTTAATCTAATAGATCTATTGAAATAAATCTATTTCCAATTCAATTGAGAATAAATCTAGATTGGATGTTATTTATTTTAATATGACCAAAGCTTTTGATGAAATTAATCATGAAATTCTTCTTAAAGAGCTTTATGAATTAGGTTTTTTTCAAAAGTTTAATTAATTAGTTTGATACTTTCCTTAAAGAAAGGATGTCTTGTGTGAAATTTAACAATAATTTTTTTCACCATATAGTTGTTTCATTGAGATACATCAAGGAAGTGTTTTTGCATGATTATTATTTAATGTATATATTGATGACAGCAAATATTTTATTAAATTTTCATACCTTCTATAATACAAAGATGATTGCAAAATTTTTATAGATATCTATTAATATCAATAAAACTGGTTTTTTTTATTTTTCTTGAAATAATGTGAATATAATCATATATACATAAATATGCACACATACTTCATTGCCTCTATGCTATGAAATCTGAAAATTTAAGGTCCTACTATATCAATGGTTCTAAAATTATAATAAATGATCATCAAAGAAATCTAGGAATACTATTTTCCAATAATAGCTATTTCCAATATCACATTGATTTTATGATGAACAAAGTTCTCATAGTTACAGAAGCAATTTGTAAATTTGAAAAAAAGCATTTAGTAAATGCGCAAATATCAAACTTTTAATATCTCTGGTATTCTCCATATTGGAGTATGGATTAATTATATAGAATCCTCATTCTCAGACAGATATAATCAAAGTTCAAATTGTTTTTGACAAATTTTTAAAATAAAATTATCTAAATAATGATCAATATATTAATTGCTGAGACCAAAACAAGAGATGTTAGATTCTTGCATAAAATTATTTTCCAGAATATTTCTGTATTTATCATGCTCTCTAAGTTAAGTATCAAAAAAGAGCATATTCACAGTATTTTTGAACTTAAAATTTGTAAGTAATATATACTAAAATTCTCTTTTTACTTTGTTTACCCAGAACTTAGAATAAAGACTGCAAATAAAAACTTTTTTAAAAAATCTATATTTTAAACAAAGCCATTTTTTTAAAAAAATATTATCTTTAGTACAAAAGTTTTACTCATTTGCTCATTCCATTCTTTTTATATTTTGTTTCTATTATTTTATGTTTTTCAATGTTATAATCTATACTTTCATATTGTAACTCCTAGGCATATAGAGTCCAAATATTTGGACTTCATAATTAAATTAAATCTCACTGTGCGGCCAACAAATCATTTTCTGGTCACACAGAGAGGTTTAACCAAAATAGATTTGACATGCCATCTTTGCAAATATAAAGAAGAGACCATTGAACATGTCCTTCATACTTGTCAATATTTGATCCCTATTAGAAAATTCATCATAGTTTGTACTAGTGTTAATCCTAAGGAATTTTTTTAAATTAAAACCATTATAATAAAAAAAAAAACACTTTCCTGTAACCAGAATCACAATAGTCCTAGCTTTTCCCATCTGGTTACTACGATGTTAATTAATCTTCAAAAATAATAACTGTGATTTAATCTCTACATTTTGTGAGATCATAGAGAAAATTAAGATAAGAGACTGAATAGCAACTCCTATGGGAATATTTAATGATACCTGGGCAATTTATCAGTTGCTTAAAACATGAAGATTCCACCCCCCAAAAAATCCAAGAACTCTCAATTATAAACAATCCCTTGCAGCCTCAAGCTCAACCTGGTATCACTGGAGGTTTAAACATAAGGTTAACCATAGATAGAAATTTCTGAATAATCATAAAAATATACTGTATTCATACTGTACTTCTAATTGACCAAAAAATTCTAATTTTAAAAAATCTATACTTTCATATATTAATTAACTCATTGTGTATTCTATAATTGGCTTAATAAACTATAGATATGTACATTCAATAAATAATTTAATTGAATTATTATTATTATTATTTTTATGAATAATAATATAATTTCAGTGAATTTAGCAAAGCCCTACAGCTAAAACCATCTCATTGCTCAAGCCATCTGCCATGACTTTCTTTCCAAATTTTTATTTTCTTCATACTTCTATATTATTTTGTTCAATGATAAGGTTTTTTTTATAATTACTATTTTAATTTGCATCCTGTAATTGACCATTAGTTGTTGTTTTGCACTTTAAATAAAATTAAATTGAATTGTCTTCTTTTTCTTCTTATATATGAGCAGTAATTACAACTCATCAACGGCAAACTATAGATTCCAATCAGTCAAAAGGGCAAGCTAAATTTAAAAATGATTTTATCCAAATATTAAGAAAAATTATGGAAAGGATCAATAAATATGATTAGCACTTTATTTTGGATAGGTAAATTATGAAAAGGCATTTGATTTTATAAGTATTTCTAAGACGATTAAAGCATTACATAATCAAAATACAGACCTAGAATATTATTATATGTGAAAAAATATATTTGTCAAAATGTAACCAGAAGTGATTAGATTACATACATACTGATACTAAAAAGATTTATATTGAGAAGGATATATTGCAGGTGATTACATATCTCCAAAATAATTTTCTAACAGTTTTATAAAAAAATATTTTGTGGATTAAAATGGAAAATTAAGGGAGAAAAAAATAAATAAATTTATATAAGATATCTTGATTTTGCATATGATGTAGTTATTTTTACAAATAATGCTTCATATCTTTAGAAAATATTGCAAGTGTTTTCAAATAAGAGTAAGAAAGTAGGACTTATCATAAATGCTAAAAACCTAAAGTAATGTTCAATGAATTTTTTTAGAAAAAGAAAAAAAATCATAATCATAAGATTATTTATACATATAGAAACATAATGTAAGAAAGTAATCAAGAGTGTTTTTTGTACAAATAACTTAATATTAAAAGGAAATATGCCTAGAGTTTAGAAAGGATGGTTTGTTAATAGATGTGTTTTACCAGGTTTTACTTATGAATCTGAGATTTGGATATTCAATGTTGTAAGAGAAGTATGATAGGAGTGATGAAAATACATTGGTGAGAGAACAAACCAATGTCATTGACAGCATTAAAATAATTAAAGGACTGAAATGTAGCTGGAATTTGCATATTGGTAGAAAAAGTAATAAGAATCAGTCAGTTGAAGTTTTAAACTAATTCTAATTATGATCACATTAATTAAAAATAAGATGTGCTAATGTAATATATGCATTTTCTAATTTATTTTATTTTTATTGTATTTATTTTTATATATAGAGTTCACAAATAAGCTCTTAACAAGCTTTGCAGAATATCCCCAACTCCAAACCGGTTTTTGCTACTGGCTTCCTCACGTTTGTTAAATTAGGTCATGTGACATATGGATTAATTTCTTTGTAATTTTATTTATTTTGTGTATGTAATCAATATTTTTGTCAATTGCATATGGATAAGAGTTGGATTTGCTTTTATTTTTGCCATGAATAATCTTATTTTAGCAATAATAACAAACAAAATATCTTTAATGGACTTGCAATTTTGCTGAAAGTTTAAATAAAAAACAACAGTAATAAATCATACCTTAGCTAATATATTGTACATTTCCTATGTTATTGTAGAGTTATATTTTGATTTTTCTCTGCAAATTGGCATGTTATTTATCAGAAAGCCATGCTAGTTTAATCATATTCCATTTCTGTCATAATTATAATCATAGCTTAAATAAAAATAAGTAAATTAAATATTTATAGAGAAGGATGAGTACGCATTTTGTGCTTTTTTAAAGCAATATTTTGTACAGCATTTAAAAATATAAAAAGAGTATGTATTCTGTGTTTTCCTAAAGATTTGTGATAATAGTATTTTAGTTGTATTCATATTGAAGCAGTCAATCTGATACTCATATTGAGCTTTACAGCCCACTCAGAATCTCCCACCACCAAACCATATTCAAACTCCATCCTTATGCATATATATGTATTTATTAATACATTTTTTGCTTAACTATTAAAATAATAACTGACACAAATATATATAAATATCTTAATGTAATTACCTTTAATAAATAAATATTTTATTTGATTTTAATTTGTATAGACATGCGTAATGGAGATGTACATATTATAGGTGAGGGGAGATTACTTTTAAAATATGTATAAAAGCAAAATATATTATATTAGTGTGCATTTTAAAATTATATTTACAATTCATTATTTATTTTAGTAATGGCAGCCAAAGCGGATGCAATCTTGTAGAATATTCTTCAATGCAAGTAAGACAATTTACTGGAAACCCATTAGTCCATCTAAAACATATGATAATTTTATAGAATAATATAAGATCCATTAATGAATGTTTTACCCATTGCAAATTTGTTTTAAAATCTTAGATTATATTTAAAACAACCGTTCAAGAAATTTTAACAGGATTGCATTGTTTTTAAAAGATACATAAACAAAAGTTGCATCCGGTCAGCAAATTCCAGGTCCGCTAAGTGCATAAAGTGTCTCAGGTCTAGCAATTAAAGTGCATTCTAAGATAACCTGAAAATAGTATAAATACTGCTAGATTTGAATCCCAGAAGAGAACTTGTAATTATAAAACAGCAATGGTAAACAAAATCCACGTTCATCTATATAGCAATTCAAAGTGTCATGAGTAGTGTAAAATTTCACCTTTCTCACCATCCAACATGTACTCTTTCCCACATTCATTGCCCAGAATCCTGAGATTCATGAACTCTAATGTACTTAAAAACTGAATAATTGAAAATTACCTGCCTGACCAACCGAATATAACTAGATCTAGTTTACCTACCCCAATGGATGCTGCAAGCCCCTAGAACTGCTACTAATTGCCAAGGCAAAGAACCAAAGCTATTGCCTAATATTTAAATTCTTAAGTTCAGCCTTCTGTAAATATTTCTCATAACACTGTCTGTAATTTAAAATGATATCATTCTATCAGCTGGTCTTTTGACCAGAAATTAAATATTTTGTTTAAATAATTTGTAATTTACTTACCTGAGATTAGCATGTACTTAACCTTCTTTAATTTTTATCTTATCATTGAGACTCTACTAAAAATATAATATTTTCTTTCACTTTAATGTGGCAACAATATTTTACAACTCTTATTATTATGTTTTATATTTTATATATTTAAATGATATGCCAATAATTTCTTGCATTGGCAAGTATGTTCGCTTCTTTTTTTTATTTTATTTTCCCCCTCTCTATTTTCATAGGATGATTAAATTAGCTTTAATTAAAAGAAATCTTGTTGTTTTTATCTTAGCTGGACGCTTGCAAATTTGGGAAAACAAATTAATTATCTCGTAATGTCATTGTAGAAATACAGAGTAGAAATCTGTTTTCCTAAGAAATATTTTTTTATTTTACTTAAATAATGGTGCTAATTTTAAAAGTTCAAACCTGTTTTATGTGAAATTAAAGCAATATTTTATTTTAAATACTCTTTTAAAAGTTATATATGTGTTGTTCCAAGCATTGCATGCATACCAGCCTCCTCGTTCATTATATATATTGTGTTTTGTTCCCCGGACATATCGGAAAAAACGAACTTTGTCTCATATCTCCAAGTCCAAGAACCAGGCTCTTACATCCCCTGGGGACTTATTTTTGTCACTTGAACCAATTGCATAGGAGTGCTGTGGGAAAATCCCAGCCTATTGCAACTCACAGCAGACTGTATGTTATTAATTAGCCGATTCTGACAAAGTCTGCAGACCTAAATTGGTCTTTTCTTCAATGAATTTTGAGAAGCACTTTTCTAGGATCCATGACTGGATCACATAAGTATGCCACCATGCTCACACTGCCCTTTTTGTTCTAGTTCCAAGTAAAACCTATGAATATCCATAAGTCATAATGTTATGATTTTACTAGGCAGATTTCTTCATGATATTTATTAATATTTTCATGTATGCATCATTTTGCGACACCATTATATATATATTTTAAATTAACTCTCCCACACATATTTCTTACTCAGTATAAACTGAGAGTAGTTCACTTATTAATGTAAAGTGTACTTTTATAATAAAATTGATAATTCTAAATATTCGGTCAAGTGCTATATTTTGTTTTTCTTTCAAGGGGTGGATTTAAGATTTTTTACATACTGGAATAGCGCTATTAAAACTGTATTTGAAAATATTATTGTTTATCGATTATTGGCATATAAATCAGCTGCAATAAAAATAATAAAGTAATGAATTTATTTGTAACTTCTTAAATTATAAAAGTAAATCCCATGTTATATAACATAAAGAGGCCAGTGAAAACTAATGAAGAAATATAATAACTCATACGTATGTTATTTAAATTAATAAATCTTATATATATCATAACTTGCAGAATCATTGTTTCTTTTATTTAAAATATTAATATTTTGATTGATAAATTATACTTGATCTAACTGGATGATCTCCTACTTATCCTATATATATAATTAATGTGAAAGGTCAAGATATTTAGGTGTAACTGGATGATCTCCTACTTATCCTATATATATAATTAATGTGAAAGGTCAAGATATTTAGGTGTACCAAAGTTGTGTATTTTACACTAAAAGGTTCCATTATATTTTTTCCAATTAGAGTCTCTTTGTGTCTCCATTTTGTGATGCCAGTGGAGAGAGATGGAATTGTTGGTCAGAAGTTGATAGATCTGGAAAATAGGCAAATAGGGCAGAGTTCATGAGTGTTCCTGACTTATGTATCTTGCACATGATTGGACTCTAGGTACTTTTGCCTAGATCTTGTTATATGAACAGACAAAACCGAGTGATACAATATATTTATTGTACTATTTCCAACACCTAATGTAAGTATTGAATGTCTTTAGAAATATTTAACTTTATTTAAATATTCCAAATACATTTATCTGTTAGTTATAGCACACAGGATAGTATATGCACAATGTCTCAAGAGGTATTATTCTCCCCTCTTCTTCAGGTGTTGATGGCTTAACAAGTGACAGTACTACTATGGAAATTGAGCCTGGACCATTAGATTCTTGAATATGGTTAGATTGTAATCTTAAAATTCAATATTCAAAGAATCTAAGGGTCCATGTTCAGTTCCCATGCTAGTACTGTCACTGGTTAGACCAGCAACACCTGAAGAAAAGGGGAGACTAATACTTCTCGTAGACTCATTTCATAACTTAAGATTCTTTTTTATTAGAGAGAAATAGACTTTCTACTTTATTTTTTATAATCCATTATATATCAGATATTTCATTTTTATTTCTCATCTGCGTGAGATTTTATTGATTCGCAGATTAAGTAAACTGTTCAACATAATGTAAGGATTCTCTGGTGCTGTCACAAAATTATATAAAAAAAGATCTGAGTTTTATGCTGTTGGTATAAAAATTTAATTGTCAATGACATGCTAGAGAAATCTGATAAAAAGTTTTATTTTGACTCATAATTAATACACTGTACAGGCGTACACACACCTGCGCATATATAATGTAATATATAAAGGATTCAAACTCAGATTTTTATATGACCCTCAACTCTCCATGCCATCTCATATTGCTGACCCACCTGATCATACACACGTAAACGCAGCTAATAAAAAGTTTGCCATATTAGTTGGGAGACAAAACTTTTACCTGAGAAAAAGTATTAGATAAGTAATACATTACAGAGTCTGTATTTTCAATATCTTTTCCCTCAACTTAAGTTTAATGTTTTTAATTCAAATACACATTTCAAAATCATTCAAATGTCCATTTTCTATTTTCGTTATTAGCAAAGATGCTGCTTTGTATAGCAATATGCTTGATAAATTTTATTTAATTAATGCCTTACATCTTTAAACTTCTCTCAATATATTGCTTAACTTTTATTTTTACTCCACTGTTAAAACAGACTTTTAATACAACTACATATCCACACTTTGGTCATTTTATTTTTTCAAACTAAAAGGTATTCTTTGATTAAATTCTTGAAAGATTATGTGACAATCAAAGATCCCAGTAGTAGGATTAGGACAGCAGTCCATTTAATTTAATGGGCTTTTTTCTTTTCTCCACAGAGAATATTTTTTTTGTTTTAAGTACACCCCTCTCATTCATTCATTACTAGCAATTCCTTGAAATTTGAAAAAACAAACATTTATAGAGAAAAACAAAAAAACAGCCAAAAACAGAGTCAAAATTGCTATATACTATATATGTAATTAAGGGACAAAAATGGGGATTGTGTTTATGTGCCTCTTTACAGTTCACATACATAGGCAAGTAAGCAAACGATCTTGAAACTTAGGAAATCTTAAAATTTTAAATTTTAAATCACATTGAACATAAATTCTAAATCAAATTCATTTGATTCGCTACGTAGCTCTAAGGTAAAATAATTTTCACCATAAATAAAAATTCTTAATAAAAGATATTTTGTCAAAATAAGGGGAAGAATACTTTTAATTATGAACAATTGAAATGAAAAAAAAAGAAGAAACTTTTTATTTAAAATTAAAAATAAATAATTAATTAATTCTTCATAGAGTGTAATCATTCTTATAAAAAATACATTTTGTAATTTGCAATCCTCAATTTTTCACAACTACAAAAAAGGAAAAAAGAACGAATTTGGATTTAATATAATTCTGAAAAATTAATAACTTAAATTAAGGTTATTTTCTAAAAATTAAACAGTTCTTTGGCTAGGGTATGTGAGAATAAATATTTTAAATGTTAATTTGCCCATCTGTTGCCTTACTATCGAAACTGTTAAAAGTGTTAAATATATAGAAAACGAAATTATCTATCTTTTTTAAAAAAAAATAGTAGAAATTAGACAATAAAATTTTCTCAATATACAACTTTTATTAATGACGGAGTTTATTATGGCAGTAAAGCATTAATTATGAATGAGTGATTGGGTGAAAAAAGTCATATGATTAGATTTTAGTTGCATAACAAAGAAAAAAAAAATTTTTTTAAAAATTTTTTAAACAATAGAATGCTATATAATTTCCTGTTTATTATTTCGTTCTGTATTTTTCTTTATTATTTCTTCTCTCTCAAATTACTTTCCAAATAATGTATAGTCTGTATAACAATTTCTCAATTCTTTTCAAGTCTTGCTCTTCATATTTACTTTTTTTTTAGATTACTAATTATATTCTTTTCCTAATTTTATTCTTATTCCTCATATCTTTTCAATATTTCTTTATACTTTGTTCCTTAAAGTATAAGCTATGTTCATTTTCTCTTCTACGTAACTTTACAGTATTTTTTTTTCACTTACTCTCTTCAATACTCTCATTGTATAAATACTATTTCTTTAATTTATCTTTCCCATTTTTTTTCAAATCCATAATACAAACCCCTCTAATATGTTCGCATTGCTTTTTTAAATCATACAAATATTGGCCCCATATAAAGTCAAGCTCAAATAAAACAATTTACCAGCCATTTTATTAATTCATCTTGATTACTTAGCAGTTCTCACTCTAATATCTTGATCACCATTTCCATAAGATTATGAAGGAAGTTTCTATGTATATATAATATAACAGATTTTTATAGGCAAAATATATGAATATGGTTTTTGGGTTCTTTGGGTACATGTGACTATTATTATTATTATTATTATTATTATTATTATCATCATCATCATCATCCTTATTATTAAATAGGTCTAAATATTTTAGGCTTCTGCATTATCTTTCTGTTTATTAATCCACTGATGGGATGAGATTGTACATACTTTATTATATATCTCTGTTATAATTTCAAAAAGGCTGCAAGAAAACACTTTATATGTGTATTTTTATGTATAATGTTTTGATTTTTTTTTAATAGTGGAAAAATTACTTTGTTTTTAATCTCAGCAATCTTTAAACAGTAAATAATACTACTGTTCATTAATCTGATATTACCTGGAAAATGGCTATCATCTAATTAAATTATAACAATTAAAAACAATGAGTATTATAAAGCTCTAATAAAGCAATTAAGTTAAAGTTTATTTCATCAGTGTATATATACAATGCATGTACAATTCTATTACGTGTAATAATAATCAACATCTACATTATAAACTATGACAACACAAAATTCACAGTTTAATATTAGCTTGTATGACACCTAAAGATATATAACTATGCTAAAAAGCTTTCTGTAATTTGAATCAAGAATAGAAAACTATAGATAATAAGTAAAGGAGTCTATAATGAAAGAAATAGGTTTGAATTGTGGACATGGCTTATGTAAAAATAAAAAAAGCACAGCATAATTATTGTCAGAATGTAGGATGTTGAAAAATAATCAAGGTAATATGTATATTGAAGAAAAAACACAAATGTCAAGGTTGAGGAATCAAATAAGATTAGGATGTTGGAACTAACAAAACAGTTTTTACTAAAATAATAATAAAAAACAAATGCATGAGTATTTATTTGATGATTGTTGATTATATAAGTAATAGGGTAAGAAATAAATAGATTAACATAGCCTAGAAAAGATTTCAAAGAAAATGATTAACTTGGCTGACATAATTATTGCTTATATGACATACATATAGAAATTTATGATTTTATCTAAAAAAAATCAATTTGCATCACATCTTTAATAAATTTTAGCCCCTCTCATATCAATAATTTCAATTTCACATTTACAACTATCTATGTTTGAAGAAATATTAAATAAAAAAAATAAAAAATTGTTATGCCTTATATTTGCAAAGAAATAGAAATAAATGTATTTTTTTCAATAAGATAACTTAAATTTTCTAATTTATATCAATTATTTTTTCCATTTCATCACAAAAAAAAAGAGAAAAATAACTAGTCATTAGGTTCTTATATTATCAAACAAAATAAAAAAAAGAGAGTATAAAATATTTATTTAATTGTCAGCTAAATTAATTGTCCTTTTACAAAAAAGAGAAAAAGACAATTTACTTATAGATAAGGAAAACCAATTATTAATAAAAATAATAAAGCATTCTATATTTTTAAATTCTTTTATTTATTTAAAAAAAAAATAAAAATAAAAATCTCTAACTTTATTTTAAATCTGTTGCATTTTGACACTTTCTATTGTTCCATCTGGTGAGAAATGTTCAATCTTTTTTTTTTTTTAATAAAATCTTTATTTTATACTAAAATTCAATAAATTGGAATTTATTTCCTTTTACTTTAATTTTATAAGTGAATAATATTCTAAAAAATCACATGTAACCATTTTTAATATTTAAAAATTGGCCTGTGAATATAACAATGTACCATAAACATCACTATAGATATTTACATAAACATTTAAAATAAAAATAAACAAATATCCTTTTATTTTTTATGTTTTTTTGTAATTCTAGGTGAAATTTGTTGTTTGTGGGAAGATAAATTTTGACCACTTTCTTGTATTAAATTATCAATTATATAAGAATATTATGTAAAATGGAAGAAGAAACAGTAGTATCATTAACTGAAGAGTCAAAACCTCTGGTGGATATAAAAAAAATGTTCGAACTCTTATTGCAAAAGATAGAAAAAAATAGGATAGAGATAATTTCTAAGGTAGAAAAAAAAGTGTAAAGATGAATTAAGTGATAATATTTGAATTAAGAGAAACTAGTGTTAAATTAGAAGAATATAGTGTGATGATAAAAAGCTAGTGTAAAAATAATTTCCAAGTTGGAAGAAAATAATGTGAAGTTGAATTCAAAATTAGAAAATAAAATAGAAAAAAATTGTAAAAAATGGGAAGATGGATAAACAAATTGTGGATTTGAGAGTTGCAAACAAAAATTTCAGAATTTAGAAGTTGAGTTTAGAAAGGAATTATAAGAAAGTTTATAAGAAAACAGTAGAAATGAATAAAAAAATAAAAGATGATTTAAATGACAAGTTTAACTTCGAAACTGATCTTCGTGAAACAAAAGTAGAGTAGAGTATATAGGAGTTAATAAAATTAGCAATGATAATGCAAAAAATTATTATTTGGATAATAAAGAAGAAAATATAGTCATGAATGATAAAAAGTATATTTATAGAATACTTAATAATAATGTCAATAAAAATAATAAATATTTATATTCAAATAAAACAGCTAGTTTTGAATTATTTCTTAAAGCCTTATTATACAAGTTGTAAAGAAGAAATAATGTTATATGATATAAGCAAGAAAAGAAAAATATTCTAGATACAATAAATGGGATGAAAATTCTAATAAAACAATTGTATACACTTTACTAAGTGATGGTTTAAAATATTGTAGATTTATTATAAATGAAAGATATTTGGATACTAGAAAACATGATAGGTGGAAAGTATTTGAAGTTAAATGAAATAAAATGAGAAAATTTGTTTCATTTCATTCTGTAAGCCATGACAATAGAGCTAATAACACATACTTTTCTATATAATCATGATAATTTAGAAATTAAATTCTTTGATTCAGGAATATATGATTTTAATAAAGATGATTTGAACAATAATGAATTTTAGTTTAGGTACCATTACCAATATAAAACATTCATATATCAAAATCCTCAGAAACATACGATTGTTTTAAATAAATATTTTTGATAATATTAAGAATTAAAGATATATATATATATTGTTTATATTTAAAGTTAGTTAAAATATTATTTAAGAATAATATAAGAAGCATTTTCATAGATACTAGATTAAATTAAAATTATTCTTACTATAATAAACCAAAATGTTGTAATTTTCTTTTAGGAAATATATAAATTAATAGATGATTAGTGACAAGGAAACATTAGAAGAAACTAGTGTATCTTTTTTCTTTTCAAAACAAAGGGAATTGATACTATGAGGGTTATAGGAAAGCTATGAAAGTATTAATAATAAAAAAATAAATAAAAACAAAAGCTGTATTATTATTGTTATTGTTTAAATTTTTTTATTTGAAGTCCAGTTAATAAAGAATGATAATTTATATTGGCTATGGATAAATAACCTGGTCAATACATAATATCTGTGCATGTTATAATAAGTGGATAATCTATATATTGCACTTGAATGAAAAACGCATATGTGAAGTTATATTATGAATTAATAATTGCTTAATTATATATAAAAACTATCATCATCATCATCAAACATTATTAATCCACTGCAGGATGAAGGTCTCTCCAAGTTCAATCTAACTCCGATTTTTAGCTTCTTTTTTCCACATCACCCCTGCACACTTTCTTATTTCATCCATCCATCTCACATGTAGTCTCTTTCTGGGTCTTTTACAATCTCTTGGAATCCAGTTTAAGATTTCAAGTGTCCATCTATTATCATCTCTTCTAAAAATACATCCAGCCCAACTCCACTTCAGACTTTTAATTTTTTCAATGAAATCAGTAATATCTGTTTCTTTTTTTACCCATATATAGCATTTTTGATCTCTTCTTGTTACTCCCAACATGCATCTTTCCAAACTTCTTTGAGTGGTCTAAAGACTCTGTATTGCTCTTCTATTAAGTTTCCAGGTCTCAGATCCATAAGTAAGAACTGGTAAAACACATTTATTAAAAACCTTTCTTTTCAAACACATAGGCATATTTTCTTTTAGTATCAAGTTATTTCTACCAAAAGCACTCAAACCAAGTTTAATTCTATGATTAATTTCATTCACTATGTTTCAATCTGTATTAATAATCTGACCAAGATATTTATAACTGTTAACTTCTTCTAACTCATCCTAATCAATCTTTATTTTCATATTTTGAGAAAATCCATTAAACATTACTTTAGTCTTTTTAACATTTATCTTTAGTCCTACTTTCACCTGATAACTCCTGCAACATTTCCTGCAGCTCTAAAGCATTATTTGCAAAAACAACTACATCATCTGCAAAATCCAAATGACTTAAATAATCTACATTTACTTTCACTCCTTTAGCTTCCCATTTTAATACACAAAATACTTCTTGCAGCACTATACACATCAATATTAAAATATTTCGTGTAAAATTAATATTATTACTTGGTATTGAGAATAAATAAAAAAATGTTTGTTGTTCTAGAATCTAGATTATTAAATAATTATTATTACAATTTATAAAAAATATTATTATTTGTATTATTTTTATTTATGTAAATGAGTTGATTTATAAAAATACTAGACATTAGGTGGGGAAAATAATAAATATTTATTGAAATGATAGCTTGCTTGATAAAAGAGCATGATTTGGGATAAAAATAAGGTATGAAAAATACATTGAACTGAATAACAATTTTTTTCTTCAAATCTCTGTTTTAAAACTGAACTGTGTAATATTCATACATTTTAAGTAATCAGAAATCAAAAACAAGGACTGCTAAATTAATAAATTAGAGGAAGGGGTTTGTCCCCTCATTTATTATAATATTTTCCCGGTGATTGAATGAATGAATTAACATAAAATAATTAAATTATTCAACACAAATCTCTTAACAATTGATGGAGTTATTTAGTATGAATGAAGTAATAATTGTGTAATGCAAATCCCTCTTTGAAATTACCAAAAATCATAGCATGGAAAGTATTGCCGTAAAAATCTATTACGGAATAAGTATTGTATAATGCAAATCTTTCTTGAAAACTAATAGACATACCATAATTTAGAATGATCAACAAAAAAGCAAAAGGATAAAATATAATGTTCAAAAACAAAGTTGGATATTGAAAGTTTACATTTATTAACAATAATCCCACTTTATTATTATTTCATCGTTTTCGAGGGAGTACTGATAGGCCGAAGAAACAAATACTTGAGGTCAATTAGAAAATGTTATTCAGAATCACACTGTCCAGTATAAATAAAATATATATTTTAACAAATATAAATCAAAAGGATAAGAATTAAAGCTTAATATGAATCGATTATAAAGGTGATTGTTTTTATGTTTTATTTTTATTAATATGACAAACACATAAAAATATTTAATTAATAAACATGACTATAGGTATTAATTTTTGATATACTTTAAAGATGTATAAATTGAAGCAAAGCATATATATATATGTGTGTGTGTCTGTGTCTTAGAATTAATATATATAAATATATATTTAATCGTTATCATACTGGGAGAGTTAAATATTGTCAACTCTTAATGAGATATATACTTTTGCTCTATTTCACAATTATAATATCCAATTCAAAAACACAATCTAAATCATAAATGGTAAATACGTTTGTTTATTTCAATTATCTATAATAATAAATTCTAATAAAAAGTCTTGAAATGTTACTTAAATTTAACGGAAGTGAAATATAATTTTAAGATTGTAAAATATTGAAAATCGATTCGGAATATAATTATTAATTTATTGTTTTTATTATTTTTATTTAATGTTTTAACTATAATAATCATAATGTATATTTTGTATAATAAAATTATTATTATTAACATTTACCATGGTGAACTTAATCTCTAAATTTTATTCATTTCTCTATTTTATTTTGTAATTAATGCAAAATCTGTCAGTGATGGCTATTGCATTTGGGTTTGTTATATCTATTCATAGTGTTACTCTTATTTTAATATTCTAATATAAAGCTTTAAAACATTCCTATCTTGTACTTGCACAGTGATAACAGGCTGTAAAGTCATTATAACTGGATTAATGCATACACATAAAATATCTAGCTTGCATAGTACTCATTATCATAATCAAGTTATAAATAAATGCTTGCAGGTTGGAATATACACCTGGATCTCGTTTTATGTGAATTATTTTAATGCGATTTTGACATTATGCGAGTCATGTTTCTTCTTAATATCTTTCATATTTCACTATATTTATTAGATATCAAGAAATTTAAATTATTAATAACTTACTTTCACTTGAAATACTTTTCCCCCCAAAAAATATAACGTTATATTAGCAGCTAATGTGAATATGGTCTGAAACTGTATTTAGAAGCTTAGCTTCTATGTAAATAACCTATTTATACTAATGAGTAAATAATAATAATAATAGATTTATACTTACATATAAAAATATCACAATAAATATTCAAAAAAATTAAACTTTTAAAATGTATTTTGTTATATATAACAGAAATAAATAATCTTTTAGATTTTTAAAATAAAAAACAAAGATTTTATAAACTGAAAATAATATTTCTAATGATAATGTATAATCTTTTTGTTTTGATTGCCATCTCATTTTTTCAACATAGAAACAGAAAACCATTAACATAGCATAAGACTGAAAGTGGCACTAACTGTACATCACATTATGAATAAAAATAAAGTGGCTAACAGGTTTCTCTGGGCATAATTGCTGAGAGATTCTTGACTTCATTTAAGGAGAAGCTACAATACATCACATTGAATCTGATTTCTTTCCAGTTTACAAATGAACGCTAGTTGTAAAGATTAAAATATGTATGAAAAATGTAAAATTAAATACTATAGTTAATAAAAAAAGTAAAAAAAGTTTGTCTTGTATTAATTTTTTTCAAATATTTGAAATTTTTTATTGGTCATACTTTATTTGCTTATTTTTTTAATGTGAATTTTAAAGTAATTTTTCTTTGTTGCTTTGCTTTTATGCGAATTCTGAAAATTACAGCACCTATCCGCCATCTTTCAAGGTAAGTTAAGTCTATTTTTGTGTGATTTTTTTTTTAATGTGGGTTTTCTGTGGAACCTATCTACCACATAAAATGAGACCCAAGTTTATACGATTTTAATGCCATGCTTCATTTCCATGCCACAGCTATGCCATTTACATTTAATTACTTTTATTTATTTATTCCATTACTATAAAAGGAGGTTGCCTTGACAACAATTTGAAACTGTTAATTATTATTAATATTGGGATTGTCTAAGTGTTGACTGGTTATATATATATATATATAGAGAGAGAGAGAGAAAGAGAAACAGAGAAAAAATCAACTTATTTATAAAAACAGAATATTTTAATTGCCGTAAAAAATATGAGAAAAAACTTAATGATGGAATAAACAAATATAATTGTAAAATACAAAAAAAAAAAAGGTATAGAAAATGATAAAACTCTCAAAGACATAGAATGGGAATTTGGTTTTAGAAATAAAATTATGAAAAGGAAGAAATAACATTACTAAAAAAAGACAGATGGTATAATGAAATGCGTAGAGGAATATTAAATTAAAATGCATAGTATTAAAGAAAAGTTAATTAAAGTAATCTCTACAATAATATCATTTTTGAAATGTCATTTAATTTAAATAAAATGCAGTATGCAATTAAATCTATGGAAAAAACATTTGAGAAGTAAACAAACTAAATATAGTTATTTAAAAAAAAGTAAAAAAAAATTGTTAGTCAAATTATGCATCAGTTCTGTAACTATTAAAAAAATGTAGAATAATTAAAAGAAAGTATCAATATGAATATTTTAAAAAGTTAAAAATTTTAAAAATTAAATATTTCCATTAATTCTTTACAGGAATAAATAAATTACAGAAAGAATTGGACATGTCATCACCATCATTACCTCTCTCTCTCTCTCTCAAAAAACAAACAAACAAATAAGATTTACAAAATGATTATGTCACATTAACTCACCTTCAAATATTAAAAAAAGTTGTAAAAAGATCTATAAGCATATGTCATAATTTTTACTAGATATGTGGATGGTCAAAAAACATTGGATCCTATAAGCATTTCTAATATGATTAAAGTTTTAAGTGCTAATCCATAAGAATATAACAATTAAAAAACAATGCTGGAATACTAAATGTTCTTATCATCATCAATGCTTTAGCCACTTAGTATCATTAATATACTGGCCAACTATAAGCTTAATTTCTAAATAAATAATTAAAATGAAGTATAGTGCATGGACTTTAAAGAATATCCCCTTTGCATCATCCAGCATTTAGAACTAATATAATCATCATTTACTGGATATCCATAAACACTAAATATAATTCCATTTATATAAAAGACCATTATGCACAAATCCAGCTCAGTGAGCCAAATTCTATAACTGTTACTATGAGCAAGAGATATGATACAAACATATAATATTCTAAAACTATTTTAGAATTCACTGGAATAACTTTCCCAATGAAATATCAATTTATTAAAAACAAATTAAAATAAAATTAAGGTTGGTAGAATATGGCTATAACTATAAATTAAGCATTCTGATTTCAATTAAATTATAAAAAAAAAGCTATTACACTATGATTTGCAAAATAGGTCAATAGGTTTACATAAAACACCTATATATCAGTACACAGACATGCTTGTTTAAGATAAAATGAATATATTTAAAATGTCATAAACTAACAAAAAATTATCATATTTTAACAATATATAAATAATGACTATTTTCACACAGACACACACACACATATATATATATATATATGGGTACTCATTTAGATATAAGCACACACATTTATATCCTAATGATATCTCATTAATTATTAAACTATATTATATTTTCATTAGACATATTAATCCAATGTTAAAAAACAAAAAAATGCACACTATGTGTATATATAAAAAGTGTAAATGATCTGAATTAAAGCTATTAATTAGCCTCTTATTTTTTTATGGTAAGTAAAAATCTTCTTCAAAAATATACATATATTACTTTTTTGACAATATGTTCATCAAAGTTTTTCTTTTGTTTTCCAGGTTACTCTTAATTAATTTTAAACATCTTTAAAAATATTCTAGAAAGTTCTTTTGTTCTCTAATCTAGAAAGATTTTTGGAGTTTTTATTTAATTTTAAGGGATAAAAATCATTATTTTCAATAAAGAAAGTTTCTGAGTTTCCTTTTAATAAATAAAACTGAAAATGTTCATTTATTATTTTCTTTTGTTATTCTAGTTTTATTTTTAGTTGAATAATTTAAACAAAAGTTATTTATTTTCAAATCTTATATATATATGATGCAATTCCTTTATCTATGTTTCTCTGCATATAGATAAAACAGTATATGTATAAATTACTTTAGCAAGCTGATGGAATTTCTCAGTAAGTTGGTCACTTCTAAATCAGTAGACTGGCTTATTGTCATCTTTGGGAAAGGTATGATCCAGTAATCTTTGGCCTGCAGTGAACTCCCTTTAGTCTTTATGCTATATAATACACACATATATACTGGCTATGGGCCACATAAAGGCTGGGTTTTCTTCCATGTGAATTCAAGCTTTACCATCATTACACTAGCAGTAACATCTGGATCCATGGTCTCTTGCATTCAGTTACAACTTCATAGTCATCATTCTGTCATAATCCATTATAATCTATTTTTCTAACCTTTTTATAGTTAGAGTGGAATTTTAAAAAACACAATAATTAAAAATAAGTTTTCTTTATCTTGATTGAAAAAAATTAATCACACTTTTCAATTCATTTTAATCTTTTCAAAAACAACTTTATAGGATTTGTATCAAAATATGTTATACAAGCTTTTAATTACAAAAATTTCTTAATCTAATAAGCACAGATGGTGGAATTTTATAATTACCTGTAAAACATAAAAACACGCTTATCTTAATTTCAAAATCAGAATTAATAAAATTTTAATTAGACTTTTTTAAATGTTTAATTTATAATAAATTTTTTATATTCAAATTTATTTAATCCTTAACTGTTATTTCAGTGTAATATAGAAAATATGTACAAAAAATTTGTTTATTTCTACTTTCATTTTCAACTTTATATATATATATGCACACACTACTATGTTGTTGTATGCCATGAGCCACGTAACAATCTCAATATTTGCTTTTCTACTTTGTTTTTATAATTCTGCAATACTGACATCTTTCTCCAATTTCCAATTATCTCAAATGTAAGAGTTTTATAATTGATGTTACTACTGTAGATTAAATAAACATTTAAAAGTTAATAACTAGAAATGATAATTATCATTTAAGTACCAAAAGTGGTTCTTTGAGATTTTATTCAAGAATCTTTAGCTCTTGTGTCTATTTCTTAGTCATTGTGCTGAAGTGTAGAGGAAATTTTTGCAGATTTTTAAAAAGTAAAAAATAACATATATTACTTGATCTCTAATACAATTTATCCAAATACCAGTAAAAAAATTCATTCAAATATTATAGTTATTTAGCCTGCAATTTGACTATTATACTTATAAACGCTAGTTTCATTGTACATTGGAATATGCTAGATAATGGTTTTGATTAGCAGGATATATCAATGCATGTTCAAGGTTCTCATTTAGAAGAAAAGGGGACTCGATGGATGTCACATAGTGGTCAATAGTTTCTACTTAAACTAGTGACATCTGCAAAGCACATGTGTATTAGCTTATTGGCTTATTAATATTATAGATTATAAAAAAAAATAAAAAAAAAAACATTGCGCTATATAAAAAATAAATGTCTTGTTTACATATGTTTAATTATAAGAATGACATATCATAAATTCTAGAAATTTCATTGGCATCATTCATTTACATAGTAAAAAAGTAATTTAAAGTGATCAATTAATAACTTCACGCTCTTCATTTCAAACACTTCAGATTTGCCCATACATATATGGTTGGGTTGAAAATATAGGTGGATTCATTCTATATTTTCTTAAAGACTTGTGTTTGAAAAAGTGGGAGTATTCATTTATATAGTGACACCTGCAAAGTGCATGTGTATTAGCTTATTGGCTTATTAATATTATAAGATGTTTATAAACAAAGCAAAACTCTCCATACAGTATTGCCACCCTGTACCAACCAGAGTAATCAATGAATGCCAGAAGGCTTGTGCATAAAATCCCTATCTAATGCCTACTCATCCAATATCCCCAGACTAGTTTCTGGCTTATGGCCATCATCAGTGAGGAGCTTTGGATATGAGAGCACTGCACCTAGATCTTAGGATCTAATGCAATCCTCCAGCACCCACCTTTTATCTCTACTTAACTACAAAACTATGAGAATGAAATTGAAAAACACAAAAATGTTTTCAATCTAAGCTCAATAGCTTATATAGTCATATGGGTCTGAACTCAGTGTGATGCTTAGTTATAAGATGTTATTGTAAATTATATGGTCTAGAAAAGAAGACAAAATCAAACAAAGTTATAGTTAGTTTATAATTAGATTATTAAATATTCTCACTGACAATACAATAACAAATTACAATATTAACACTTTAGGAACTATTTCTCACATTAAGCAAACTTCTCTTGAGTGCATATGAAAACAAGCAACATGTTATTATTATAAATAGTAAGCTAAAAGCTAATTTATCATGATATTTTATTATTATTTCTTAATTATTTGCATTTTATTGATTAGTTTAGCAATATAAATAATTCAACATTTATACATAAAAAAGAAATAAAACAAAAATGATAGTACAGTATTATAATTTTGTAATTTAAATTTAAAATAATTTAAAAAAATATTATGATAATGTAATTAAATTTAAAAAAATAAAGATATTTCTAACTTTTATCAAAAGCACTAAATATAGATGCCATTTTTGTATTCAATACATAATATATTTAAAAATTCTCTACAAATAATTACAAAATTTCTGAATGATTTTTGAAAAAAAAATCTACTTGTCATAATTTTTGGACTAAGACATTAAATATATATATAACTAAAGTAAAAAATCAGTAAAATTACAGACACATTATTTAAAAACAGTATCTATGTTTAATTACAATTAAGCAAGCACTATGTAAATATTTGAAAACCAGGCACTCTTCACAAACCTGGAGCTTAAATTGTAAATAGAGGGGATTTGAACTCAGACTTTCAAGCATCCTTCAATTATCTACACTATCTCATACAACTGATACACATGACCACACACAAGTAGAAAAGATAAATAATCACCAATATATGTATTTCGTGCTAAACCAACACTCATCAGTGGGTCCGGATTATCATCTCCCACACATATATATGATCAGTGCTCAGTTTATACTAAGATAGCAAATCTTCACACTTTAATGGACAGGTTTCAATCTACTCCAATCTCCAACTTTTCAGCCATCCATACCATTGAAATTTGATGATGGAAAGCCCAAATCCCATGCTGATGCCGATTTTCTATCTTAATGTAAATTGAGCACTGATTATATACATGTGTGGGAAATGATAATCTGGACCAACTGATGAGTGCTGGTTTAGCATGAAATATATATATTGGTGATTATTTATCTTTTCTACATGTGTGTGGTCATGTGTATTGGTTGTATGAGATAGTGTGGATAGTTGAAGGGTTCTTGACAGTCTGAGTTCAAATCCTCTATATTTGCAAGCACTATATATTGTGAGAGTACCATATGAGCCTCATCTAAAACAATTTGTGTTTCTTTGTGAATTAACTGTGCCTATATCGAATCAACAGATATAAATAACATACACCTAACTTAAGCTTTTCATATATCAGCTATATACATAAACTAGTTAGTATTAAAAGAATAATTCTAAAAATGAATTACTCTAATTTGTTTATACATACACATAAATAAATGTTTCTAACTAATAGTATTTTTTTATTAACTAAAACTTGACATTTGACAAAGTTGTAAGTCATCATTGCATTTTTATCAGTTAAAACAAAGGAATTAAACGTTTAAAGTTCATGAGAAATTGTATATTTTAAACAATAGAGAGCATGCGCATGATTATGTGATATGCTTGCAGAAATTAATCCAGTATAAAAACGAACTAATATTGTTATAACAATAATCTTCTATTTAGTTATCAAGGTAATAACTACGTCTGTAAATTTAAATGTGTTCGAATTTAGAACACCTATAAGGAAAAAAGAAGATTCATCATTTTGAAACTGTCTTCAAGTAATTAATTTACTTACTTTTAATATTACAAAGAACTATAAAAAATAATCGTTGAAATTGACAAGGTTACAAGAATTATCAACATCTTCGAAATGAGCTTTCAAAATATATATTTAAGAAGACAAAAATTTATAAAGATGTTCTTTGGCTAGACAATTTATGCCAAGGATTTCTGCTGATGTTTTAAACCTGAACATGTAAATGTATTTCTACTTAATGCCTAAAGTATAATCATCGTAATTTCCACTAAAAAGTTGCCTTAATAATGGAGTATTATATTGAAGAAGATCTTAAATATTTTACTATGCAAATATTTAAAAGAATGAATATTTGGATTACCTCTTCGAAGGATGACCAAGGAACATTACCGTTCAACATTCATCATTTTATTTCGTCTAAGGAGGAATATGAAACCATTATTCTTTTGCATCTTGGAATACTTCATTGTGTACTTTAATAACTCTAAAACTTTATTTCCTTTGTGGATAATTATATTTATGTGAAGAAATTATTTCATATATTAAATTGATTTTAACAGAATAAGTGGAGAACTGATAAGATGAACATTTTATTTTTATTTATTTAATAAAATTTAGATGTTGATATTTTGCTATATGCTCTGATGAAAATGATTACTGACTAAAGTAAAAGTTTTTAAATTATTTCAATTTGGAAGTAAGTTTTATTATATTACAAATTGAATCTTACCTGACAATTAACATAATTTCTTTTTAAACATACATAAGTAATATCAGGATACATTCTATTATTAATCTGGTGTGATTTGATGTTATCTTATATAGGCATATAAAACACACTGAATCATTTTAATGACACAATACATAGATTTATAATGTATGGTGGTATTATTTATTGTACATGTGATTTTAAATTATATATATGTAAATAATTATATTATAGCTTCTGAATATTAAATAGCTTATTATTGTATTATATAAAAGACCAGATTATAATTCTAAATTCTAATATTTTTATTATTTATGTGATGATATTTTTGTTTCTATTACGGATTAAAATGTGTTAAACTTGATTTTAAAATTACACAGGTCTCGTTTGTTTATTTTATTTAGTCATTTTATAAAACCAATAATTATAAATATACATACTCACGCATATATATATATATATATATTGAATCAACTTAGTGATTTAATATTTATAAGAAAGTTATATATAGCTTATACTAAATTTATCATTACTGTGGGATATTGGTGGAAATGCCTGAAGAGAGTCAATTGCAATTTCTACTCTAAGCTCGAATTCCGAGAGTAACGAGGTTATTAATAGAGGAGTGGATTGGATTATATTTTAAATCACATCATCCATGGCATTCTATAAGAAGACTCAAAGTCTGACTATAGTTAGATGTGACTTCCTCGAGTCCTGAAAAGGATCATCCCGTTATACATGGCGCCCATACTTAAGGCATGAAACAGTAGTTTTCATTAATTAAATCCATAGTTTAAAAAAAATTATGTGAGTATGTGATAAATTGGTAAAAACACTAAATAATAAATAATAGAGACCTTGAAATAAAATAAACCATAATAAACAGATAAGTCAGTCGCTTTAAAATAAATAAATCAATATGATTATTATTTGGGCATTAAAATATATATTATAACAACATCTTATAAAAGTAGGAAAAAGTAGAATTACATTTAAGGGCATAAACACAGCATGAAATCTTATGGCATATATTAAATTATTACTTTGAAAAGAAAGTAACTTATATTTATATATAACTTTAAATTTTTTTTCATTAATGATAACTAGAAGTGGGAAAAAGCTAATAATAATGGAAGTAAAAAGTTTTGAAGAATCTTTAAGCAATAAAGATAGTGAAATAGAAATTACTTCAATTAGTAATGAACAAGAGACTTTGCCTAGTCAAACATCTGGGGAGTCTGTAGCTGAACACGACCACTTCTCACAGACATGTCAAGATGATGGAATGACCATTGAAGCACCAGAAATTGAGGTAGCTGAGGTTACAGAGAATGTGGACTTGGGAAGAAAACTTCCACGAGATGAAAACAACTATGAACAGACAATTTAATGATATATTAAAATTATTGAAGCATATGATGGAAAAGGAGCAACAATCTCAGAAGAATCCTGAGGGCAATGTGTTCCTCATGAAGATCGAAACTACCGTGAATAAAGCAACTCCAGACAAAGTGATGTGATGACTAATGTGACTGAGTCCTGTAATCAGATCAGTAGAAATGATGAAGCCATCAACCAAGTATCTACCATGGTTAAACCCCAGTTTAGTAAAAAGGTGCTGACTGATAGGACACACCAGACTGAGACCAACTCAAGGATCCAAATTAATGAAAAAGAAACAACTGACACAGGTGTCCCAATTTCAACACCAATAAACTCCACAGAAATGAACCATGAGAGATAATATTGAGGTAAATGCCACAGTTTCTGAACATGAAGTGGGAGTTAAACTGGAAAATGAAAAACTTCAGAATAAAGATACCATAGTCAAAGTTGGAAATGAAATTTTATGTGGGAAACCTTATCATTGGCATGACTGGTGTATTATTCGTGATCAATATAGTCTGTACATTTGGAATAATGCTATAGTTTTAAGGTTGTCCTATTTTAGTATGGGATGGTTCCCATTTATTATGGATGGAAAATTTACTACTATGTTCTCAGCTGGCAATACTAAACATGATTCAAATGATGTAGGAAGCTATGAACAGTGTTTAGATGGACTGCAGAGTGCAAGTTAAACCTCATACTCCTAGTCAACCTATTCTATCTTCATCTGGTTCAACATGGTCACTCATTGGAGATTGGTTTTTTATATCTAAAAAAGATGATGAGATGATTATCCACCACTCAAATGAACCTCAACAAGCCAATATCTTACAAAAGAATATGCCTGGCTTTATTTTTGAAACTAATAATGGCACTAAACATTCTTTTATTGCTAAAACTTCACTTGCCCATGAATCTTCTATTGGTTTGACTCTTCAAGTTTTCAAAAATAAGATAGAAAACCATTCTATCAATCTTAATTTGGGAAAAGTAATCCCCAAAACATGTCAGAGTGACACTGATTTGGATTTCTTAAACTTGTCCATGAATAATATGGAAGCAGAAAGGTTATGTAACCAAGAGATGCAAGTAAATGTGAGAATCTTGTGTTCAGAACATAAAGTTTGTTCTGAATATAAAGTTCATAAATATAGTAGTAGAATTCAAAGAGAATTACTATGTGTTCAAAAGCTTACCGCAGGAGAAGATTGTCATAATAGGCAATCAAAATTTAAACTTAAATTTGTAATCATGATAATTACATCCAGAGAAAGCTTTTAGCTATTAAAAGGATAGTTAGTGAAGAAAACTGTCTCTTTATAAAAGATGATTGCATTAAAGCAAGAGAAATTCATAGATTTGATTATCTTAAAAATACGTCATGGGACATAATGTTTCCATAATCAAAAGGATGTCCAAATCATAGAGAATTATCAAGTGATGTTGGGAACAGCAACATTAGACAGTAATAGCAAAAAAAGTTCACATTACCATAAGTCATGCAATATGTATGAAGGTCCATTTACATTTATTAGGCAAATTAATACTAATGTCTAGAAAAAAAAAAGTAGCATGTAATATGGGACAGACTTCGAAAGTAGCAGACTTGAAATGTGAAATGGTTTTTGGGCAAATGGATGAATCCTAATATGATTTTCCATAAAGGGAAAATTAAATTAATGTATATATGTATATAAATAAGTGAAGTAAATATTAATAATAAAAAAATGTATCAAGTTAACCAAAGTATGAAAAAAAATACTTACAGGTTTATTAGAGTACAAGTTATGGTTAAAATGCAAAGCCATTATTATATATTTTGATATGGATATATATTGTAATAACAATCAGCATTAAGCCAATGTACATGTGCTTTCTGGATATATATATATATATATATATATATATATATATATATATATATATATATATATATATATATATAAATAGAGTGAAAGCTTATAAACAACTTGTTAAAAAAAAGGCCAATCAAAGAAATAAAAATGTGAAGACAATTTCACACAAGTTTGAAATTGGGGATCAAGTTTTTATAAAAACACCTAATATGAGTAAACCCCAAGAGAGCAAATATCAAAAGTTTTACCATCAATATGAGGGACCTTATACTATCATAAAGCAAACAGGTCCCAATGCATTCTGGATAAATATAAAGGGAGACATTAAAGGCACTTACAATGCTAGAGCTTTAAAACCCTATTTCGGTCAAACAAATTAACAATGTTTGCCACATTCTACTTATGTACAGAATAAAATATTGGAAGAAAAGATAACTTGGAATAGGTAAGAAGAGGAAAAGTTTTCATTTAAAAGTATATAGGTATATATATGTATAAGGATGTATATAAGTCAAAAGAGACATTAATTTTCTTTGATGAGGGTATGTTAAGCAATTAAAATTAATTCTTAGGATACCTGAAAACTAAAACTGTTTTAAGAGTTAATCCATGCTGAATGATGGATGTTCTTATGTTTTGGATAGTTCTCAAAAGAGTCCATAAGTCTTAAAGAAAAGCAGGATGGAGACTACCAAACAAATATATGTGTCATCTATAAAAGAGACACATGACAATAAATCCATCAAAGGAAAATAAATAAAAAAGGTGCACATGACAATAAATCCATCAAAGGCAAATAAATAAACAAGGGAAGAAAAAGAAAGAACCTTATATATATATATAAACCTCCTTATTCTTCTGTTTAAATTGAATGATGTTTAATGTAGAGAAAGAGAAAGGATTAAAAAAAATAGAGCAAATAATAAGGGTTGATGGAAGCAGGAAAGAAAAACAAGCTCCACAACTTTATATTTAATGCAAACATTGACGCACATTAAGTGTCAAAATTTTAATGGTAAATATAAAATTTGAACTCTTTTAAGAAGGGAGTAATGTGAGAGTACCATATGAGCCTCATCTAAAACAATTTGTGTTTCTTTGTGAATTAACTGTGCCTATATTGAATCAACAGATATAAATAACATACACCTATCTTAAGCTTTTCATATATCAGCTATATACATAAACTAGTTAATATTAAAAGAATAATTCTAAAAATGAATTATTCTAATTTGTTTATACATACACATAAATAAATGTTTCTAACTAATAGTATTTTTTATTAACTAAAACTTGACATTTGACAAAGCCATAAGTCATCATTGCATCTTTATCAGTTAAAACAAAAGAAATAAACGTTTAAAGTTCATTAGAAATTGTATATTTTAAACAATAGAGAGCATGCGCATGATTATGTGATATGCTTGCAGAAATTAATCCAGTATAAAAATGAACTAATATTGTTATAACAATAATCTATTTAGTTATCAAGGTAATAACTACATCTGTAAATTTAAATGTGTTTGAATTTAGAACACATTTAAAGAAAAAAGAAGATTAATCATTTTGAAACTGTCTTCAAGTAATTAATTTACTTACTTTTAATATTACAAAGAACTATAAAAAATAATCGTTGAAATTGACAAGGTTACAAGAATTATCAACATCTTCGAAATGAGCTTTCAAAATATATATTTAAGAAGACAAAAATTTATAAAGATGTTCTTTGGCTAGACAATTTATGCCAAGGATTTCTGCTGATGTTTTAAACCTGAACATGTAAATGTATTTCTACTTAATGCCTAAAGTATAATCATCGTAATTTCCACTAAAAAGTTGCCTTAATAATGGAGTATTATATTGAAGAAGATCTTAAATATTTTACTATGCAAATATTTAAAAGAATGAATATTTGGATTACCTCTTCGAAGGATGACCAAGGAACATTACCGTTCAACATTCATCATCATTTTATTTCGTCTAAGGAGGAATATGAAACCATTATTCTTTTGCATCTTGGAATACTTCATTGTGTACTTTAATAACTCTAAAACTTTATTTCCTTTGTGGATAATTATGTTTATGTGAAGAAATTATTTCATATATTAAATTGATTTTAACAGAATAAGTGGAGAACTGATAAGATGAACATTTTATTTTTATTTATTTAATAAAATTTAGATGTTGATATTTTGCTATATGCTCTGATGAAAATGATTACTGACTAAAGTAAGTTTTTAAATTATTTCAATTTGGAAGTAAGTTTTATTATATTACAAATTGAATCTTACCTGACAATTAACATAATTTCTTTTTAAACATACATAAGTAATATCAGGATACATTCTATTATTAATCTGGTGTGATTTGATGTTATCTTATATTGGCATATAAAACACACTGAATCATTTTAATGACACAATACATAGATTTATAATGTATGGTGGTATTATTTATTGTACATGTGATTTTAAATTATATATAGGTAAATAATTATATTATAGTTTCTGAATATTAAATAGCTTATTATTGTATTATATAAAAGACCATATTATAATTCTAAATTCTAATATTTTTATTATTTATGTGATGATATTTTTGATTTCTATTACAGATTAAAATGTGTTAAACTTGATTTTAAAATTAAACAGGTCTCGTTTGTTTATTTTATTTAGTCATTTTATAAAACCAATAATTATAAATATACATACTCACGCATATATATATATATATTGAATCAACTTAGTGATTTAATATTTATAAGAAAGTTATATATAGCTTATACTAAATTTATCATTACTATGGGATATTGGTGGAAATTCCGAGAGTAACGAGGTTATTAATAGAGGAGTGGATTGGATTATATTTTAAATTACATCATCCATGGCATTCTATAAGAAGACTCAAAGTCTGACTATAGTTAGATGTGACTTTTTTGAGTCCTGAAAAGGATCGTCCCGTTATAATATATTTGTCAATATTCAACAAAATATCTTATTTATTTTTGTGTGGGGATGTGGATTGATTCAATTCTGTCATTTCTGGTGTTCAAACTTATGTAAATCTTCATATAAATATCCAATCAATAAATTATTTAAATATTTTATTAGAAAATATTAATCTACATCTTGTGTTCTCAGTGGATTAATAAAATGTTTTTATTATAGATATTTTTTTATTTTAAAATGACAAATCATAAGAAAAGTCCTAATTTATGAAGGCAAAACAAAAACACAAATTTTTATCTATGGGTTTCCTTTCAATAAGCTGTCATATAAAAAAAACAAAATATCATTAGCTTTTTGCATTAATATTGCAAGCATCAATATTTTTAAAAATAAATATAATTGCTTCAAAATTTTTACCCTACTAGAACAATATATTTTCTTTTACATAAAAGATGCTAAAATGGGCCTCTAGAGCTCTCATATCACCTCATTTCTATCATTTACATACTGCTAATTACAATTAGAAGGGATTTGAACTCAGATTTTCAAGCTCTCTATAGCTATCCATCCCATCTTATACAACTGACCACATACATGTGAAAAAGATAAATGATCTCCATTATACATATTTCATGCTGAACCAGCATTCATTATGTGGTCATGTATATAATTGTATAAGATGGAGAAGATAGCTGTAGGGAGCTTGAAAGTCTCAGTTCAAATCTCCTCTAATTGAAGTATGTTCAGCATAGACAATATACTTGTATTTATATACTACTAATTAATGCAGACCAAACTATCTATTAAAACTCCATTACTGATCCAGTAGAAAGTTATTGGAACATTAATTAAAAGACTACCTTGAATTCAATTGGGCTAGTGTTTGATTGGAGTTTGGAATAACTAGTTTATTTATACTAATTAGCATTCTTTTAATAATGGCAATGGATGTGGCAAGAAATATTGGTGGTTCATTTCCAAATTTTGATGTTAATTTAATTCATGTTAAAGTTACATTTGGGAATTTATTTCTATGCATAATGTAAGGCAGTCTTTAAATAAACATCACATGACCACCACTTCTTATGCTTGTGTATAACTGCTATTAAAACAAGCAAAACTCACTATACATATAGCAACACTCAGAAAGCTAGAGTAATCAATGGATGCTAGAGGCTTATGCATAAAATCCTCATCTAGTGCCTACTTATTTCTGGCTTGTGGCCTTCATCAGTTAGGAAACTTGGATCTGAGAGCATTGCACCTAGATTTTAGGATCTAATGCAACCCTTGAGCAGCCACCCTTTATCTCCATTTGGCTACAAAACTATGAGACTTAAACTGAAAACACCTTAATGTTTTCAATCCAAGCCCATCAGCTTATATAGTCATATGGGTCTGAACTCAGTTCAGTACCCATACATTTTGGTGTCTTTGGTTCTTAAATAACCATAACCACCACTATCCTATTAGGCAGGATTGGTTTTAAGCCAATAAACATCACATGACCACCACTTCTTATGCTTGTGTATAACTATTGTTAAAACAGGCAAAACTCACTATACGTATTGCCACACACAGCAAGCTGGGGATATTGGATGAGTAGGCACTAGATGGGGATTTTATGCACAAGCCTTTTGACATCCATTGATTACTCTAGCTTGCTGTGTGTGCAATACATATAGTGCATTTTGCCTATTTTAACAACAGTCTTTAAATAGCTCACTGAAGAGCAACAGGCTTTGAAACAACACTGTTTAAAGCAATAGTGAAGAAGGATGCAATAGTCATCAAGCTTTCTAATTTTTGGATGATAAGGCTTTGAGTTGCTTCCACTTTTAGTTTAAAGTAGCTAGAAATTTCCTTAACTAACTAATGAAAATTTGTTTATAAAGTTCTCATAAATCATATAATATCAATAATTATGCGCTTATAACGCTCGTAAAGAAGTTATATATATTATTAAATTTAATAATATATATAACTTCTTTATGAGCGTTATAAGCAGCGCATAATTATTGATATTAACTAACTAATATTATTTTTTGGTCTCTGGGTTAGGTATCAGAACAAAAATCTCAAGTCTGTTAAAAATAATTTTACAATTATTCCTGAAATTTTATTTGGCATGAATTCAGACCCAGCTATTAGGAATGACAAGATTACTTATTACTACCATGGGTTCATATATATATATATATATATATATATATATATATATATATATATATATATATATATATATATATATATATATATATATATATATATATATATATATATATATATAGTCTTACAGGACTTCAATTCCTATTAATATATATATATATAATATGGAAATATTTAATTCATCATATGTATTTTTGGTCTAAAGTAATGTAACAATTTTTTTTTTGCTGTATAACCTTACCCTTACCATATTTCTTTAAGATAAAATAGCCATTAAGGACACTAATTTTTTAATTCTTATTTTGTACTACTGAGCTCAGAAATATTATTTATTAAGAACTTTAGTTATTTAGCAATAAAGTGATTACAGATTTTAAGAATAATAGCCAATTTTATAATTATAGATTCAAATTTAATTAAATAAAATGGTGTAATATGAGCACCATAACATGAGGCTTATAAAAAAAGTACAATAAAGTGTTGTTCCAAAATTTAAATATGTTTGTTAAATTTTACAGTTATTCTATTACAAAATAGTTTTTTTATCTATAGGTCTCGTGCTATTGCAGAACATGAATTCTATTTCAATATCTTTTATTGAGATTGTTTTATTTAACTAGAACTTAAACTAGACATTTTTACCCAATCGAAATCAATCTTAAACTAAGATATTTTACAAATCATATCTACCTACCTATCTACCTACCTACCTACCTACACCCCTACCCCCTATCCACCTACCTACCTACCCAACCTACCTACCCTACCTTCTTATCTATCTATCTATCTACCTACCTACTTACCTACCTACCTACCTACCAACCAACCGACTGACCGACCTACCCACCTACCTACCTACCCCCCTATCTATCTATCTATCTATCTATCTATCTATCTATCTATCTATCTATCTATCTATCTATCTATCTATCTATCTATCTATCTATCTATCTATCTATCTATCTATCTATCTATCTATCTATCTATCTATCTATCTATCTATCTATCTATCTATCTATCTATCTATCTATCTATCTATCTATCTATCTATCTATCTATCTATCTATCTATCTATCTATCTATCTATCTATCTATCTATCTATCTATCTATCTATCTATCTATCTATCTATCTATCTATCTATCTATCTATCTATCTATCTATCTATCTATCTATCTATCTATCTATCTATCTATCTATCTATCTATCTATCTATCTATCTATCTATCTATCTATCTATCTATCTATCTATCTATCTATCTATCTATCTATCTATCTATCTATCTATCTATCTATCTATCTATCTATCTATCTATCTATCTATCTATCTATCTATCTATCTATCTATCTATCTATCTATCTATCTATCTATCTATCTATCTATCTATCTATCTATCTATCTATCTATCTATCTATCTATCTATCTATCTATCTATCTATCTATCTATCTATCTATCTATCTATCTATCTATCTATCTATCTATCTATCTATCTATCTATCTATCTATCTATCTATCTATCTATCTATCTATCTATCTATCTATCTATCTATCTATCTATCTATCTATCTATCTATCTATCTATCTATCTATCTATCTATCTATCTATCTATCTATCTATCTATCTATCTATCTATCTATCTATCTATCTATCTATCTATCTATCTATCTATCTATCTATCTATCTATCTATCTATCTATCTATCTATCTATCTATCTATCTATCTATCTATCTATCTATCTATCTATCTATCTATCTATCTATCTATCTATCTATCTATCTATCTATCTATCTATCTATCTATCTATCTATCTATCTATCTATCTATCTATCTATCTATCTATCTATCTATCTATCTATCTATCTATCTATCTATCTATCTATCTATCTATCTATCTATCTATCTATCTATCTATCTATCTATCTATCTATCTATCTATCTATCTATCTATCTATCTATCTATCTATCTATCTATCTATCTATCTATCTATCTATCTATCTATCTATCTATCTATCTATCTATCTATCTATCTATCTATCTATCTATCTATCTATCTATCTATCTATCTATCTATCTATCTATCTATCTATCTATCTATCTATCTATCTATCTATCTATCTATCTATCTATCTATCTATCTATCTATCTATCTATCTATCTATCTATCTATAATGAGAGTGATACTAGCATTTTATATAATAAGCTAGTAAATATATAACCCAAACTTATATCCAGAGTAAAGTTGAAATGTTTTTTTTTTTAAAAAAAAGATTACAAAATTCTCAAACTCAAATTTTTTTATTTAATCACTTATACTTATCAATTAGCAATCCAATGTTTGTATACTGATGATCACAATGGAAAATCTTGTTGAAATATGATATGACTTTAAATAGTGAGAAGAGATATTGTACCTACAACACTAATCTCACAGTTAACATTTATCTTATATTTTTTTAAAATATTCCATAATTATAGGCCTTAGTATATCTGCCAACCATGTCCTTACTAAGATTCATATATAGGTAGAACAAGGCTGGGTTTTCATATATTCAAGGGATTATAGTTTATTTAATACAGTTAACCAATGATTGTTTGTAACTTAATATCAAAATATTTTAAATAGATGTGAAAAAAAAATCCCAACCACACAAAAATTGATTAATGACAATAATAAGCTCAGCACCTAACATCTCTTACAAATATTGAAGAGCTGCACTGTTTTATAATCACATTGTTTTATAGTCACTGAAGCAACACTTTATCAGATTAAGCCAAATTAATACTCTTTAACAGCTGGATACCTATTTACTAACATGGATGGACATTATCATTCAATATTGATTACCATAGTAAGTAGTATCTACTTATTTTTCACTAAAGGATAAAAATGGGATAAAAAATCAAACTCTCACCCTCAGCAATTGAAAGACCTAATGAATATTATTTTATTTATTGCTTTCAAAGGTGGCTTTGTCCTGTAGTAGGCTATTAGAAAAATAGTAAAAGACAAGGCAATATTCATTAGGCTTGCCAAAATTCAAATTAAGAGAGTTTATAGGTTTTCTTTTTGGTATTACTTGTTGATTAACTATTTCTAGATACCCATTTACTAATAAATAAATGGATAGCTAAATTTAATATAGACTGGATATAAAAAAAGTTCTAAAATTTTTTTGGAAACTAAAAAAGTTTATAAGTTTCAGTGGATCAAATTCATGTACTGGATATAGATATATTGGACCATTAATAAAGGTAAAATTCCACCTTTGTTAAAAGAAGGTTACCTTAAAAAGAGTTTGAAATTGTTGATTGTTATTGCCATTGGGATTGTTTAAATGTTCACTAGTTTTTAATGATTACTCACAAACCCATTTAACTTTGAACATTATTACACTTATTATTTAAATAATACTTTGGGTACAATTTGAAAATTATAATTGCCATTTATAATGTTATAATTGACTCTTTATTAGTCTGCATTCAGAACAGGTTATATTTTCATGTTTAAAGAGATTTATTTAAAAAACTTCTTTATGTCAATATTTCAATCTCTGTGGACAAGTTGCAATCTTTAGTATCTATATAAATGAATAGGAGCATTAATAAAAGTGGGATTCCACCATTGTTGTTTAAAAGATCACCTTGCCAATTGTTATTGATATTAGGACTGTCTAAGTGTTGAGTGGTATTTACTGATTACTTACAAACCCATTTAACATTGAACATTATTATACTTATTATTTAACGTAGGGGATTTGAACACAAACTTTAAAACTCCTTTCAGCCATCCACTCTATCTCATACAACTGATACACATAACCACACACATGTGAAAAAGATAAATGATCTCCAATATATATATTTTGTGCTGAACCAGAACTCATCAGTTAGTTCATATATATATATATATGTAATTAGTGCACAATTTATATTAAGATAGTAAATCTTCACATTTTAATGCATATCTAGACTCCAGGTATGTAAAATATACTTGAATTTAAAATATTACTTATTATTTAAGTAATACTTTGGGCGCAATTTTAAAATTATAATTGCAGTTTGTAATGTTATAATAAACTATTTATTAGTATGCATTCAGAACAGATTATATTTACCCGCATAAAGATGTTTATTTAAAAATTTCTTTGCATCAATAATTTCAATCTTTAATGGTCAGGTTGCAATCATAAGTTTCTATATAAATATATTGGACCATTAATAGGTGGAATTCTAAATTCCACCTTTATTGTTAAAAGGTTGCCTTGACAACAGTTTGAAATTTGTTGATTGTTATTAATATTGGGCTTGTCGAAGTGATCACTAATTTTTCATGATATATATATATATGTTTTTGTAAATCTGGTTTTTTAAATATATAATCTTCTGTAAATTGTAGATTAATAAAAATGATATATCGTATATGCTAGTGGGTATACTCAAAATGTTCATAGTTCAGATAATGACTTATGCTCAATTTCTTTGATTAAAAAATTTTAATTCTAGCAAAGCATTTTCAATTTTTTTTTTTTAAAAAAACCTTTAATTTAATTCTTACGACAAAAAAAATAGAAATCTATATAACTGACTACAAAACACATTAAAACTACCCCAAATAATGTTAGCATAATTTGCTAAATTGAAAATGAATTAGTTGCAGACCGTAATGACATGCTTGTTTACTGTAGGAATGATTTTCAATAATAATTTACATTTTCTTCCATTATTTCCATATGCATATTTTTTTTATGAATAAGTTTATTATGAATGATTTAAAGCGATCAATTAATTTTTTTTTCTATTCAATTTTATTTTATAAAATAAAGTTCAATTCAAAAAAAAAAAACTCGCACTGGTATATATTTTGATAAGTAATATCTAGTAATAAAAAACAAAACAAAACGTGTATTGCACACAAATCTACCCCCCCTCCACCCCTTCGCCCTTCTCTTTGATATACACTATTCTGCATTTTTTTTTGTATATTAATATTCCATAACACTTTAAATGTTTAATAGTTTTGTTTTATCTGCACACACATACATATATTAAATTGTGTGATAAAAACTTTTAGTACTTACATTTTGATTGATAAATACAGCATTTTAGTCGTCACTAAATGCATTTCAGAATATTCCAGTTTAAATGCTTTATTTTAATGGCTTGAGCAAATTATTTAAATGAAAACATTAAATAATATTTAAACAACAATAATATAGAATTTTAAAATACTCCAAAAAATTAAAAGAAATCTGGAACATTTTTTTAATGTATACCCAAAATTCTGTTTGAAAAGCACCCATAAAGGCAAATGATAATTATTAATTTTAAAATTATATATATAAACATTAAAACCCTAAAGCTAAACTAGTCAATAAAATAATTAAAATTACACAAATTCAAAACTAAATCAGACTATCCAAAGAAAATAAATTCTAAAACACAATCATTGGTTTCACTGCTACAAGCATACTTCTCAAGATCATATAGAATAAGTATTACTCACAATTCCTGATTATATCCCATACATCCTAAACAAGTTTATTGCTTCAGAATCATAAATTTTTAATAATAAAGATTTTTCAATTCTTCTTAAAATTTATGATTCTGAAGAAATTATTGTTTTATAGTTATTTTAATATTAAGAGTGTGTGGGATATAACTGGGAATTGTGGGTAATATTGAGTATATATTTGTTGATACGTTTTAGTTCCTTGCACTTAAAAATAGTGCTTGTAGCAGTGAAATCAATGGTTGTATTCTAGAATTTATTTTCTTTGGCTAGTCTGGTTTCATTTTGAATTTGGGTAATTTTAATTATATATATGTACACTATAATTATTCTCATCTAACCAAAATAATAATTATGGTTTATCAATGAATCTTTCGTGTTTTCTTTCTTCATGAAAATGTTTCTTAAAATGTTATTAAACTTTTTGTCACATATTTCATGCCATATCATTTAGAAATTTAAAAATTTATTTGTGACAAGTTTTCAGTTATTATATAATAATGCAACTCTTTAAAAGCCAATGTAAAATCATGCCACTCACATTCATTAGGCTTATTAATTTACAGATAATTACTAAAGTATATATTTAAGAAAAATACTTTCAAATGTGTGTATATGTAGCACATTACTCGCTTGCTATTGTGTTTAATTTTTAAGTAAATGCTATTATCATTTTAACTATTATCAATCCATTTGTAATGATAATATTTTGATATTTACTCCAGTTTTTTTAATCTCTAACCTCTCTTTTCTACATCACATCAGAAAATTTTCTCATTTCATCTATCCATCTGACATGTAATCAATTTCTAGATTTTTTACAATCACATAGAATCAAATTTTAAACTTCATCTTTTAGCAATAGGTAGAGCGCAGTTCCCTTTCAATCTTTTAATTCTTTTAATGATGTCAATGATACTTATTTGTTCTCTCATATTTTATTTTTAATCTTTTCTTGTAAAAAATTTCTTCATAATTCATTAAACATTATTTTGTCTTAGTAGAACATTTACTGGTAA
The DNA here is from genome assembly GCA_028023455.1 of Epiperipatus broadwayi. Taxonomy (NCBI): domain Eukaryota; kingdom Metazoa; phylum Onychophora; class Udeonychophora; order Euonychophora; family Peripatidae; genus Epiperipatus; species Epiperipatus broadwayi. Next base: position 18,206,093 of record JAQFVV010012398.1, on the reverse strand, counting down.
ATTCTTGTGTTTTTGTACTGCTATATTTCTTGCAATTGTTAATAGAATATTAGAGTATCTTCTTTTTAATTTCAATCAAATCTAAATCTTTTTCAAACTGTTAATAATTTAAAATAATTTTCATTGTTTTAATTTAATTCATTAGAGTAATTTGAAGGTTACTAATATTTTTCTTAATATTTTTCATGTCTTTAATTTTGCATTAACATTTACATTTTAACATCTCATTAAATCAATTATCATTTCCTGTGTTGAATCTATTAAGAACATTATATATATATTAATCAAAATGTAATTCAATTCTGTTGTGCTTCATTTTGGATTCTTTCTAAATCATTTCTATTTAGCATTTCTTCCTAAAGTAAGATTTTATTATGTACAGTTTTTTCTTTTTCTGTAAACCAAACAAGTTGTATCTTCTTTTATTTACACTATCATAACCAAATTCACTCACAACATTTTTATCTTTCAATCATATACTAAGTCTAGTCTAGCATTAAAGTATCTCATAGCAATTTAAAATGTTGTTTGATCTGATTAATAAAATTCTCTACTTCTTTATGACAATGAGAAATTTTTGGAAAATAAATCGAATTATATACATTTAATATTTTCCTTTAATTGGAAAAAATGGTCTTGCCATCAACAATCTCCATGACATTGTTCATTCACTTTTTATTTATAATAAATCCTACTTCACTTGTGCTTTCAATATTTATGCCTCTGTAGTAAAGTACATGCCAACTTTTCAAATCAATTCTTATTTAACCTTTTTTTCTAACTTGATAAAAGTCAACAGTATCCCATTCTATATTTGATAGCTTGTCTTTCAAATTATGAATCTACTTTGAGTTGAAAATGGTCTGGAGTTCTAAGAATATAAATAAATGGTCATCATTGAATGGTAACTTACCTTTGCACCCACAGTATTTTTAGCACCTTCTGCATTTGGCTATCAACTGCTGCAAATAAGAACCATAATATCTACACAAAAATAAATCATTCCTACTCACATTCATCCATCTTTAAAAAAACTCAAATGATATTTCAGTTAAAAATTAACAATCAACTAATATGATGCTTCTTGATTTTAAACCCAGAGCTAAAAAGCTAGAAATCTTATCATGTTGGTTGATTTCTATTAGTGAACACCCTATACAATGTTATTTATCATATGAATAATCACATAATAATAAAAGCTGCAACAAATGAACATATAAATGGATATTAGGGATTGATTTCTTTAAGGCCTCAAATAGGCATCAAAGGATCTCTTTTCAGTCAATATCAAACTCCTTTGTACCCAAATTAAATATATTCAAGATTACATACAAATATTGCTTCATTTGAATTAAACCTCATGTTAAAATAATTAAGCTTGTTGTTGAAATTATTTGAAAAACCTACCTCTTCATCATTTTTTATTATTGTGATATATTTATTATTGATTAAATTAAAAATAATTTTGATAGTGTTAATGAAACCGCAATATTAATTACTTATTCCAATTTTAGAAGCACAGCTATATATATATATATTATGAATTTTGTAATAAAAAGTTGTACATAAAAAGTTTAAATAGTAAAGAAGAAATACGTATTTGGATATATATATATTGTAATGATCGGATAAAGTATATATTTCTCTATTTATTTATTTATTTATCTGATGAGATGAAATGAGATGCACTGTAACTTCTCCTTTTTCGGAGTCAGGAATCTCTTAGCTACCAATACCCAGAGAAGTCTGTTAGTTACATGGGTACCATCTAAATTTAACCATCACGAAATAAACTAACACATGTATATCTAAAACAATATTTTATTCAATATAATAATGTAACCATTACACATCCCCATTTGTAATACTGGACTAAATCATGGAGTGACCACCAATCTTACATAAACAAGGTAATAAATCATGTAATAATAATTTATTTACTCATGTACATATTAATTGATGTACAATTTATTTTCTTTAATAAAATTAACCAATCATATAACAATCATTAATAAATATGCAAATCATTTCTTTAACAAAGTTCTTTAATCTTTATTCATTATAGTATCAATATATTCATAGATAATATACCACATTCACTGATTTCAATAAACTTAAATATAATTGTATTCATGTATAAATTCATAAATATAGCATTTTTGATTTGTATGTCTCCTAGTATTTACACATACATATGTTCTATATGAGATAGACATTACACTATCTTCATCTCAATAATCATATGAAATGGTTTTTTAAGATCCTAATCCTAAATATAATTGATTATATAATAATAACTATATAGGGATGATTTTTTGGTCCTAACCTTAACTGAAAAAAATTTCTATACAATAATAATGAGTGGCTTTTTGATCCTAAACCTAATTTAATACTACTACAATTTAAACAGGGATGACTCATTCTGAGATTAATCCCTAACTCATTAAACTGATAGGATTGTATTCTCCCATATAGATGTGAATATATGTAAACTATTAAACAGTAAACAAACAATTGCTCACATATAAATTCATCTAAATAAAATCCAAATTTCAGTAATCAAATATAAGTTTAATTATGAACAAATGAGACTAATGGAAATAATTACATTGTTAACTACAGTTATTTGTAACTTAGGTAATTTATATGTGTACATTGTATTTACATGATTATCATTTTTTTTTACCTTTTCCTCTTCTTAATAATTTATACACAATTCAAAAGCTTAGCCTACATATGTGATAAGGTTGGCACCAATGTGGGCTTTGAGCATTCCATCATCAGATTTTCAATGAAATAGATGGCTAAAAAATTGTGGGGTGGAGTGGATTGAAGCCTGTTCATTAAAGTAGGAAGATTGGCTATCTTAATATAAACTGAGCATTGATTGTACATATGTGTGGAGATGATAATCTGGACCAACTGACAATTGTTGGTTTAGCATAAAATAAGTACATTAGTGATTATTTATCTTTTTGACATGTGTATGATCAAGTGTGTCAGCAATATGAGATAGTGTGGATAGTTGAGGGTCATGTGAAAGTCTGAGTTCAAACCTCTATATATTACATATAGGAGTGCGGGTATGGAAAAGCCTGTATTGTAGAAAAAATTCATACATTAAAATAATAATATTTATTTTTTCTTTAAAAAATAATTTTAATAAGCTTCTTTTAAAATAATACCTAGTTAATAAGCCTTATTTACAAATCCAAATTATTTAAAATATAGCACAAATTAATCTTTAAATATAAGACTCACCCAAAACAAAATAATTGTCATTTACTTCTTTCTGATAAATATTAAAAGTTCATTTAGGATGATAATATAGGCTTGTAATTTCTAGCTGTCTTTTAAATAAATGCTAATTCTTCATTTCAGCCATAATTATTTAAAAGTGTTTCAGATTAGATCTAGCTAATTGAATCTTTTATCAAAACTTAGTCTCTTTTTTGAATCTTACTTTAGTTTTTTTTAACAAAATTTGCACATTATTTTGATTCAAAGAATTTTTGTATTTTATTGAAATGAATAATGATTGTTCATTTCAATATATATATATATATAATTACAACTCGTCTACAGAAAACTTTGGATTTCCACCAACCAAGAGAACAAGCTGGATTTAAAAGTGGTTTTAGTACAATAGATCATATCCAGGTATTGAGAGAAGTCATAGAAAGGACAAACAAATATGAGTTGTCATTATGTTTTGGATTTGTAGATTATGAAAAGGCATTTGATTCTATACACATTTCTTCAGTGATTAAAGCATTGGATCATCAAGGTATAGATCCAGGATATTGTCATATTTTAAAGAATATTTATAAAAATGCAACAGCAACAATTAGATTACATAATGATACTGGAAAAATCAACATTGAGAAAAGTGTAAGACAAGGTGACTCCATATCTCCAAAACTCTTTACAGCAGTGCTGCAAGAAGTATTTTGTGGATTAAAATGGGAAACTAAAGGAGTGAAAGTAAATGGAGAGTATTTAAGTCATTTAGATTTCACAGATGATGTAGTTGTTTTTGCAAATAATGCTTCAGAGCTGCAGGAAATGTTGCAGGAGTTAGCAGATGAAAGTAGAAAAGTAGGACTAAAGATAAATGTTAAAAAGACTAAAGTAATGTTTAATCGATTTGCTCAAAATATGAAAATAAAGATTGATTATGAAGAATTAGAAGAAGTTAACAATTACAAATACCTTGGTCAGATTATTAATACAGATGGAAACATAATGGAGGAAATTAATCATAGAATTAAACTTGGTTGGAGTGCTTTTGGTAGAAATAACTTGATATTAAAAGGAAATATGCCTATGTGTTTGAAAAGGATGGTTTTTAACAAATGTGTTTTACCAGTTCTTACTTATGGATCTGAGACTTGGACACTTAATAGAAGAGCAATACAGAGACTTCAGACCACTCAAAAGAGAGATGTATGTTGGGAGTAACAAGAAGAGATCGAAAACACAATGTATGGGTAAGACAACAAACAGGTGTTACTGACCTTATTGAAAAAATTAAAAGATTGAAATGGAGTTGGGCTGGACATATTGCTAGAAGAGATGATAATAGATGGACAATTAAAATTTTAAACTGGATTCCAAGAGATTGTAAAATACCCAGAAAGAGACCACATGTGAGATGGATGGATGAAATAAGAAAATGTGCAGGGGTGTTGTGGAGAAGAGAAGCTAAAGATCGGAGAAGATGGATTAAACTTGGAGAGACCTTCATCCTGCAGTGGATTGATAATGGTTGATGATGATGATGATATATATATATATCTTCTTCCATCCATATCACTGAAATCTGATGATAGAATACAAAGCCCACTCTTCAAAAGAGAAAAAGACTGATTCAAAATCTGGACCATAACATTGAAAGATCTGATAGAATACATATTATTAGGATTGATCATAACTGCTATATAATGACTATTTTCCACACTGTGATTATAAAACAACTTCAACATTTGCATAAATTATTAGGCTTTCTTTATTTCACAACAACTATTGGTTACAGTGGGTTGTAATTTTGTTTTCTGAACACAACTTGCCTAAATTTAGTAGGAAACTATTTCCTATTTTATCAATTAAGTTTAATATTTGACCCCAACCTTATATACTTTTCAACTTATGATGTAGCCAAGACCAAATATCACTACCTTCACTTAATAATCCCACATGGTTTTTTATTTAAATTTGATTAATTAACTATGTGCATATTTTTAATCTGTTAATAAGTCTCATTGTCTATTTCAATTTTATTTCACAAACTGTTTATCAAATTAACAAAATCTCTAAATAATATAATTATTATTTTAACCCATTCTGAAAATAATAAAGTTTCATATATATATATTACTTTTTATAAATCTTCACATATACACTCTAATGCAAATTTTTTTATATAATTAAATGTAAAAAGAAAGAGGAAGGTTATGCAAAAATTCTGATGAAGACTGCAGGGCAGTCGAAATTGTTAGAAAATTAAATGAATTATATTAAAAAATTGCATTAGAGTGTATATGTGAGATTTATAAAAAGTAATATATACAAACATATGAAAGAATGCAAAAAGAAGTAAAGAAGAAGATATAAGAATAATACTTTTAATAATAAAGTTTTTTTATTAAAAAAAATTATAATCAAATTCAAATGAAATAAATCACATTGATAAAAACTAAGATAATAGAAATACTGGAGCTATTTTAAATTTACAGTATTTTATATTTATTTTCTAGTTTATATATATATATAAATAAAATAAACTCATAATTTAAGCAATAAATATTATTTTATCATGTTAATTTACCAAATTATTCAACTTTTATAGCACAAAAGAGATTAACATAGCAGTTTTACTGATTTTCAATCTTCCCTAAAGGAAACAAATAAATGGCTTATCTTTGAGCAGTTTTTTCTGGACATTTTTACTTTGATAATGAATTTTATATATATAATATTTAAATACATGTATATTTTCATATTAAACTTAATATAATTAGAAGGGACTTGAACTCAGACTTTCAAGTTCCCTACATCTATCCAATCCATCTTATAACTGATATACATGACCATATATATATATGTTAAAAAGATAAATGATCTCTAATATATGTACTTTATGCTGAAACAGCATTCATCAGTTGGTCCAGCCAAATATACAATCAGTACTCAGTTTATATTAAGATAGCAAATCTTCAAACTTTAATGGAAAAGTTTTAGTTTTCTCCATTCCACAACTCTTCAGCCATCCATATTATTGAAAATCCAAGGATGAAATGCTCAAAGTCCTTGCTAATGCCAATATTATAGTCATACCCATGTTGACCTTAAGTCAATCTGACCCCTCACCCATAGGACTCCAATATGTCTATTTAATTATACATAAGGAGGTTGGACAGAACACAGGTTGAATATGTAATATTTAAATACATGTATATTTTTATAGTAAACTTAATATAATTACAAGAGGACTTCAACTCAGACTTTCCAATATATATAACTTCATACATGTGAAAAAAATAAATGATCTTCAGTATATGTATTTTGTGCTGAACCAGCATCCATCAGTTAGTCCAGATCATCATCCCTCACACATATATTAATAACTGCTCAGTTTATATTAAGATAGCAAATCTTCAAACTTTAATGGACAAGCTTCCATCTTCTCCACTCTTCAACTCTTTAGACATCTATATCATTGAAAATCCAAGGATCTGCTCAACCTTCTTATGTATAATTAAGTGAACATATTGGGATCCTATGTGTGAAAGGTCAGATTGACTTATGGTCAACATGTGTATGACAATAATATTGGCATCAGCAAGGGCTTTGAGGTTGAAGAATTAGAGAGTGGAGAAGATGGAAGCTTGTCCAATAAAGTTTGAAGATTTGTTATCTTAATATAAACTGAGTACTGATTTATATATGTGTGGGAGATGGTGATCTGGATCAGCTTATGGGTGCTGGTTCAGTGCAAAATACATATTTGGGAGATCATTTATCTTTTTCACATGTATTTTGTCATGCGTATCGATTTGTAATAAGATGATCAAATTGTTGTAGAGAGCTTGAAAGTCTGAATTCAAGACCCTTATATATATATATATATATATATATTATATATATATATATATATATATATATATATATATATAAGAAAACTATTAATTCTCATTCATATTTCATTTAGTAACTTTTTATTTCAGAATTATATGTGGAAGGACATTTTATTTTAGGTGTTAATGGTATAATATGTGGAACAGCAATATCTTTAACATCACACTTGACATAGTAACCCCATTATGTGTGTAAATATAAATATATTGCAATGGACTGGATTTTCCACCAGAAGAGGGGGAACATCTAACTACAGTTGGACCTTGAGTCTTCTGGTATGATGCTGTGAATGACACAATGAAGTAACTAACCAATGATCATATCTGCCTCCAATAGGCTAGCTCTTGGTTTACTCATTAAACCTAGAAATAATTTAGGCTAGTTCATCCATACTTCACTCCTTTTTCAAATTCCATTAGTCAAATTCAGGGAGAATATTATCTTTGGCTCTCATCAGGGGTAAATTTGCTTTATGTAGCAACTCAGTTTGCATGCCCAATCCTACTTCAGTGTTATATTTTATAATAATCTGTATGTGTGTGCATCTATATATTTAATCAATTAAATTAATGAGTGAGTGTATGAATGAGTCTGATATATCAGATATCAATTTAATTTAAAATATGTTAACAAATTTTATTAATAACAGATAAAAATTGAATATCTATTCACATAATAAAAGATGTGCTTATATGTATCCCATATGCATCTCTACCATTTTAATACTTAAATTATTCATTACCAACACATGTTCCTGATAGATATGCATTAAAACACTCTCTATTTATAAAATCAATAAGATTGACTAAAATACATAAATAAAATAAAATAAAAAATATTATTTCATCGTCATAATGATCATGAAGCTAACTATTTACAAGATTTCATTTCAATGTGTCCAGTAGCTCCATGATCCAATTTCTGCTGGAGAGATCTTCTTTGGGACCCCCCTCCTATATACAAGTTTCTAATGTTGATAGAAGAGAGACATCCATATGAGAACATTAATAATTCATACTGAAATAAAGTAAATGTAACAATTGTTAGTTGACCATAAACAAATAAACATTTAATGTAAATTCTGCCCTGTCCTAGTGATTGCAAATTAATCTGGAAGAGCATCAAAAATTCTTACCTCATTCCATACCATATGATGATAATGATGACTGAAAGTCAAATCACAACAGAGGGAATCAATCTAAATTTTATTTACAAACAAAAGAAAAAAAATTTCTAGCTTAATAAACATTCACACCTGCATGACACTGCTTCTTATGAAAGGAACTCTCCCAATTGTAACCATCCTGAAATTTCCAAGTTTTGGAATAATAAGAGCAGAATTCTACAAATGTATAAAGCAAAAGAAAAAAATACAACATGATAATTTTGATTTTCAAATCTCCCTAATTAAAGTTTATAGTTTAAACATCAATGTCTTTATGGATACAGTTCGTTCTGATGACTCCTCCATTGTTCTCCAGATTCTCCAGTAATGCTGGGACAAGTATTTTTCCATTTCAGACATCACTCTCTTTTTGAGATCAATTCAGACACTTCAGATTAGGCATTTTTCTAAGAATTATTTATACAAAAGCATTACAGCATCACACTCTCTGGAAATTAAATCAGCATCCCAGTCTATGGCATGTCTGTCTAGCCAATACTCATTGTTTGTTAATTAAAAAATGATTTAAATTTTCTCCAGCTTAGGATTGGTATTGAGTGAATTTACATGAAGGGAAGTTTTATTTCATCAGTTATCCAGTCCGTGCTGTCTATACAATGTTCCTTTTTGTTTTTTGATTGTGCAGTTTTCTGTCTTCAATTGTCACTATAGAATTAATTTAATCCTTTGATTATGCTGCTAAAGTTTATTGATTTTTACCATTTCAAATGTTGATAACCTGTTTCAATTTTCAGTGCTTTAAAATCATATGCATAATAGATAATATATTCAAACACATTGTCCATTTCATTGATGTTCGATATTAAGCTATTTACTGTTTGCCATTGTGATAACAATTGAGAAAATGCAAAAGAGAATGGAAATGACTTGAGTTTGATTTTATACTTGACCACATTTCCATAGTCTAGCAAACTTGCATTTTTAACTTCCTTTGCTATCACTGTAGATGCCTATTATTATGAATTAATGATTGTTGTTGATGCTACTTAATAGAATTATGTAATAAATTTTTATGTAGTAAAATTCTATTCTCATTTTCCAACACTTGGTTGCTTAGATATTGACTTGACCTCAGGTCATTATCAAATCAACTAAATTATTATCTGATATCATGATGTCTACATATTAACAACCAAGTCATAATTAGTATATATATATATGAGGTTTCTAAGATTAAGCTTAACAACCAAGTCATAATTAGTATATATATATATGAGGTTTCTAAGATTAAGCTTTTCCTTTTCATCAAAAAAGAGCATTTATTTCATTTTAACATTATTTTAGTTTGGTGCTCATTAAACAAAAGTGTGTATTCATTTATATGTATGTTTGCACATAAAATGAAATATCAGGTATTTAGCCTATTATTTCAGCTTGTCTTTTTTTATTGGTTTATTCTACTACTGTGGACAAATAAGGATGAGATTATAATACATTGCTACCCTTACAATATATATATATATTGTAACCAGTTGCATTATATAGCACAGAATAATATAGTGTGTGTGCATATATATATAAATTAAAGGAAAAGTAGAAATAAGCACAGATAAAAATTGTAATAGATATTTTCTACATTCATTGAAATAAAAAAATAAATAAATAATAACTCTGATTTAAAATAGTTTTATAAATTAAACTTTTAAAAGGTCTGAATAAATATAAATATTGTATTATTCTGATTTTGAAATTTAAAAACAAGTGTGAAATTTTTGAAATTTTTTAATTAATTAAACAAAATTTCTATCTATTAGAAATCTCCTAAGTAAAAATATGCATATCACACTTTGACAAAAATTTCAAGCTTGTTTTCAAAAGGGATTAGAGAGATAAAAAAAATAAAACTGTATTTTCAAACAAGGTGTTGTTATCACCTCAGATGATTCTATAAAAGAGCTGATAAAAATATCAGCTGCAGTCTGGATAGTAATTTTTGTAAGAACAGGTTAGCTGCAAAGTTGGTTACAATATTTTATTGCAGCTTGTTGAAGTTGGCAGCAGTTAGTTTAGCTGACCATGGAGTTGGCAGAATAGCTACCATAAATTGATATAGCTGAAGGCAGGACAGTAGATTCAGGAACTGCTACTATTTTTTTCTTCGCAGGAGTTTGAATTCACATGGATAAAAATGACCCACTTCTTTGTGCTGAAATTCATAGCCTTAAATGCAGAGAGGATGGTTGCTTGCCTGAAATCTATAAAACTAAGATAGCTGCTTGTCTGGAACAATCCTAGATAGAAAGAGACCAACTACAGACCAACATTTTGCATGGATTATATTTTTCATGATGATGACAATCACTAAAACCAAACTCACCAAGAAAAATCTTCCAGCTTGCCCAGGGAATCCCAGCCTGTTGAAGAATTAATTACACATATGCTGCATCAGATATGTGCAGAGAAGTACAGATAGATATATATAAAATGGTGAGTAGAGTTATATATGATAACAAAATATTAATAATTTCTTTAATAAAATGACATTTTGGAAGTATAGTTGAGCAGGACTGCCTGGATGCATTGTGTTCATGATGCTCTGAAGTATAGGCTTAACACTAGACAGACCTAGATAATTGAGGTCCTAGAGTAGTCCAGCAGGGTTTATAGGTCTCACAAATAGGCCACATGGATAAGCCCCTAAGACTCACAAGAGATGAGTAGAGTTGACTAAAGTGGTAAATATATTTTCTGGCTACTACTCATTATGAATGATCTCTCTAGATACAAGAGAGGTAGTGCTTAAAGATGAGGTATTGTGTACTGGTAGTCCATGCTTGGCTGTCTATTTAACATGGCATGGGGAGTTGCAGTTCACATATTCACTTTTCCTATCTCACCTTGCCTACTTCATCAGCATTATCTAATCAAGCAGAAAGTCATTTTAAAATTTGTAATTTTTTTTTTTTAATTCTATAAAACGATTTTATCTGTCATTTATTAAGAAGAAAAGAGACATTTTAAAAGTGAAACAAACATGCAAATAATTTTGCTTGGATTTAAAAAATTTTAAAAAAGGAAAGAATAGATGATTCTATAATATAAATTTAAAAACATTGATAATTAATCAACAAATACCTGTCAAAAATTGACTGTACCTTTTTTTTTTTTTTAAAAAAAAAAGAGAACTTATAAACTGATAAATAATTTTAAATTATATCTATATTTTGATTATAAACAGATATATGTATGAAATTTATGCATATTTTCCAAAGAAATTAATCATGAAAATATAATATTATTGTAACAAATTAAAATATGTAACCTTTTGTCAGTGTGTAAATACACGCACACACTTATATGTAAATTTTTAAACAATTATAGTATTTTTTTATATACAACTGTAAAAGGTTATTCATATATTTATTATTTTATATGACGATTGTAATATAAGTCCATTGTACTGTATATTTGTGTACGCACATATGTCAATGCTTGTCAAATAGGACATATGTGCAAATTTTAATCAGTTTTTATTATTATTGATTCTCAATTGAAATGTATTCCTTGTATATCATAAAACGCACATCTGTGTATGGATATATATGGAAACTTATTAAGAATTATTGTAAATCAATGTAATAACTTTAGTTGTGTATATAATTTTGTATACTTTTCAAAATCAGAACCCTTATCCTATAAGACCTTAATTTCGTTTTTTTTTTTTTGTTAATAATAAACTTGTATTTAATTGTTAAAAATTGTATTAAATCATCATTTGTTGGTCACATACAGTAATAGAGCTTATTATGTTCTCTGAGCTAGATTCGAGCATGGGATGAATATATAAATGAGAATGTATATATTAGTGCTTTTGGGGCATCAAGTGATGATCAATCATCCTCATCCTGGTTGGCACATAAGATTATATTTTTTAAAGCTCATGTATTATCTTTAATTTAATTTTAGTCTCATTAAAAATTTAAGTTTAGTGACCTGAGCATTGATGATGATCAGCATGTTTAATGTCTCAGCATTATTGTTTGATTCTTATGTATTCTGATGGATGATCACTTAAGTGGTGCATCTAAGTTATGTTAAAATAATTACCCAAATTGGCAAGGCTCAATAGTTATCCTGGTCTACAGAAGACCCATTTCCAATCCAGTCACAAGGTTGACTGTTGATTTATATTTTTTTATTGTACTGATTTTATTATATTTTGATTGAATGATCATTCATGATGATGAATTTATTTTGAATATTCACTTTTACTTACTATTATTTTATAATGCTGGTTGATGGTTAATTATACTTTTAGTTGCTCTTCTGATCTCTCAATGATCTCTCAGAGATTTCTCATTATCTCATGTTCTTATAAAATATTATATTACTTATATATAATTTTGTAAAGTATTGATATTTGATTTTGTATTTAATTTACTTGGGGTTGATGATGATTTGCCATCACCCCAGGTTCACTTCTTTCTTCCTATTACCCATCCCATTACAATATATATATATTTTAATATTTTCATGGATAAATGATGAATTCATAATATTATTTCTAGGAACTTCTGTGTAATAAAAATATAATAACTAAATAGATGTTTCAGTACAATAGAAAGTACTTTCTTCAGTGTTTCTTCTTTTTCAAATCATAAGAATGTGTGTGGTGAGATTTAAAATCATTATTTTTTCTTTTATTTTCTCCTTATTCTCAAATTCTATTGGTTGAGAATGTATTAAAAATATTTTATCCTCCAATTGCTTTTTCCAAATTAATTCATACTTTTATTTTTCTTTTGTCACACATATTCTTTCAAAATATTACCAATATTTAGAAAAAGCTACTGAATGATAAAATATTTTTTAAAACTTCTCAACCAATAGAATTTGAGAATAAGCAGAAAATAACAAAGGAAAAAAATAATGATTTTAAATCGATTTTAAATCTTATCACAAACATTGTTATGATTTGAGAAAGAAGAAGCTCTGAGGAAAATACTTGGTATTGTACTGAAACATCAGCTATTTAGCTATTATATTTTTATTACATGGAAACTCTTGGAAATAATATATATATATATATAATTGTAACAATCACAATATTAAAATGAATTAAAATAATTAAATTTACTCTTAATATATAAAGAAGATAATTACAATAGTGATGATGATATAGGCCTTTACTATATTAGATAGAAAAAAGGTAAAATAATTCATTGTAAGGCTAATTTCTAAAAATATTTACATATAACATTAGTGATGAGGAAAATAGTAAGTCATAACAGTAATCAAATAATGAGAGTTTTGATATATTTTCTTTAATTTTATCTTCTAATTAAAATTAACTGGATATCAATTTTCTGATTAATAATCAGATATCTATATTGGCTGATTATGGGTTAGCAACTTGAAAAGAAAATTCTCAGCTTGATTGAAAAACCACAGCTATATAAAAAAGTTTTAAGTTTTAATAGATTTGAATCTCATGATATAATAAATGCACTAACTATTATGTCAGCAGCTCCTTTGTTATAGTAATCTAGCATTATGATATAATCAATAATCTTTCATCAATGTTCTAAGAATTAGAAACTATTGCCAAGCAATAAAAATTAAGAAGTAATTAAGATAAGAAGAATAAAAGTATGCTAATTGTATATTTTTATAAAAAAATTTAAATCAATACTTTGTAGTCACACCATTTGTTATTGATAATTATAATTCAGCTGCTATAATTCAAATTCTCAGCAATATTTATGGTATTCTTTTTACTTTTTGTGCTAATGACATTATCTTTTTTTTTGTTAGTAACTAGACTAAATTTTGTCCATTCCACTCAAAATTGATTTGCATCCACTTTGTTTTTTTATATTCAGGGCATGATGTCAGCGATCACTCTTCAGACTTGATCTCAAAATATTGAAAATTTTCAACAGATTTTAAAATGAGTATTTTGGCACCTTATAAACCCAGAAAAGTCTAAAATTTCCTTTCACAGCCTTATACGACTGGCAAAAATTTATTTTAAAATACTCTTTATAAAATTATTAGGATTATTTAAAATAAATAAAAATACTGTATGATAATACATTTTCATTTCTATACCACATAATGTCAAAAATAAGATACTAGCAATATATACACACATATATATATATTGTAACAGCCATTCAATCAAGCTCACAGTCCGAAAAAAATTGAAGCACCAAAATTATTACATACTAAAAAAATCAATCACCCATTAATCGATCATGACCAATTGTAAAATAGTAAAAAAAATGCATTTGCGGACTTTACTAAAATTATAAACATTTAGTGAAATAATTTCTCAGGTTTTATAATAATAATATTTAATAAAAATGATAATTTTCTCAGGGTTTTATAAAAATCTGTAAACTTTTATTCTTGTTTTGTTTAACAACAAAATTTCTACAACTAATGTTTCTAATTTCAAACTTTATTTAAGAATAATTTAATCTATGAGTAAAATATGGCTAGCAAAATTAAATAAAAAGGTTGAATAATAATTTTATTTTAGGAATAAATTAATAAATTCATGAATAAAAATAATATTTATGCATTCTTGGACAAGATAATGTAAAAGAGGTTTTTATATACACCACCTTATCCAATAATAAATATTTCACGTTTCACATAGCATTACTACAACAATGATATATTCAATCCAACACCGTTTTACAAATAAGTTTGTGTTTCAAATATGACCTTTAATATCGTAATATAAATGAAATGACAAAGTTTTTTTTAAGAATGACAGGAGAAATATTTAAAATCAACAATTATTTTATTGCATAACATAAAAAACAATAACAAGAATAAATAACAACAGTAGAAAAAATTATATAATTCATTTTGATAAAATATTACTGTCTATTTCCTAAGCTAATTAGAACTTGGGATCTGTCAAATGTTTTACCATATGGTATTGAGAGACAATCACATTTAGAGACAAATGTTGTACTATTATATCATAAAACAATCTTCAATTTAATATTGCAGAATAATGGCTATTTCAACAATAAAAATTAAATGTCTTATGAACATTCTTAATTGATTTATTTTACCAATCAATCAATTGTTTATAAAGCTCATTTACAAATAATGGTGATATTCTTCACTCTTTTAAGATAAGTAAGTATAAATCACTGCTTAGCAGACCTAAATAATTATTTACCACAGCGAGCTTATTTATTTTTGCCTTAAGATCCCTTTCTGGATTCAATTTCAGGCTTTAACTAAAAGAATGTGCTGCATCAACACAAAGTACAATTAAATCATTAAGCTGCTTATTATTATACACAAGGAAAAATTAATTCTATAAAGTATGAGTAATATGTAAAATATTCCTTACAGACTTACACATCTACATAACGATATAACTCCATTTAATTTGAAGTTAAATATCAAGAAGTCATAAGCATTATGAATATTTGGTAACAACCATTTAATATAAGTTTACTAACTAGTGACATTTGTACAACCAATCCTAAAATATATTATATTTAATCCCCTTCAGTCTTAACACTAATTGGAATAATAAATAAAATATTACCTTTATCTGAATTCACATATTTTTGCATAAATAATCCTTAAATGCAATTATTTTACCATTCAACACACATTAGTTTTAATTTCATTAGCAGATTTTATCTTATCCAAAGATCTTGGAATTCAGCACTTTATTAATTTGAAATATAATGTTAATTCATTCATTTTTGATCTTTAAATCTATTAATTTAATAATTATGACCATATCACTGATAAAGAAAAGTTTATTATCCAAGCAAGATTATTTTTATCATTTTCTAGAACAAAAGTCATTTCTAACAAGTTTGTATGAAGCATATTTGATTTTAAAAATACCATTATTTATAAATATGTTTTCTTTTGTTACTGAAGATGAGATCAAATTCATTTTTTTGAGACTTACAAATATCCTTTTATGTAATGAAAAGACTAATCATTTTTATAATATTTTATGGAAAAATACACTCAGCAACTTGTTTTAAATTTAGAAATACAATTCTTCCAAAATATATCAGTTATTAATCATTATTATTCAACTGAAGAAAATTCAATGATTTGTCACTCAAATTATCTAATTTATATTAGCAGTTGACTATAATAAATGAGATTTTTTGAAACAAAAATTTTATAAATAAAATTGGTTATTTATGGTTATTTTGTTGTGGTCCATCTCTCCTCTCTGGAATAATGATGAAAAGTCAGATTCTCAGTAAGCATCTGCCTAGTTAAAATATCAACCTGCCATCAGATTGGTGAACACAAAATTGCTATTTAAAAGTTAGGACTGGTTGATGTCCTACAAGCAATGAAATTTTTTGTAGACTGTCTGATTTTCCCATGATCCTTTATTTATACTGATAATCACATGATGTCTAGATGACTAATATTCTCCATCATGCACTGGGATTTCCTCCATTGTAAATCAAATATTGGAAGAAGTTGCTATAGTTTCTCGCACTCCAAACATTAAAGGTAAGATTTTTTATAACAAAAGTGGTAAACATTTATTTCCAGATTTATAGTCAAAATAATATTACAAATATTCTTATACAAAAAATAAATGAATCATGAAATTTTTAAAATGATTTTTAATAAATAATTTATTACCTAATAAATATTTTTAGCAAAGTAAATCACTTTTGTTAAATCTAAAATCAATTGATTTAAACATATAGACATCCACAAACACATGCACACAACATATAAAATGTGACAACTGTTTATTTTATATATAAATTAAATATAATGTTGCATTTATGATTCTATTATTTATTTCCATTTTTAAATTATTAATGATATGTGTGTAACATTTCTTTTGCTTTATATAATCAACAATTTTATTTCTCAATAAAAACAGCAATGAAAAACATATACATTTTCTTCATATAAAAGATTATAAAAGACTACCCTAAAAATCAGCTTATAAAACTATTCAAAAATATTTTATAATTATTATATTTCTTATAAACAATAATATGAGAGAATATTTGAATGTAATAATGATTATATTTTATACTCTTTAACCAAATGAAAGTAACAAATACATTTGCTTAACTATGAAACTAAATTAATCAAAGCCAAAAAATGTTTAGTTTTAAATCCAAAATAACCAAATTTACAATGTAACTGTAATGTTACAATATATATGTGTGTGTGATTAGAGATTAGCACACAAACTTGAACCATTACACATGAGTTGAAATTCACTCTAAATACAATCTGACTTTTCTTTGTAGTTTCTAGTCAAACTTAAGAATTTTTGGTTAATAAATGGATATCTATTTTTATATGGTATTTAAAACAAGGAGAGAAAATAATCACACTAAATAGAAATTGGTAAGTCTGATAAATAGTGAAGTTTTCACTGGTCCTTTATCAGGAGCTGTTACAAAGTTCTTTCCTCTACTGAATTATTTAATACTTAAGTTTTTTGAGCCTGAGAATATGAAAATATTACTAACAATTGTATATTTTACACATAAAATGAAGTCTTATTCTTTTTCTAATAAAAATCTGCACACGTATTAAAAACATCATACATAAGAGTTTTAGAGTCAAACACAATGCCCACTTATAACTTATATTACAACTGATAATAGTGAGAAGTTTTATGTTTTGAGTAAGAACATAATTTATAGACAACTGAAATCCTCAAAAAATCTATGAAAGCATAGAATAATAGAATTATTCAGTATATTTAATAAAAATAAACAAAAATTCTAATTTCTATTTAACCAGTTGTCGCATAATAATTTTTTTTTTTTTTTTAGAAGACTAAAAAGTTAGTACAAAAATATTTAAAAAAATGTTTTCATAAATAATGTGATGCTATAAGAAAATATTATAACCACCAAAGAATGTATACTTTTCTTTTTTAAGTAATGCTTCACTAAGTCTTCAGACATGAAAAATTCGTTAATTAAAAAACTCCTTTAAATTATACAAACACACATATTAATAATGTTAAATATTTTATATTAATTTCAAAAAATCAACAATCTCATTATTAAAATAAAAAGCTGTATCCTTTACTCAGCATACTATTAGCAGTGAAAAAGAAATTTCAGAACGGTAATCCGACATAAATAAACGTACAATATTAAACTTTTAAGATAAACTTATAACCAATCTAGCTAGCCATATAATTGTGGTCAGAAAAGAAATATTTAGCTATAAAATAAAAACTTCTAATTTGAATGAACTTAATTTAGAATATCAGACTATTATTATTAGTGAGGAAAATATCATACACTTATAGGTCCTAACTCCATATGTTCAGTTAGTTACGAGATAACTAACATTCAAGCAACAAATTGACTAGAGAATAACAGTTTCATCTCAACTGAATATCAATCAAAAATTGAAATACAAACTTTTACTCAGTATCAAGCTATGCTGGACACCGAGTCACTTTCTAAGGGTACTTATAATGGATTATTTCAGATTTTTTTGAATCATTAATTCTGCAATTTAAAATACAAAATTACTAAGTACACAAACTTTTAATAATGTACATCACCATGTATGTACACTCATATATATATATATATAGTGTAAACATCGAAATAGAATGAGAATTTTCGTTAATAATCTAGATTAACTAGCAATTGACTAATTACATCGAAATTGAGACTTTAATCTAGATTATTACACAAAAGTTCTTATTATTTTTCAAAGTTTAAATTATAAATCCATGAAAGTCTTTAATTAATATATATAGTTCTAAATGACGAACTTTACTGTGCAATAGAAGCACATCTGTCTGCTTTGCTTTACAACTTGGATTCAAAATTGAGCCCTATAAACTTAAATGTAATCTGCCTCGGTTTTCCCCCCCAGATAATTGGTCCATAATTAACTCAGAAACCATTGAATTTTGATCAGTAAATGGATATATAATTATACTTAGCTAAACGTGAAACACGATCAAACCCTCTGCAACAGACTTCGAGATTAATAATTTTATTCCACTGAACTCTATAAAAGACTTTAGAAAAAGATTTGCCTTGCAGTAGCTACATAAAGATTGTTTTATTTGTTTTTTGTTTTTTTTTTTACCTATGATTTTGAAATTTAATGCAGTTTATCATTTTAAATATTTATGTTCATTCTTATAATTTTTATGTGTTTATTTATTAAATATTAAAATGGCATTTTAAAATAAGTTTTTTTTTTTTTTTTAAAAAAGAATTTAAATAAACAATTTACGTAGAGTTAAAGAAAAAAATCTTTACTATTGTACTTTCCATTTTTACATTTTTAAAATTGTAGAGTAAACTTAAATAGAAATAAGAATTATTATAATTTACTTTTTGTAAAAACTTCATTACAATTTCTAATGTGATTTAATATTAAATATTACATAAATAATTGATGAATTATATATATACAAGTCAGTGGCCCTCTCATAGTGTAACCACAAATTCCTTGATAAAATAAAATTAATCGTGTTGATTTCTACAACTATTCTCCTCCCTTCACACTTACATTTTTTTTTTACTAATTCTTTTATTTCCATCCATCAGCTAACGTCTTGTAACAACTTTGGTTCATAGATGGAAAGTAATGAAGTGATCTCTCAGAATATACGGTGTAAAACAGACAAAACTCTCCATACATTAGTGCACTCAGTGCAAGCCAGAGTAATCAATGGATGAAAGAAGGTTTGTGCATAAAATCCCTATCTAGTGCCTACTCAGCGAGGAGCCTTGGATCTGAGAGCACTGCACATAGATTTTAGGATCAAATACAACCTTCCAACAGCCACTTTATATCTACTTAACTCACAAAACTATAAGTCTAAAACTGAAAATATAATAATATTTTTAATTCAAGCTCATTAGCTTATATAATCATATAAGTCTGAATTCAGTTCAATACCCATACATTTTGGGGTTTTTGATTCTTTAATAATCATAGCCACCACTATCTTATTAGGCAGGATATTAAACCAATAAGCATCACATGATCACCATTTCTTATTCTTGCTCAAGCTGTTAAAACAGGCTAGATTAAAAAATGATTGGTGAATTAAAAATGCAAAGGAAATGTTGACATTGGGATCATGGTCAATCTAGAATCTTTTTGGAGCTCCGAAAGTAAAATGTAGCTTTGAAAAATACTAACACATAAATGTACTTAAAAATGATATTTTTTAATGCAATACAGATAAAAAAATTTAACATGGAGATGGAATATTTTGATTAGTCTTTTAATTGGACTGAGACTTTTAATGATATATCCATTCATTCTTCTCATATAGAAATAAAGGTATTTAACTTAATGAAGTTTGAAAATATTTTTGTAATCCTAAATTTGAAAAGATAGTAAGATATGTTAGTTCAAAACTGTTGAATTTTTTTAAGGAATATATGAACCCCTGATATTGTGCTATCTGATCATAAAGAATACTTTAATTGTTCAAATATATAAAAATAAAAGTGATAGAAAAGTCTGTACTATTACTATAAAATATAATTGTTGTCCATTATAGGAGTGCTTTCAAGAATTTGGTTGCATATGTTGCTTCCATTTATATATAAATGATTACAAATGTTAGAGTGATTTCAGAAAATGAAAAAATACTTTAGATATGATTTTATTACTATAAAAATTGCAAAACAGTGTCAAGAGTAAATATGTGGTTTATAAACAGCATTTATTGATCTTATTAAGATATTAAATTCTATTAATTGAAAAGATTTGGACATGCCAATATATATATATATGTTCTTGTTTGCAAATTTTATGTGATAGAATGAGAAGTATTATTGATGGTAGTGAAAAATGTAAGCATTTGATTTTAAAATTGGTGTCAAATGGAAAAAGGAACAAAGTCCAATTTTGTTTTCTATTTTTATGGCAATGAATTTTGGAAAAAGTTATACCAACTTCATGAATCAAGCAACAATATGTAATATAAATTTGACTATAATTTTAATTTGAATGAAGCAAAACGAAGAACTTACATACTTTTGCTTCTGAATTTAAACTATTCTGTTGATTGTTATATTCTTGCTAATTCAAAAAATTAATTTTTAGAATGTTCTTTAGGTTTTAAATGCAACAAGTAAAGACTTTATTTTCCAATTAATGTTCAAACAGCTTTATCAATTAGTGTTGGAAAGTTTATCAAATTTTAGTTTGGTTGATGATAAAGAATAATTTAATTAATGAATTTAAAAATCTCAATATTATTTAAGGTAAAAGAATATACTTAGATATTGAGGTGCACCACAAATTCAAATGTGTTACTTTTGCATTTAAAATGCTAACAGATTAAGTATTTCATCCCAGTGATGCATTTCTATAATCAAATTAATAAGCTTATTATTTTGTCCAATTTGTTGTACAGAAGTGAAACATGGACTTTTTATTGAATTATCATAAAAGCATTAAATAATGCCATTTAAGGATGGTCAATATAATTTAAAAAATATGATGATACATATTCAGCTCATTGAAAGTGATACAGAATTGACTATTATAAAGCAACATGGATGAGCAAAGGAAGTGAATAAATCAAAATTATGTATATAATTATTTTATCATAAACCTGAGCATGCTTTTTATGGTAGATATAGACACCATTTATGTTACAAAAATTATCTAAATAATTCTAAAAAAATGCAATTTTAATTTATTTCATTCAGATAACATAGGTGAAGTTAGAATATAATGTTGATGAATAAAAAATGAATTATTTAAAAAGAAAATAATGGCAAATGTAAAATGAATTGCATGTGCTTTTTACTGGAGATTAAGAAATAATTCCAATATATATATAATTTTCTTATATTGAATCTTTTCTATATATGTAATTAAAGTGATTTGAACCGAGAATTTTTCAGTCTATATATATAAATATTAATATCATCTATGTTCTTTATTACTTTTAACAATGCTTTTTTTACAATTCACTACTGAAAAATTTCGATTGCCCCAGCAATCTTTTTCAGAACTATAACAAACACAATACAAATACACGAACAGAAATATACATGAACATATAATTTTATATAAGGATTAATAGTTATAGGAAAATGATAATAAACAAAACCAAGCTTATAGAAGAATTAGAAAAGACGATATTAAAAGTATTTATTAATAATAGTTATAATATAAAACAAAGATTAAATGGAGATATTTTAAATATTGAATCAATACTAACTTAGAAAAATAACTAAGGAAGAATAATTTTTTTTTAGAGAAATATGTAGGTTAAAAAGCGTATTGATAAATAAGATTACAGAGAATAAGGAGGTTAAAAGAAGAAAAAGGACTAAAGAAAGATGAGAAAAAAGGAAATAATTGTAAGGATAAAATTTATAATATGACATGTATAGAATTAACAAAAAAAGAAAAAAATATATAAGTAAAGGAAATTGATATAATAAAATTGAGAACATTAAAAGAGAAAATAGCACAGACGTATGTAGCAGAGAATTACAAAATCTATTATTATCAGAATATAGATAGTAGTAAAATTATTAGTAATAAAAATAAAATAGGAATGGAAAAATCTAATAATGAAGTAGACAATATGATTTATAGAATAAAGAAGAAACATAAAAATAAAGGAATTAATTGGGATGATCATGTTGTTAAAATAAAGGATATTAAAAAAATAAAGAATAAATATAAGGATAAAAGAATTTTTACAAAATCAGATAAAAGAAATAAATTGGTAATGATAAATAAAGAAGGTTATATAGAAAAAATGAATAATATGTTGAAAGATAATATATTTGGGAGAATTAAAAAAGATGATACTAAATTATTGAATGTAAAAGTATATACAACAATAAGAAACTTTTATAAAAAGGTATAATTGATTATAATGCATTTGATTATTTATGGGTAAAAGATTGTATAGCAGCTAAAATTTAGGAGCACCTAAATTTTTTAAAGAAAGCATACCATTAAGACCAGTAATTAATTAATTAATGGTAGTAGTTCATATTATAATAAAATATCTAAATGGTTGGCAAATAAAATCATATATAAAAAATAATAAAATTTTAATAAGTGAAATTAAAAATGTAATAAATAAATATAGTAATTATAATTTAACAATGATTAAAATGGACGTTGTATCAATGTATACAAATATTAATGTAGAGAAAGCAATAGATATAGTAATTAATAGATATAATAAAGATAATTATAAAGAAATAAATATACCTACAAAACAATTAAAGGAGATTATAGAAATATGTTGTAAAAAATAACATTTCAATTTAATGATAGCTTTTATAAACAAAAAAGATTTACCAATAACTGGAATATTGAGTAATATTTAAATGAATAATTGGAGAAGTTAATGTTAGTGAATAATAATGCTCTAATCTTTATTAAAAGATATGTAGATGATTATTTATTGATATTTAATAAAACACAAAGACAGCTAGATTTATTTATAGAAGATATTAATAAGGTGGATAAAAATATTAAATTTACTGTAGAAAAAGAAGACAATAATATACTGACATATTTAAATGTAAAGTTGATTAAGTCATATGAAGAAGGGAAATGTAGAATTGAAATATCAATCCATAAGAAAAATAATATAGATAATATTATAATTAATTGGCATATAAATATAAAATAAATACAATACATTCTTGAATTCATAGAGCAGTAAATTATTGTTCAAGTAAAGAAGATTATGTTAACAAAGAGATTTAATAACAGAAGAATTTATAAATAATGATTAACCAAATAAATTTATAAATGATAATATTAGGTTAATAGAAAATATGATAGATTATAGAAATAATAATAAAGAAAAAAAAATAGTAATAGTAATGTAGATAAAATTAATTATATAGGTATAAAGACAGGAAATAATTATGTAGTTAAGAGTTTAAATAAAGTTATAGGTAAAAATTAACTTTTTAATAGCCTGAAATGCGATATCGCGGTTGTCACCTTTAGATTGCTCTAACTCAGCCAATTTTTTAGTTACATTGAAGAAAAAATACCCGTATTAAAGCTTAGAGCAAGGCCTATAAGAGGATGCCCTCTTTTGAATCATTTTACAAGTAAAAAATCAATACTAGGAGGATTTTAAGTTGAACAAAAGAAGAAGGCCAGTTTTGATTGGTTGGATAATCTATTCCCAATCTATTCCTAATTCTTATTGGCTGATGATTCCGTTAAATATTTTTTCACCGCTAAAATGAAAATATATGTTTTGGAGTGTTTTTTTTATTATGTTTCATACATATTATAAATAATTTTTATAAAATCTAATATTTCTAATAAAAATATAGTTATTTTACAAAAGTAGTAAGGTTTTATTAAAAAATTGTATACTTTACACGATTGTAAATTGAAAAAGAAACCAGCCGTAACAGCAATTTTTGACATCTTGTCAAGAGGTTAGATTGCTCCAAGCTGTTTATTTGATTTTCAAACAAAGATTAATGATTTAGAATATTTTTCTGGCATTATAATGTATTTTTGGTGTATTTTTTTAATAATATGCTGAAAGTATAATTATTTTGAGAAAGACGTTAAGATTTTTCCTAAAAAATTCTTAAAAAATTCGTAACGTGAAATCTGGGAGGAATCTAAATAATATTTATAATGCTTCTAATTCACTCATAATGTTTTCTTTGATTTTTCTGCTTTTGAATATTTCTATAAAAACAAATAAAAATATATTTTTGAAATAACTTTCGTTTACTTTCTTAACATTACAAATAATTAATATACTTTTTGAAAACGAAACTAAAATTAATATACATTAAAGATGAAAATATTTGTATCAAAAAGTTTGTCACTTGACCAATTAAAAGTTTCAGAGTTTTACTTCGCTGGACCAATAACAAAAGTGTTCTATTTAAGTGTTAATAAAAAATTTAATAATATAATAAATGTTAGCATAGTTAATAAAAAGTGAAAAAATATGATTAGTATTTTAGAAATTAAATATATTAGTAATTATAATAAAAAATCAGATAATGAAATAAATGAAATTAATTGTAAAAAATGTCAAATTAATAATATAAAAGTAATTATGTAGGAGAAACAAAACATTCAATATATAGAAAACTATTACAACATAAATATAATAAAAATTCATTGATATATATTAAAAACAGGGCATGAGTTTGGAAATGATTGTATAAAAATGGACCTGAAAAATTTTTTGACATAAAAAAAATAATTAATTGTATAAAAATAAAAAGAGGGAACTACTAAAATATAACTGTAAAATTTAAGTTTGAATTTAGAAGATTTGGAAATATAAGTAGAAAGTATATGTAAAAAGTATGTTAAAAAATAATATTATAGGTTAAAGAAAATTATACATGTTAAATGTTAATATAATGAATAATAAATGTAAAAACTAAAAGTATGAGTTAAATATTAAAAAAAATAATAAGAGTAAAATAAAAAATAAATGAAATATAAATAATATATATATATGATTACAGGAAGTATTGATTGATAAATATAGAATATAAAAAAGATTAAAATGTATAATATGTAAAAAAATAATAATCATATAGAGAGATATATTTGGGTATATAAATAATGATTACAAGATAATATATATATATATATATCGTAAAAGTTGGAAAGATCCACCCTTTCCATCAAAGTGTCATTATTGTTTTTGTTTTTTTTTAAAAAAGATAAAATCTTTGATTTGGCTTTAATATGGGAGTTTATATATATATATGTTGTTGTTGTTGATAGTTGTTATTGTTATTTATTTCAATATTTTTTTTTTGGTATATGCATTTGTTTATGACTGTGGGATTTAAATAGCAGTGGTGATATAAAAATATATGTATATGTGGATATAGATTTTACAAAGATATTGGCTTATATTTAATGTATTTCCCTTTAATAATTTCAATGATTAAAATATTGACATCTAAAATTCCTAAATGTGTTTACATTGTGTTTTTTTTTATTTTTGAAATTATTTGCAATTTACTTTTATTATACAGTACCTATTTATTTATTAATTTTTTTCATTTGTAAATTGTAAAGCTTTTTTTTTTTTCATATGTCAAAGCGTTGATTAGGAAGCAAACCCAGGCCAGCTGCTTGGAAGGCAGCTACACTAATCATCAGGCCACCAACGCTTAACAAAAGCATAGTTTTGTATGCATTTTTTTCTTACTTTAATATTTAAAATTGACAATTGTTGTAACAAAGGTATTGATATCAGCAGTGCATGAAAGACTGAGCTAAACAATAAAAAATACTATAGTAACAAGGATGGACAATGGTCATTAAGGAAGGAAGCAAAACTTTGCTGCTGTCTCCTATACAATTTTCTTTGTGTAACTACAATATTTTATTGGATTTGATGTCATTAGGAATGACAGGTTAAACAATAAATTACAGTCCAGTTTTAAACCTTCACCTTATCCTATTTCATAATTAACATCTATTGGAAAAGATGCAAATTATTAATAAACAGGCATTTGGAGTAGAAAACAACCAGAAAAATGAATAGCTATTCATATACAGCAAGTCAATGTAAGCATTGTATAAGTGTTCAAAGTTGGTCAATCACTGTCAATTGATCTATTACAACCTAACCCAGATAAAAAAATACTCTGAGACAACTATTTACAAAAGTTCTCATGAATTCACACATTTATCATTTCAAATTATTTTTCATGTTAATTCAACCTACACCAGAATGGACAAAGACACACAAAATAGTTGTCGAACTATAAAATGAAAAGAAAACAAAAATTAAATGATAATTAATTTGATCAATTTTTTTTTTTTGTTATCGTTGTTTGTATGAGATTGATTTTAAATTTAACCATTCATACATATAGGCTAATCTTAAATTTTAATCAATCAGTATATTTAACGTGTGGGATTTCATTGAATATTAAAATTTTCTGTTTTCTTTTGATTCATATGCAATATACAGTATATATATATATATATACTACATAATATAAGTAGATTATTGCAAATTTTTAACTTATCGATATTAACAATAAACTGTTAAATGTCACTTATTATTATTAAAAAAATTCTATATTTTTCTTTAATTCATACGCCTTATATATGTACATTATATGAATAAAATGGCTTTAAATTTTAATTCATTAACATAAATGATTGTATATTAGATATAATTTGCTATTAAAACATTTTGTTGTTTTAATTTAAATGCATTACACGCACGCTATATACATCTGTTGTACACAATGTAGGCTGGAAATTAAATTCATTGTCATTTGTTTTTGTGAGAATCATTTATAAATATACACATAATGTAATATGTTTGTGTTTAAAATTTAATAATTATTTAATATTTCCTTTCAGAAATTAATTTATAATTTCATTAGATAGTTTAAACGGTAGATCAGGTTGTAGACATTTTATATTTGTGTTATGCATGCATATTTCTTCATATATGAGACTAGGAGTCGTTGAGTCGTTCTTGTATTTTTATTTATAGAAGTTTCAGATACTTAGGGTTATGTAGTCCATGATAAATATTTATTGAAGTCTCAGAATTAATGCTGATATAAAAGAAGATATTGAGTTTTGGGGCCATAATAGAAACCCTATGGTAGGTAATAAATGTAAGGAGTTCGTATTTACAGTCCAAAAGAGGAGTATAGTTTTAATAGAAAATGAAGCATATAAATATCCAACAGTAGAAAGAGAATACTGATAATTTTGAGTAAAGTTAAGTCATCTAACATTGAGGAACGTATAGATGATTCTAAACTGTTATTTTAAAAAGCTATTATGACTTTCATTATTTTCCATTATTGCATATTTATGCGTGTTAAATAGTAAATGGTCATTATGCACATACAAATGTCAATCCATGCTTATTGTTAGAAAATATTGTGAATTTAAATAATATTGAAATAAAATAAAAACTTAGAAGACAAACAAATATTGCATGTGTTTAATATAACTATTGCCATTTGAAAAAAAAAAAATCAAACCACAATTAAAATAAAAGAAATATCATTTGCTTTATATGAAATGACTTTGTGATTTATTTGAAATTTATTTATTTATTTATTTTTGTCTTTTCAGTACAAAGGTCAATAGGCAATGCTTGAGACTGAGAATTACTTAAATAATAATTTTGCGTTTTGCCAATATTCAGTTTTATAATACTTATTTAAGCCAGCACTAATTAATATATTGTTTTACACATAATCCCATTTGCAAATATAGGTTGGATTCAATAGAATTCCATTTGTTTCCAATTTATATTTTGGTGAGTAATTAAATCTCACTGGTCAAGTTAATCCTGAGAGTAAATCATTTAATGTCTCTTATTATTGCTCTTTGGTATCTATGTATATTTTATGCACAGCTAGTCAGATAGATAATATTGTAATTGTTAATCAATGATTAAACCCTATTTATTTATGCTTAAAATGTATCTTCTGATGTATAGATGCAATTCATTATAATTGTTCCCCAAATCTATAGGATCATTAAATAAGAGTTTAGCATCATAATTCAGTCCATTACAATTGACATCCAACAATTGGGATAGTTTATATATATTTTTTCATATTTTTATTGGGCTAGTTTATTTGCTCTTATATGTATAATTTCCATTACAATTGTCTTCCTAATTTAGGACTTCGATAAAAATAAGCCAAGACCTGAGATAAATTACAATGGAATATACCTTCCATTACAATATATATATATAATGTTAAAATTATATGTTCACATGTATTTTGTTCATTACTTGGGGCAATCAAAATCATCAATAGGGAGTTGTAAAAAAAGCATTATAAAAAGTAATAAAGAACATAGATGATATTAATATTATATGGATTTGGTAACAAAATAAGAGAAGACAATATTTAAATACCTGTATATTGTCTACAACAAACTTACGTAATTATAAAAAACTTGAACTCAGACTTTCAAGCTCCCTACAGCTATCCAATCCATCTTATACAAGCAATACACATGACCACATACATGTGAAAAAAGATAAATGAACTCCAATATATGTATATCATGCTAAACCAGCACTCATTAGTTGGTTCAGGTCATCATTTCCAACACACATATATAATCAGTGTTTAGTTTATATTAAGATAGCAAATCTTCGAACTTTAATGGATAGCTTGGGTGGAGTAGATTGTCAAAAGCCTGTTCATTAAAGTTTGAAGATTTGCTATCTTAATATAAACACAGCACTGATTGTATATATGTGTGTGAGATAGTGATTTGGACCAACTGATAAGTGCTGATTCAGTGTGAGATACATATATTGGAGATCATTTATCTTTTTCACATGTGTGTAGTCATGTATATCAGTTGTATGAGATAGAGCAGATATCTGAAGGGAGCTTGGAAGTCTGTGTTCAAATCCTCTACATTACATATAAATATAAAAAGAAATAATGAATGTAGTTAGCAATTACTGAGAGCAAAAATATAAAAATATGGTCATAGAGATGGGGAAATAGAAATAAAAGATAAAGAAGTGAAAAAATATTACATGATTTAAAAAAAAAGTGGTTGATAACTGATATCTCAGGAATAGAACACTGCTATTATAAAGCAAAAGTGGTTAAGACTCAAAAAACTTAGTATATTAGAGTATTCGTCTTTGTCAAATGATTATAAACAATACTCTATTAGGGAACACAAAATGAATTCTTACTTAAAGATCTAAAATACTTACATAGATGGTCAGAAATATATCAGGAAGAGGGTAAAGATGGTAATAAACATTTTGGACTGATCAGACTTAGTAGTGATTAATATTTATAAAGTTTTTGTAAGGATTTTTTTTTTTTAAAAAAAGCATAATAAACTAGACTAGTATTTAAAAAAAAAAAATTGAATAATTATAAAATTTATTCTGGAGAATCTAGGGTATTTTATTTTTTAACATTTAATCAGGAAAACTTACATTTAAAAAAATCATTTCTAATCTTAAATTAATTTACAGTTCTTCAAGTTTTTAACTATAGATTATGTCCCGGAAATTCTACTTCTCTTAAAATTTTAATGCATCAAAAAAAAAAAAAAACTGTAATTTTTATTTTTTAAAACTAAAATGAAAATAAAGAAACACTTTTTTTTTTTAATGCTTTCGCAATTTTTTCTTTATTTTTGTCAGATATTAAATTTCCACTAAAAATCTATGTCATTTTTCACAAAACTGTATTAAAGTAAGAGAAACTAAAATTTGAAAATTAAAGCTTTTGTTATTCAATTTTAACACAAGTTTAGGTGTCAAAACAATGATTTAGGTATTAAATTATATATGTGATTGCCTTTCCGACTGACAGAAGACATTTGCAACATTTAAATAGGTCGTTTAACATAAATAAATGATAATACATAAGAAAAAGAGAGAGAGAGAAAGCCAATAAAAAAAGAAATATTGGGAAACACTTTGCTAAATTAGTAACTTTTAGCAAGTTCTTATAACATAAATTTAATCTTATATAAGATAAATCTCTAATAGTGAATGACAAAAAAAAAAAAAATACCCCTCGTGTTATCGTGCATGTAATTGCACCTTACATATAGGAAACAATAATACCCCATATATATTTAAATAAATAATTACTTATGAAAAAAAATTCAGTTTCTATTTTATTAATTAACATTTTAATAAAGTGTACAGATATGTAAAGAATTTATTCAAAATTCAAATATATACTTCTTTTAAATACATGTATGTTTTCAGTGATATCCACTCAGTCACTGAAAACTGAACAAAAATTAAATAAAACTTCCAGAAAGGGTTCAAATAAAATAATAGGACCATATAAATCATCTTCATTAATTTGATATAAGACCACTATTCCATTAAGAACTACTTTTATTCTTTGTAGGATGGAATTATATACCATTTGGACAGTATTTAGTAAATTAAATGCCATCATAAAAACATTCGAAACAGAAAAATTACTTAAGGATGTTTTGAAATATGATTTTTTTTCTACAGTGCAGGCTTTTTCATATCTGCACTTCTATATGTAATATATAGAGGGTTTGAACTCAGACTTTCACACGACCCTCAACCATCCATGCTACCTCATACTGCTTATACACTTGATCACACACATGTTGAAAAGATAAATAATCACTAATAGACATATTTCATGTTAAACCAGCACTCGTCAATTGGTCTAGGATGCTTTGTAAAATTTTAAAATATGATTGCAAGATCATATGACCAATGAGTATATTTCTCAACTCTCTGAAAGTGGTACTTCAGAATTACTAGTGTAAAATCGCATTTTTGTTGTAATGGACATGTGAAATGAATGAACAATATAGGAATTCATAAAGAATTTTAAGAGTGAACTTGAATCTGAATTACAGAAAAACAAACTCCATTTATATTATAAAAATTATCTTAATGACATTATAGAACATGCAATATTGATTGTTTAAACATTGGGAAGATATTGTTGAGGATAGAACACAGTAGAAAGCTACAATTGTACATGATATTACTCAGATAAAAAACTTTGATGCAGAAGTTAAAATACAGTCTCACAAAATATCAATTAAACAAAATAACAGATCAGCATATAGTTCATGAATTTATTTGTATAATCAGCATAAAACTTATATATGGTATATTTTCTTTCTCTTAGTGATTAAAAGTTCATATTAATTTACACATTGCTGCCACTGGTGATATATAGAAAGGCTTTATATTCTGTGACAAATATTTGTGAAAAATTATATAAATCTTTTATTCAATCAAAAATGTCTTACAAAGGTTCAAAATATTCAAATCAGACAATTAAGAAGTCATGAAAATGTATAACATTATTTCTATATTTATTAAACCAATATTTGATTGTATAAAATATTTTTAAAATTCAGTATTTTTTTGTTTCCTCTTATGTTTTTTAAATATTCATAACTTTTCTTTTATGTTTCATTCTCTTTTTATTAGCTACAATACTTGTTCTTTAACTATTGTCAATTGGTTCCCAGCACTTTACTGAATAACCATAAATAATAGCAAACTTATATAATATATATGCTAAACAATTATATACATATTCGTTTATATTATACATACATCAGTAATAAACTTTAATTTAGAAAATATATACATTTAGATATCATCAAAAGTAATTAGCAAAAATAATAAAAAAGTACAATTACACTAAAGACAAAGTAGTAATAAACTGGTAGAGAGAAAAAAAAGTCCATGACTGCCAAAGATGAGGAAATGACTGATTAAGAATATTTTGATTCAGGTTGGTGATTAGACAAATGACATGAATGCAAAATTTATGAATTAAAATGTATGAATTTTTTACTTATTTTTGCTTTTTAAATAGTTGATAATTGGGGGCAAGTACATCCATGGTTTTAGGGAGATTGTGGCACAATTTTGACATTTATTTTGATTATTTCTTTAATACATATATATATATTCTTTATTATCATTGTCATTCTCTTTATTCCATCCTTCAATATAAAATATAATTAAAAAATAATATAAAATTAAACAAGCCATCAGATTCTCTAATTATTTACACTATTATACTGTGCTAAATAAACGTATCAAGTAGTTAAAAATTACATTATATATATGATCCTTTTATTAATCAATGAACAAGATGAAATGTGAACCCATTTCCATCTATTCCTGAAAAACTTATATGTGTATCCAATTAATCATTGATATTTTAGATAGGTGAAATGCTATATTGATAGTGATCTTAACAAAACATTTATCTAACTAACATATAGTTTCATGTATATAAACATAAAGTTAATTTACACAGTTGGATTATTCTATAGCAGAAATTAAGACCTAATAACAACACATCACCAAACTCACCAACTTAAACAATGTAAGAAAAGAACAGATCTCCACTGTAGGGCCATTGATCATAAGATTGAATAATCAGTGATTATCATATTTGTAGAAAATTTCTATTTTTAGTAATTAAATATTCATTCTTCCAACTTTAAATTCCCATTCTTCTAACTTTGAATTCCAAAGCTCATTGATAAAGGCAAAATCTAGAAACCAGTCTAAAGATGAGATTTAAATATTAAAAATAAAGATTTTATATGCATTTGATAATCTTTAATTATTCAAGCTTTAACTAGATTGTGCTATTGTGAAGAGCGGTTCTTGAGATATGAATGGGCATATTGAAGAAATTAATGAGGTAGACAACAAGAATGGACAGCTTTTGAAGAATTTTTGTCAGAGAGTGAATTTGAGCATTGGAAATTTATCAAATATTTATGAGGGAAAATAGACATGGTCTAGAAATAATATATTTCACACAATAGATTATGTATTAGTAGAGAAAAAATGAATGAATAAAATATAAAAAATTAAAGTGTTTAATAGTGAAGAGAGAGTATGTATTAGTGATCATAATTTCTTTATAATAGAAATCTTAGTAATGTGATGGAAAATAGTAATAAAAATAGAAAGGATAGTAAAAGATGTGAATGAAGAATGAATGACAAGAATGCTAGAATAATATAAAAAAGATGTGTATGGAGAATGAATGATAAGAATGCTAGAATAATGTAAAATAAAAATTGAAGAAATCATGGAAGAGTTGGTTGGGGGACAAATATAAAGACTGGTGTGATGAAGTAGAAAAAATGGCAAATAGGGTTTTGTAAGAATATTCAGAAGAATAAAAGTAATAGAAGAGTGAGTTAGTAAAAGTGCAAAAGAAAGAAAAAAGCATGTAGAGATTATAAATGTGCTATTAAGAACAAAGAAAGTAAAGAGGATGTTAATGTTAAATGGGGAAAGTATTTAAAAAAAGAAGTTGGGTACAACAGATAATTATAGAGAGAGAATGAAATTAAATAGTAAATTGTTAGAGGATATTAATAAGGGTGGAAGAGATGAGAGTAAAAATTTTTGGAAATATATTAAAAGAAGGAATGTAGGGAAATATAAATAGTATTACTAGATGATGAGGGAATAGAGTGTACCTCTAGAGAAGAATTAAGAGATAATCTTAAATAAGTATGTAATAGATATAGAAAAGGTGTTAGATATAAAGTACAGAGTAATAAACATAAAAGCATACAGTAATGGAAATATTAGATTTACAGAGAATGAATAAAATGAGGGAGGGAAGAAATTGAAAAGTGGAAAGGTGAGAGATTTACATGGAAGGACAGCAGAGATGGTAAGAAATTTAGAAAGTAGGGCAAAATTAAATCTATTATTATGTTTTAATAAGATGACAGAAAAGAGAAATTTTCTGGATAGTTGGAGTAATACAAGAGTAAGGCTACTATTTAAAGAAAAGGGTAAGAATCATAGAAAGTTAAGCAAATATAGACTGATAGCAGTAATATCAGTGTTACATAAAGTTTACACATATTTGGTAGCTGGAAGGGTCACAAAAAGTATGGAAGAAAATAATATAGTGGGAGTAATGCAAGGAGGTTTTCGATCGGATAGGTGTATAGGAGATAGTTTATTTGTAGTTTCACAACTTATAGATATGAGTAGAAATATAGGCAGACAATTATATATGGTTTCTATAGATACAGACAAGGTGTATGATAGAGTAAACAGAAATAGATTATGGATAAGTTTAGTAAATTTGGGAATGGATGGAGCTTTAGAGGATCTTATTAAGCGATTGTATGAAAATAATTATTATACATATCAATTAGGGAATATTAAATCAGTTAAAGTTAAAAATGGGGTGAGACCTGGTGGGAATGCCCTAGGTCACCTATTTTGATTTTGTTGTATTTGAGAGAAATGGAGAGAGCAATACAAAGATTATGAAGAGGGGTAGAGATACCATTAATAAGTGGTAGATGATGTATTATTATGCACAGAAAGTGGAAGTTATGCTGAAGATATGCACAAGGGTGGGTAAAGAGATGGGGATTAAATTTAGTGAAGAAAAATCAAAAGTAGTGTTTAATACTGAGGAAAGAGAAGATAAATTTTTTTTATTGGGGCTTATAAAGTTAAGTAGGTGAATGATATAACTATTTGGGAATTATCTTAAATAATCAGAGAAATTTCTTGGATGAATGGGAAAAAAAAAAGATAAATGAAGCAAGGAAAATAAATGAATTGATAAAGAAATTAACAATGTTTTCATATAATAAATATAATGTAGCTAGAATTGTATGGAAGAGAGTAGCAGTAGCAGGGTTAACATATGGTAACAATACATTATGTGTTAGAAAAGGGGTGTTAGATTACTTATAAAAAGTACAAAGAGAAGTAGGGAGACATGCATTAGATGCAGATGAGTGAATGGCAAATGAGACAATTCAAGGAGAAATAGGATGGTCAAGTTTTTATATGAAAGATACAAAAATTAAAATGAAAATGTTCAGTAGATTGCAATTTATGGATAATAAGAGAATAGTCAAAATAGTATTTAATTGGTTTATGAGTAAAGGACAGAGTGAGAAAGGTAGTATAGTATACAGAAAATTTGGATAAAGAATTTATGTCAGTATACTTATTCAAAAGGTAGGATGATTGTGTTAGGAGAACTGATGAGTGTTACAGTGTCAAGGAATGGGATAGAAGAATAAATAGATCCATTAATAAAAAATAGGGAATTAGAAAGATGGAGAACTAGTATGGAGAGTAAACAGAGTTTAAATATATATATATATATATATATATATATATATATATATATATATATATTATATTTTTTTTATATATATATATAGAGAGAGAGAGAGAGAGAGAGAGAGAGGGAGGGGGGGAGAGAGAGAGAGAGAGAGAGAGAAATAAACAGAATATTGAGTGCAAGTTAATTTATGATAATAGCAAGAAAAGTAGTTTATTGTTTAAGGCTTGAAAAGGATCTTTAGCAATAAGTGAATATACATATGAATGGGAAAATGTGGGTGATTTTGTCTGCAAATTGTGTAAGAAAGATATAGAAAATATTAACCATTTGTTAATTGAATGTAAATGCTTGTAAGCAAAAAAGGTGAAATAATGAAGTTGTGGATGATTAACTATAGGCAAAGAAATTATACAGAAAGTGAGTTATTGGTTTTTATGCTGGGTTTGGGAAAAGATAAGGGGAATTTAGATATTAAGGCCATGGAGTTGACAAAGATTATGTTATGGAAATGGGATAGAGCAGGATAGAGAAGAATATGGGGAAAACTTAGGATGACGAATGTCAGGGAAAGTAAGGTGGTTAACAAGTTTCTCTGGGCATAGTGGCAGAGAGATTCCTGACTCCGATAAAGGAGAAGTCACAGTGCATCACATCACAATGTAAATTAAAGCAACTGTAGGAAATTATTTCTGTGTACATATTAATATATATGTGTGTATGTGTTCAAATGAATGTTTTCATGAAGAAAAAATATGAAAACTTGCCCATTCTACCCAGATGGCAGCGAAGAAATCCATCATAAAAAAAAAATTCTATAATAATAATAACTAATAAAAACATTAAAATAATGTAAGAACTAAATTCACCCATAGACCAGCCATGTTTATATATATTGTTATCATAATTCATCATCTGAAAACAAATAATCAATAAATTGTAAAGTATTGTCAGTTTTTAAGATATGGCTGTCTTTTATTTTAATGTATAAATATTTTTTTTCTTATTCATTATCGTTTGCATCTATTTACTTTAAATATGTTAATCATTATTATCTTGCCGTAACAAAAAAAAAACATGCATATATATAAGTCAAATGTCATATTTATTAACTCAAAAAAAAAATATGTCAAAAATCACTACTAATAAACATTTACAAAATATTTGGTTATTATGAATCTTCCATTTCTTTCTACTGAAAGATTAAAATTAACCATACTCATTTATAAATGTTTTTTTTTTTTTCAAAATAAAAAACTTTTATTAACACAATAACTATTTACAAATTATAAAAGTAATTAAACAAATGAGAAATTTGTTACAGTTTTATATACCAAAACCCAAAGAATTTGATATATTCCACTATTAAGATGAAAGGCTGCAGGCAATTAACTAGGTATCTTCAACTCAAGGAGATTGACTTGTATCACTGTAATAGAAGGAGACTCTAAGACATGCTCATCAAAAGAGCAAAGCATGTATCAAAATGATTGATTAGCCCAATGAATAAGCCACTCATAAGAATTAAACTTTTATTTAAGACAAATGTTTATCTGATAATCTCCATATTTAATTCATCGTCTTCCTTGACAAGTATCTCAGACATTGATTGAAATAAGTTTCCCAATCACTATAGAGTTTTCTCAGCCAGTTGAATTTTTTGTTGTCAAATATCATGGTACATCATATATATCATATTGTCTTAAGAATATGCACAGTTACCATTGCATTGTGAGGGTTAAATTTCTCAATGTATTGACTAAGTAGAAGTTTTAAGTTTATAATTGGCTTGTGGAACACTTTAGCTCTTATCTGCCTAAATGCCAAACATTCTTCAAATAGATGCTGAAAAGTCTCATTACCAGATTTGCACAGCAAACAGACTGGATCTACATTCATATGTAATCTTTTATTTAGAACATTAGTTGTTGGGAACAAGCCATTCACTAGTTTGAAAACAAATTTCAAGTAGGATTGGGGTGCATATATAGAGTGGAACTTTTTCAACACATTTTTCTTTGATATATCCAACCATGCATTATCATGACTTTTAAAATGATTCAATTTAGTCTTTATATTTAATACCTTCCAAACTGGACACATTCAGATTATCCTGGAGATCCCTATAAGCAATGAACAGGTCAGCTATAAAAGATCCTTTATATCCTATTTCATTAAAGGTGCCAGCACAATCAACCGAAGGCCCAAGAAATTGACTTTTAATTAAGTTAATAAATGTATTTGCCTTGATGTAAGATATATATAGCTCTGGATCAATCAGGCCAAGACCTCCTTTTTCTTTTGGCATCTGCAAGGTTGATATTGAGATCCATCTTAAAGTTCTACCCCAGATATATTTCTTTGCAATCTGGCTTATTTTGAGTATTGTTTTATCCCTAAAACAATGGAATTAAAAATTAATGCTCTTGTAATTTCATATAATTTAAGTGATGAAAAATTATTTATTTTATTTTCAATTTTTGTAATAATTAATTTATTCAAGTAAGTGTTCATTTTTGTCTTGGACATATGATAATGGTAAATAAAAAGTTTTAATAATACATGTCTGTAAATACACATTACAAACATTAATTTAAAATTTAAATACAATATAACAGTAATAAGAATTAAAAATTTCTCATTGTATATTATTAAAGATATTTAAGCATAATGAAGTATTAAAAGATGAAGATTATCGTGTATCTATAGAAAAGTTGTTTAAACTATTAAATTTAAAGTCTATCTAAAGTTAAATGATATATAATAGTCTCTAATCTTGTAAAAATAATTAAATGGTTAGTTTCAGAAAAATTAAGTGATGTTTAAGCACCAATGTAATGAGTTTGAAGTTTGATCAGAAACCATTAGCCTTGCATCTTCAGTCACGCACTGATCTATAAGTATTTATGTATTTACAGAAATATATTTACTATCAATAAATCTTGCAAATAAAAGAATATGGAACTTTTAAAATTAATATAATGTAAATAAATTTAAAGAGCTGTATGGGCTTGCCTCAATTAAAAAAACTTGATTGACTAACCCTCTTTAACAATACCCACAGCTACATGTTGGAAATGTATGAGTGAGTTGTTAAATATACTTAGGTGTTTGTATGTGTGGTATTTAAAATATATAAAGTCTTTAGCCCATTTTAAATGTTTGAATTGTAAGCATAATAAAAATGTTAAGTACTCATTCAAGTTTATGATTCAACATTAAATATTAACATACAGCTGGAAAATTTATTTTGCAACTAATATTCTCCTCCCCATCCCTTTATCTATATAGCTAAAAAAAAGCATGAGATAACATTTTTTGTCTTTTTACCATAGTACATTATAGTATATAAGTTAATAAATATGCATTTAAAAGTAAAATTTAAAATAGTTATATGCACACATTTCAATAATTTACCTGCAAATAAAAATTATATGTCTAAATGGTAGAAATACCATGCTTTATTTTATCTACTGTTTTATTTAGTTTATGGCTCTGTTTTATTTTTAGAAATTAGTTCTAAATGTTTAAACAATAACTTTTTTTAAAATTAACGCAAGATAGTCTAACTACTCATATCCTTTCACATACATTACCAGAAGTAAGTGAAGAAGAAGAAAAGAAAAATCAAATTGCTAAATAAGATGGCATGAAGTTTACCACGAAAAAAGAGAAAAAAAAGAGAAAAGAAAACAAGAGTAAAAAATATATTTATATTAAAATTGTAGGTTTTTTTTTATTATACTAGTATAACAGTGAATGCAGGATGGCTCAGTTGGTTACAGCATTACCTTAAAATTCAATAATCAAGAATCTAAGGACTCAAATTCGAATCCCATGCTAGTACTGTCACTGGTCAGACCAGCAACACCTGAAGAAGAGGGGAGAATAATACCTCTTGAAACGTTATGCATATACTAACCTGTTTATATTACTAACAGTTAGTGCATATACTAACCTGTTTGCTGTGATATTACTAACAGTTGAATGTATTTGAAATATTTAAATAAAATTAAATTTTCTAAAGACATTCAACACACATATTAGATGATAGAAATAGTCCAATATAAAAATACAAATATATAATATAATTTACAAAATAAATAATAAATGAATATCTTATAGATATCAATATTTTTCTTATTAAAATTAGTTAATATATTTCCAGCATTATAATAAGAGCTTAATTGGGGATATTGTTGAATTATTACTACATATTTTTTTAATTTCAGAACCATAATATAATCTAAAAGACTGAAAATACAGAGGTGACGGATAAATAGAATTGCATCTATACTAAAAAATAAATTTTGTTAAAAAGGTGCAGGCAATGACAGATTATCAGAGATGATAACCAAGTAATAATACTTGGTTATACAGCTCTGCAACTTAATTACTACGTATATATATATACATTTGTGTATATATACATATTTAAGGAGATGATAGAAATCAGATTTACAAACACAAAAATATCTATTAGAAACCCAGTCTTGTATAAAAAGTATCAGTGGTATTTGTCATTTTTTCTATCTAAAGATTATAACAAATTAATAAGTATGTGCGCGCTTGCTAACAATTTAAAATTGATTTAACATTATAACAGGGTTTAAAATATAAATGTTTATTCACCCCCCCCCCCAAAAAAAAAATCAATAGAATAAAACAAATTTTAGTTGATCTTAAAATTAAGGTTGAATCAAAGAGCATTAAAATTATAAAAGAACAGTTATCATGTCATATTGACAAAAAAAAAAAAGATACAAGATAATTATAGTTGTCATGTTAAAATTAATAAATAACATGAAGATGAAAAAGATGAGTCTGTTTATCAGACTAACACATACAGAAAAGCTTAATTTGTTATAAATCTATTCCAATTTATGTAATTATAACACAAGAATGAGATGCCCAAAGAATGACACATCAAACACAGTAATTTTTTTTTCAGCGGTAGTTTAAACGGTATATCTATAATTACCCAATATTAGATATAAGATTTCAATACTATAATACTGTTGTTATTGTTAAACATTAAAACAAAAAGTTATTAAAAACATGATTAAAACTTGTTTGTGGTATTAGAAATGAGGTTGTTATTAAAAAAATAATAATTAAAACATGTAATGATTCCTTTATTGAAAAAATGATAACACAAATATTAATAATAACAAGAAGAATTCTGTAAAAGATTCAACCTTACTTATAAAAAAAATTGATTTGCACAATTTAAAAAAAAAAAAAAAATCTCTTTCTTCTCTATCTCTTTGCGCGCACGTGTGTAAATATATCTAGGCAAAATTTTTAATCTATAAGGATTGATTGTGTGCAAATTAGAATTAATGATGTGAGTCTACCAAAACCTATTTCTAAAAGTCTTGAGAAGAAATATATAGGTGTTAAAAACGGGTAGAAACCAGTTTCTATCTTGTGTGAGAATTGGTGAAGTGAAAATTACACTACAGAAATATTATTCATTATTGGATAATCTCTAGTCTAATGAATGGCTAATAAAAATTATTAATATTCTTCCATTAAGTAGTCTGTATTAGATTTGTGAGGATAGAAAGTTTGACACAGCCATTAAAATGAAGTAATTTGATATATATATATATAATCATTAAAACCAGTCAACTAACAACCCCAATATCAATAACAATCAACAATGTCAATCTGTTGCCAAGGCAAACTCATTTTAACAATAAAGATGAAATCCCATTGCTATTTATGGTCCAATATATTTATATAGACAGTAAAGATTACAATTTGACCACAGAGACTGAAATTATTTAAGTAAACTTTAAATTAAACATAGCTTAATTAGAGAAAATTTGAACCCAGACTTTCAACCTTCCTTCAGTCATCATCATCCACTTGAAAGTCTGGGTTCAAATCCTCTCTAATTACATCTAGCTTAAGCATATATACTATACTTGTATTTAAATATTAAACATAGTTTAATATATATGAAAACAAAGGATTAAACACCCTACCTCAGACTATGAATTAAAAGCACTCTAAATGTTGAACAATAGATCAAGAATAAAATTAATCCACCTGTTCTTTGGAGCTATGATGTTTAAAAACATATCTTTATCAACAATGTTGGTAATTTAGAGTGAAATTAATTTATCAGCTGAATGAAATATGATACTTGAAAGTTATTAAACTCATAATCAATTATACAAGGCTGGAGACAGCATCTCTCTTTTGATCTATCGATTGTAATAATGAAATAAGATCTAATATGTGAACCTTAAATTAAACATAGCTCAATGTATATGAAACAAAGGGAGTAGATCATATTCCTCCAGTCTATAAATTAAAATAGTCTAAATGTTGAACAAAGGATATAATAAAATATATTGTTTTCATAAAATTATGTAATTTAAAATATATAATTATATAAAAATGGCAATGTGTTTTCTAAATATATTGCTGCACAGTAAGGATTCTACAGTAATAATTCATGAAAGTAACAGTAAAGAAGAAAGCATTATTCAATCTTCTTACCAATTGTTGGATGATAAACATATCAATTTCCACTCTTGTTTTACTGTTTAATTAAAAAAAAAAAACACATAGATATCCATTTTCAGATTCTAATTTGATAGCTATATTTGTTAACTATAAATCATCTACCTGAAAGAAAATTTTAAGTTTGATTTAAATTACAAAAAAAAAAAACATACCATGTTTTACTCAGACAAGATTTAAAATCCAGGTCATGGGCACAACAGGCAGATTCACTAATAATTATGTATTAGATCATTTATTATGTTAATAGAAATCAGAATATACATAACAAATTCAGAACAAAATTCCTGAATCTTATTTTGCATTAAATCTGATATACTGGAATTCAAACTTTTAAATAAAATGTAATTTTATTGTAAAAAAAGTTGTGGTATTATAGCAATATAAATTGCTGCATGTCAAACTAATTGAGTTGAACAATTTCTCATATTGGATGTATTCTAAAAGACAACATATACCACTCATCAAAAAATTATAACCAAGTCTAAAGACTCAATCCCTCTTGAAGCACCTGTAGTTTATGAAATTCTATCTAACATTTGTAAAGCTTTCTATATAAGCATGAGTAATCATCACACCAATGCTAGAAGAGATGTACATGTCAGTGCAATTAAAAACACATCATCAGCAATACTATTTCTTTATGCTATAGTTATAGGTCATAGTATTGATTTTTCTAATATAAGAATACTATCTAAATGTAATACTCTCCAACAATATCAAACCAGAGAAGCCACTGAGACCTTTAAAAGGCCAGAATATATCAACAAATATGATGATACATGCAAATTACCTTCTATTTGGATTTTTTTTTAAAAAGTCATTAATCTAAATAATTTCTCAAATTATTATTTCTATTTTCTATTAATAGAATGTTCATTATTGTTATACATCAGTGTTTTCAGTGAAACATGGTTGAAACATATATATATATAATAAATTATATATGGATGTTTATCGATAATATTTTTTATATCTGTAGCTCATGAAGCTCTTCAATTTAATATATATATATGTAAAAAATAGAAATGAGGAGATAATATCCATGTAGAAAGAAATAATCTTTAACCTTTGATGTTTCCAAGAAGTCATCAATTACAAATAACTCGATTGTTGGATTTTTATTGAAGTAAAATGGGTCCACATTTACTTCAAACCCAAGTTCTTATATGAATGTAACCTTGAAAGCTATTTTTATAGGTGTGAGAATGTGAAAGAGTAGCATCTTTCTTAACATTCTGCAAATGTTATTTTAAACTTTTCCAGAGAATTGTATATTTCACATTAAATATCCCCTTTTATTATAATAAAGAATAGAAATAAGAGATAATATCTCATAACTATAAAAATAGCTTTCTGGGTTTAAATCCATATAAGGACTTGTGTTTAAAATAAAAGGGTATTCCTTTTACATCAATAAAAAACTTCAACAAAAGAGATACTATATGTTAATAAGAAAACTTGTTTAGCTTCAGGGATTGTTAGTTAGTAGTTATTAATAATTCTTGAAAGCATCAAAGATAAAATATTATCTCTCTCTATATATAGACATTTATCCTCTCTATTCTTTGTTATGACAAGAATGCATGGAAATATTTAATTCAACATATACACCTCTCTAGAAAAGTTAAAAATAATATTTACAGAATGTCAAGAAAGATGTTATTCTTTCACATTCTCACACCTATAAAAATAGCCTTCTGGATTGTTTGAAGTAAAAGAGAATCCCTTTTATTTCAATAAAAAACTATAACAAAAGAACTGTTATAGGTTAATGAGAAAACTTGTTTAGTCTCAGGGAATGTTGATTAGTAGTAACAACAAAGGTTAAAGTTATTTCTATTTACTTGGACCTTCTCATTTCAATTTTTTATTATAATAATCCATGGAAATATTTAATTCAATATATATACAGTGATGCAAAAGTATGATG
The DNA here is from genome assembly GCA_028023455.1 of Epiperipatus broadwayi. Lineage (NCBI taxonomy): Eukaryota > Metazoa > Onychophora > Udeonychophora > Euonychophora > Peripatidae > Epiperipatus > Epiperipatus broadwayi. The sequence continues at coordinate 18,161,734 of JAQFVV010012398.1, read as the reverse complement.
TCATAGATAATTTATTTTATTTTATTCATGTTTTATAATTCTATATATTTGTCTTCTTATAGATTGATATCATTGTAGCTTATTAATCTATAAAATTAAAGCTTTAGGTATTTTAGCATAGTAGATAAGGTAATATATTAAGCTTCAAATATTGTTTCTTAGTTGAGTAAATTAGGTCAAATTAACTAAATAGTATTGTCGAATTATCACTCTGAAACTAGAATACTTGAATTTCAAATGAGTAATTTTCCACAATAATATATATTATTTTCAGAAAAAATAGAGTTTATAGAATCAATTGCTAAAAGTTTAAATATATATATATATATATATATATATATATATATATATATATATATATATATATATATATATATATATATATATATATACAAAGTGCATACTTATTACTTAAAGTAATATTTATTAAGGCTATAACCTTAAGACTATGCATCTGAAAAAATGGCAATAAGTACCTCTGCAAAGCTCTTGTCTTTTAAATAAATCTTGTGTTAAAGATTTTCAGAGGTCCCTACTGCTATTTTTTTCAGGTGCATAGTCTTAATAAATATTACTTTAAAGAGTTAAATGTAAATTATTCTGCCATTAAATTATTAGAACATGTGTAAAAAACACCATGCAAATTAATAAAAACAATAATAACAAATATATCAATGACATTTATTATTATTATTTTTTCATTTAAAAAGCATATGTCTACCAATAAGAAAGTTTATAAAAGAATATTGAAGGTAATTTAAACATTTAATTTATAAAGTAAAATGCTTTTGATCTGATTTTTAAATATCCTATGCAGATGTGAATTGATATTAAGAATGTGGTTTAAGATTATTTGTTAACATCTTAAATACTGAATGCATAATCAATCAATGGCATTTGATTACTATTGAAAGGAGTTTAATATTTATGCCACCTTCTTAACATAATTTATTCAAATTCTCTTCAGTTTGCTAACTTTATAAACCATATAAAAATGCTAACTCAATATATTTTAATAGCTTTATTAAAATACTGAAAATGTTTGAAATAAGTGAATTCTACTAATATCTTTTTTTTTACAAAATGGAAGTAAATGTAAGTCATTATATATATACACCAAGGTCTCATTTTATGCGGATTTATTTAATGCGATTTTGAAATTATGTGATTCACATTTCTTCTTGATATCTTTGCACATAGTTGTCTTTTATGGAATAAAAATTATTAGATCAGAAGTCGAGCTCTGATAATGTGCTATTACTTTAAATATTATAAATTTTGCGTACTCGCATCATATTTAAAGTAATAGTGCATTATCGGAGTTAGACTTCCATCTAAGAATTTCAATATTTTCAACACTTTATAATAGTACTGTAATAGATTTTATGCAATAAAAAATTTCATAATTCACTTAAAATCAGGATTTCCCCATTTTATATACACATATTAAATTTTACAAGATTATAATGTAAATCTGTTCAAACGTTATAGATGCCTATACTATATATACTGTTGTTTTTGCATTTTAAATCACGTTCTATGTTTGCTTTTTTAAAAAAGAGTATGTAATCAATTAATAATTTAGTGTCTGCAAGTAATAAATTTTAAAAGACTATAATGTAAATCTGTTCAAACATTATAGATGAAAAATACTATGTATGTTATTGTTTTTGCATTTTAAAGCATGTTCTATTTTTGCTTTTTATAAAAAGAGTCCATAATCAATTAATCATTTAGTGTCCACAAGTTTATTTTTAAAGCGTGAGTAACAGTGGTGGGCACAATTAAATTTGACAATTAAAATCTGATTTTTAATTGTAATTAACAATTTAAAAATTATATAACATGATGTGAAATTAATGTGATGTGAAATGATGAAATTTGATTTTTAAATGGAATTGAAAATTAAAAAATTAAAGACAAAAATAAGAATTTTAATTTTTAATTGTTAGTTTTAATTAAATTTTGCCCAACAGTGGTGAGTTGGTATCTTTTTATTATCGTAAGTCTAAGTTCTTATTTTTATTTTAAACTTTTAGTTTACCCTAATGGAGAGGGAAAAACACCCAAGAAAATGAATTTCTTTGGAAACAAAAATTTCAATTTTAGATTGCTTAGCGAAATGGGAATGATCAACAGCAATTGGAAAACATTTTAGTTGTATTTCCTCTTGACTTCATTTAAAGAGTAGCTACAGGACCTCACATCACGTCACATCATGACAAATCTGATGTCTCAAATAGTGATTATGATTAAAATACCATACATGTATGAAAAAATGTAAATTATGCAGAAAAATATATTATTTTGAATAAAATTAAATACTGTAGTTAATAAAAAAAGTTTGTCTTGTATCAATTTTTTTCAAATTTGAAATTTTTTATTAGTCATATTTTATTTTCTTATTTATTTTTTATGCGAATTTTAAAGTAATTTTATGTTATTGCTTTGCTTTTGTGCAATTTTCAAAAATTACAGTAACCTATCCCAAGGTAAGTTAAGTCTATTTTTGTGCGATTTCTTTGTGTGCATTTTCTGAGGAACCTATCTACCACATAAAATGAGACCTGGGTGTGTATATATATAGGAGTTTGAACTTAGGATTTTCAGTTTATATTTATACTTCACTCCATCTCAAACCACCAATACACATATATCACACAATATAAAACAGATAAATTATTCCAATATACATATTTCATGTAAAAAAGCACTCATCAATTGGACAGATCATAATTTCCCACCATATATACAATCAGTCTTTGGCTTATATAAGATAGCAATTCCTTAAACTTTAATGGGCAGGCTTCAATCTTCTTACCCTTGTAACAATTTAACCATCCATTTAATTGATAAATCAATAATAGAATGCTTAAAGCCCTTGGTGGATTTGATATTGTCATCATACTGTGTAAACATTACATGAATCTAACCCCTCATATTATTGGACAATTTTATATCCATTTATATTTAATAGAAGAGGCATGGTCTGAATTTCTACTAAGATGTAATCTATTTCCAGGGCAATATGTTATTAACCTATTTATGTATTATACTGAATGTATACTATAGTACATATAGGGATTTAAACTTATGATTTTCAGTCCACATTCATTCTCCATTCCATCCAAAACAACCAGTACACATGACCACACAATGTGAAAAAGAGAAATAATCTCCAATTATGTATTCCATGCAGAACCAGCACTCATCATTTGGTCCAGATCATAAGCTCCCACTCATAGATGCAATCAGTGCTTGAAACTTATATTAAGATAGCCTGTCTACTAAAGTTTAAGAAATTTCTGGTTAAAATGTTGGTTTATATATTTATATACCCGGATAATATATAATATTTCATTCATATTTGACAATGAAAAAAAATTGTAAATTATGAGGTCAGCCTCCATAGGAGTAGGTCAATATTCTCTCAATAAAGAAGTTTACAACATATTACTATCATTTTTATTTAAGAAATATTGCTCTAAAGAAATGAATTAATATTTATCTCACCAAAGCAGATTAGATTAGGTCCTTTATTCTCAAATTAAAGTCTGGTAGATTGACTATGAGATAAATTCTAATTATATGCATCATGGGAAGATGGGAAGTTGCATTACCCACTATTATTATAAAATCATTATGAATGCAGGAATCTAAAAATAGGTCACTGCAAAAGAAATACTGTTGAAATGTTTTCATTTTTTGTTTTATCTCTTAATAAAAATGTTATGGTTTCCATTTTTTTGATTAATATTATATAATTAGCTGTATTGGCTACATATTAAAAAATTAAAGAGGCTCTTTTTATTTAAAAATTTGGATATGAAATTTAGAAATATAAGTATGTGGTTTTTATATCATTTTATAATTTTAAGAAATATACTTTGTCAGTGAAACCATTGGTTGCAAATTGGGATTAATTTTTGACTATTATTAGTCATTTCGAATAAATGTAATAATTTATTTTATATTTACTAGTTCAGATTTAGGCATTTTGATGTCATATATATATGATCTGTCATATATATATATATACGAACTCATTGTAGAAAGATACCACCTAACAGCCTTTACCCCCCCCCCCTTCTCCGTATAGGAGAATGCACTATTTGTCAAGATTTTTTGAGATTTGATGGTGAAGATTTAAGTGAATGTCTATCTTTAATTATTCTCTAGCTATTAGAATCGCTAGAAACCAATTTATTTAATAATTAATATTAGATAGCTGAATTGGCTATAGATCTTACAGAAAATATTTAAGCTTATTAAAACATTTTTAAGTTTGACTTAACCCAAGTTTGAAGCCACTTTGTAAACAGAATAGGCTACCTTTGCATCATGAAATAATATATTAATATATGGTTTTAAAAAAAAGTAAGATTTTTATATTTGCAATTAGATCACATAAAAATACAAAAAATTACATAAAGAATAAAGTTGGAGCCTTTTTTTTTAAATGTGAGTATGTGTACGCACAGAACGAGAGTGGGGGGAGAAGCAAAAGTTAAATAAATATTTCTTTTCTTATTATATTAATATCCATTATGCAATAATGTTTTCTAAACATAAAGCGTTTATATTAAAAACTTTTAAATAAGTTTTATTAGTTCACAGTATTGTTCTTTTTATTTTTTGCTTAGACTTATCTAGTGTAAAAATAGTTTATCAGGAGCGAGAAGTTGTTTGAAGACAGTCTGACCGCAAGTTGCTTTAGCTCCAGACACTCCATTTGACATTTAAATTGAGATTCCATAAACCTATATTTGATCCAAGTTTGAAATAATGTTTTGAGAAAGTTCCTTAGAAGCCATAGATTGAATTACTAGATTAAGATATCAAAATAAAAGTCTTTTCAAGGATATTAGATTCCTCAACTATGGCTCACAACTTTGATCAATGAAAAATTTTTTTATAATAATCTTTTAAGGTTATCCAATTTTGTCAGAAACTTTCTCAGAACACCAATATATGAACGTCATTTTATTGTATAATAATGTATCCTGAAATATTAAGCATATAATATGGAAAAAAATGATTTAAGAATAAAAACATCTTTATTTATTAACGAATGTGTATATATATATATTCAATATACATATACATACTTATAAATTTTCTGCCTGAAGCCATGCTTAGATGTTTAAGCAATTAAGTATTAAAACTAACAGCAGTTTATTATTATTATTATTATTATTATTATTATTATTATTATTATTATTATTATTATTATTATTATTATTATTATTATTATTATTATTATTATTATTATTATTATTATTATTATTATTATTATTATTATTATTATTATTATTATTATTATTATTATTATTATCATAATTGATGATAATGAAAAACTTTTTATTTCTATTTAATTATTTCATTATATATTAATGTTTTTTTTATTTTATTTGCACATGTACTTTTGTTAAGCCCCATGCATGATTTTTTATCACAAGGAGATTATATGTTTATTAAATTAAATTAAATTATTTATTATTATTATTATTATTATTATCATCATCATCATCATCATCATCATCATCATCATCATCATAAAGGTCTACTTCTAATATATGTTCAATCTTTTTCTACTTTTTAATTTCCTTAATAAAAATATCGCTTTTTAAAATTTCCATTAAAAAAAATTTTTTTTTGTGAAAATAAAAAGGTAAAAATAAAATTGGGTAATATATTTGAAAGAACAATGGATGGCGAAAAAAGATATACAAGTTTTACAGAAAGGCTTTTGGAATAATACATTTTTCCAACAACTTTATTTAATATAGTCATCAGTGATCATCCAAAAACAGAATGTACAAACTTTATTTTATCGCCATAAAAACGTTTCTTTCTTAGTAAATAAAATATTTTAATAAAGATATAAAAATTTGGAATTAGTTATCAAATACTGAAGTATATAGGGGGTTTGAACTTAGACTTCCACTTGACCTTCAACTATCCATGCTATCTCATACTGCTGACACACTTGATCACATACATGTCAAAAAGATAAATAATCACCAATATAACTATTTTGTGCTAAACCAGCACTCATCAGTTGGTCCAGATTATCATTTCCACACACATATACAATCAATGCTCAGCTTATATTAAGATAGTCAATCTTCATACTTTAATAGACAGGCTTCAATCCATTCCACCCCACAACTCTTCAGCCATCCATTTTATTGAAAATCTGATGATGGAATGCTCAAAGCCCACATTGGTGCCAAAATTCTCATCCTATCTATATTGACCATAAGTCAATCTGGCCCCTCTTGTACAGAGCATAATCCATTTACATATTTATATGAGGGATGGGCAGACATTACAGCACTATATTTTAATATATGAATTTTTTCTACAGTACAGGCTTTTTTCATACCTGCACTTCAATATGTAATATATAGGGAATTTGAATTCAGACTTTCACACAACTCTCATCTATCAATGCTATCTCATACTGCTGACACACTTGATCACACACATGTCAAAAAGATAAATAATCACTAATATATATATTTTGTTCTAAACCAGCATTCATCAGTTGGTACAGATTATCATCTCCACACATATATACAATCTGTGCTCTGATTATATTAAGATAGCCAATCTTCATACTTTAATGGACAAGCTTCAATCCATTCCACCCCACAAACCTTCAGTAATCCATTTCATTGAAAATCTGATAATGGAATGCTCAAAGTCCACCTTGGTGACAACCTTTTCATCCTACCCATGTTGACCACAAGTCAATCTGACCCCTCGTGTACAGGACACAATCCAAATACATATATGTATGAGGGACTAGTAGACCTTACAACACTATACTTTATTATATGAATGGATTATATCCTGTATATGAAGGGTCAGAATGACTTTTGGTCAACATGGGTAGGATGAGAAGATTGGCACCAATGTGGGCTTTGAATGAACATCATCAGATTTTCAATGAAATGGATGGCTGAAGAGTTGTGGGGTGAAATGGATTGAAGCCTGTCCATTAAAGTATAAAGATTGTCTATCAATATAAGCTGAGTATTGATGGTATATATGTGTGGAGATGAAAGTCCACATTGATGCCAACCTTTTCATACTACCCATGTTGAGCAAAAGTCAATCTGACCCTTCATGTACAGGATTTAATCCATTCATATAATAAAGTATAGTGCTGTAAGGTTTACCAATCCCTCATACATATACGTAAATGGATTATGTTCTGTACACAAGAGGTCAGATTGACTTGTGGTCAACATGGGTAGGATGAGAAGATTGGCACCAATGTGGGCTTTGAGTGTTCCATCATCAGATTTTCAATGAAATGGATGGCTGAAGAGTTGTGGGGTGAAATGGATTGAAGCCTGTCCATTAAAGTATGAAGATTGGCTATCTTAATATATGCAGGGCATGGATCAACTGATGAGTTCTGGTTTAGCCTGAAATACATATATTGGTGATTATTTATCTTTTTGACATGTGTGAGTGATGAAGTGTATCAGCAATATGAGATAGCATGGATAGCTGAGAATCATGTGAAAGTCTAAGGTCAAACCAATATATTGAAGTGCAGGAATAAAAAAGCCTGTACTGTAGAAAAAATTCATATATTTCAAAGTTAACTTATAATTCTGAAAAGATAGCATACTTCATTTTCTTCAGTTAAATAATAAGAAATCATTGTGTAAACTGAACATAATCTTCTGCAATAAAAGGCTGAACTATAATTATTAGTATGATACTTAAAAGTGATCTTATAGCCTTATTTATTTTTCCATTTTTTATTTATTATAATTTATAAATATAGCTTTACTTCTCACTATATGTAAAATATATAATTGTTAATTAGAGAAGATATTAATTAGTACTCCACTTAATTCTAATAGATTGCTTAACAACTCTAAAGACCACATTGATCGATCGTTCACCCCACACGTGGTGTACTCTATTGCCTGCCATCAGGCCGGATGCCATGCCATATATTATGGTGAAACAAAAGCTACAATCAATACTAGACTGGCTCAACATATTTACACATTTAACAGAGCTCAGAAAAACAGGAACACGTCCTCTGTATTCTTGGAGCATGCTAAACAATCTGGACACAACTTCACACCTGCCAATCCCATAATATTGTGCTCAGAATCAAATGATCACAAAAGAAAAATAAAGGAGGCATTTTACATCAATGGAAACATCCATGCCATTAAAGAAAGGACACTTGCTTTGAGATCTCGAAGAAATGGGCTACGTAATACTAGCTTATTTGAATATTTGTATTTGCATATTTTATTATACATTTTATGAAGGCTATAAATATGAGGCATGGATCTTCAAAAACGTTAAGCCGATAAACTTTAATACTAATTAATATTTTCTTTATAATTTATAGAAACAACATCTTGGGGGAAACTGATTGATTCTACTTGGAATTGTGATAAACTAATAACAGCTTCCTTAAAAACTTATAAATTTATTACTGAATACTACACTACTGTTTAAAAAACAGCTCACAGATATATTTAAGTTAAGCAATTAAATATTATTTTGAGAAATATTACAGGCACACTTAAGTTCTATCCAACCGATTGCACCCCATCTTTTTATAAGAGGCTCACAGAAAATGTGCATAAATGTGTTAAATAAATCAGATTTATCACTAACTCAAGACAAAAGTTAATTACTTATATCATGGTTAAAATCACTTTTGTTATTTGATTTATTAAAACAGGCAAAACTTTCTATGCATATTGCCATTCAGTGCAAGCCAGAATAATCAATGGATGCCAGAAGCCTTGTGCATAAAATTCCCATCTAGTGCCTACAAAATCCAATATCTCCAGACTAGTTTCTGGATTATGGCCTTCATCAGTGAGAAGCCTTGGATCTGAGAGCACTGCACTTAGGTCTTAGGATCTATTGCAGCACTCCAGTAGCCACCTTTTATCTCTACTTAACTACAAAACTATGAGTCTTAAATTTAAAACATGATAATATTTTCAATCCAAGCTCATTAGCCTATATAGTCATATAGGTCTAAAATCAGTTCAGTACCTATACATTTTGATGTCTTTGGTTTTTTAATAACCATAGCCACCACTATCCTATTAGGCAGGATTGGTTTTAAGCCAATTAACATCACATGATCACCATTTCTTATGCTTGCTTATAACTGTTATTAAAACAGACAAAACTCTCTACACATATTGCCACTCAGATTCAAGGCTCCTCACTGACAAAAGCACAAGCCAAAAACTAGTTTGGTGATATTGATGAGTAGGCACTAGATGGGGATTTTATGCACAAGCCTTCTGGCATCCATTTATTACTCTGGCTTGCACTGAGTGGCAATATGTATAGAGACTTTCTGCCTATTTTAACAAGAGTTATAAGCAAGCACAAGAAATGGTGATCATGTGATGTTTATTGGCTTAAAACCAATTCTGCCTAATAGGATAGTGGTGGCTATAGTTATTAAAGAATCAGACTCCAAAACATATAGGTACTGAACTGATTTCAGATCTGTATGACAATATAGGCTAATGAGCTTGTATTGAAAATATTATAGTGTTTCCAATTTAAGACTCATAGTTTTGTAGTTAAGTAGAGATAAAAGGTGCCAGCTGGAGGGTTGCATTAGATCCTAAGATTTAGGAGCAGTGCTCTCATATTCAAGGCTCCTCACTGATGAAGGCCCCGTCAGAAACTAGTCTGGGGATATTGGATAAGTATGGACTAGATGGGGATTTTATGCACAAGCCTTCTGGCATCCATTGATTACTCTGGCGTGCACTGAGTGGCAATACATATAGAGAATTTTGCCTGTTTTAATAACAATTATATGCAAGCATAAGAAATGGTGATCATGTGATGTTATATTTGATTTATGTATTTGTAGTCAAAAATAAATTATGCACAAATAATTAATTACTATAAAATCTAATAATACAATGAAAAATTTATGATTTAAAATGTTAAGGGTGAATTTTATCTAGTAGTTAGAATATTTGCAGAATTCATTATAATAATTATAAAAAACCAGATGTCTATTTTAAAAATCCAAATATAAAATTAATAACAATGTTTCTGAAAAAAATAATTCTTCATTTGTGCATATTATAAGAATTTTTTATTCATATGCCAGATTTACAAAAAATAATTTTAATAAATTTGCAAATAATGCTTTCTTAGAGTTAATCTGCTAACCAAATAAAAAATGACAATTTTTATATGGTTCCATGGTCTTATATGGGCAATCAATCAAACATTGATATTTTGGAGAGTGACATGTTACTTTAATAATTATATTAGCAAAACCTCAATCTAACAAGGTCTTGGTTAAATATTTTAAGACAAATTATCAATTTTATTAATTTTAATAATCATGTAAATAAATATTAACTGCTAAATATATAGTTATAAGAATATAAAACATATTTTTTAAAATATAATTCTTTTTATGCATATACTAAAAGAATCTTCCACAAGTCAGATTTATTAAAAAGTCATTTTGTAAACTTATAAATAATGCCCAATTGTGTAATTGCTGTTCTTCAAATAGTGATGCAATTTACTCTCTGTACCATGTTTTAACTATTAATTTGTCAGTGAGAAACTCAAATTCAAAAGCAAAATCAATAGAAATTATATATCCAGCAGCCCTCTTTAATTCATTTTTTATTCTCAAGATAATAATTTGAATTTAAACAAATTATAAGATTTTGAATGCAGGCCATACTCTTTGTACAGATATATAAATTTGACATCAAGTCAGCTTCCATATATTTTCATCATCTAAATTATCATTTGAGCATAGGTATCTTTAGATTGATAAAAAGAAAGATTTAAAGGTGATTTATAGATGCATAAATACAATGGTTCTGATTTGATATTCAAGTTTTCTTTGATAATGGCAAAATCCAGAAATGATTAAACAGCACTATCCAATGAGAAATAGTGTCTATTCAAGCCTACAAAAGATGGCACTAAAATAGGAGAATAAAAACTACTCTTGTTTATAAAAGGATCATGATTACTAATAGTTCACCCACCTACAAATTTAGACCAAGAAAACTTGGATTTTTTAAAGAGTAAGTTTCCAATATTGTTAATAAAAGAATCTTAGCCAGAGACTAGAATTCAGATAACTTATCAAAATCTTTAACATTTGGCAATTGGCAAACCTGCTGTGCATTGATTTCTCCTAAATTGTTATTTTATGAAAGATTATTAGAGAACTGATTACTTTTATTACAATATTTTTCAATATTATCACTATTATACAATGATGCATTAAAAAACCATATTCATCACATGATTCTATAACCTTACAAAATGACAATATTTTAATTAATATATTTCACACAATTGAGTGATTTGTCTGACAAACATGAGAGATGTGTTAAATGTCTCTTCATAATTTCTCCAAATATTTGGTTTAAGTATTATTGAGCCTATAAGAATTCTCTTGAACAATGAGTGATAATTGTTTTCTTAGTAAACTTGAAGCCCTTGTTCATAAAGAAATAAAGATAATACTATCCAGATACTAAATAATTTCAGCCTTGATAGAATAATTAGTGGCTGATACAAATTATGACCATTGCCATATTAATAAAGATTTCACCAGTGTTCCAGTTATTTTATCCATTTCTTTAACATCAGGGATAAACTATATATGAAGATAAATTAGTTTAAATGTATTTTATATATGATAAAAATAAATATATTATTTATTCATAAATATACAATGAAGTCATGAATATGATTAATTTTAATATTTTTTTATTTGTCATTCATTAGAGAAGAGATTGCCCAATAATGAATATTTCTGTAGTGTAATTTTTCACTATATCACTCTCATGCAAGATGGAGACTGGTTTCTGTCCACTTTTAACACCTTGTGGAGAGATGTAATCATAAATATATGATCAAATATATGTGAAAATAATCTATGATCCCCAAGATGTGCATTTCATGCTGACCCAGCATTCGTCACTTGGCCCAGACCATAATCTTTTACATACATCTTTATAATTGTTCAGTATACATATTAGCAAAACACATTTTGATAGATTACTAATTTCAAACAATGTTGTAGACCTGATTGATGAATTGAGTCAAATGCTTTGATCAAATCAATAAAGGCAATATATAAATTACCTTCTTATTCTCAACAGTTTTGTTAAATTTATCTTGCTTCAAAATCCATATCATGGGCTATTTGATTCTCTAAAACCACATTGATTTTCTGATAATCATTCATCTATGTCTGGAACAACCTATCAAATAAAATCTATGAAATTACTTTGCTATTGTAGATAATAATGGCATACAACAAAAATTATTGCAAACATGTATATTCCCTTTATTTGAAATACTGGAACAAAAAAAGCATTCTTAATATCATGGGTCCATATATTTCTAAAAAAATTCAATGTGTATGAAGCTAAAACATTACCACCACTTTTAATATTTCACCAGATATTACATTAGGATATGCAATCTTTCCATTTTTAAGAATAGAAAGAGCTGTTTCAACTTAACTGAGCTATATATCTTTGGCCAAATAGAAATGAGTAGATAAAATAAATATATCAATAAAAGTTTGTGATCTTAATTCTTGTATGGCTATTTAAGTTAGATAGCTGGATTGTAAGATATATGAATGTCTGAAAATTTAAGATTTTCTACTTAATAGTTATCCATTAGATAAAGTGCTAGGCTTGTTCTGGTATTTTTAATCTAATGCTCGAATATCCTAGCACTTCACTAAGGAAGCCAGTAGCAGAAACTAGTCTGGGGTTGGGGATATTCTGCAAAGCTTGTTGAGAGCTTATTTGTGAGATCTATATATAACATTTGCAATACAAGCTTGTTAAATTAGGTCATGTGCCATATGACTTGATTTCTTCATAATCTTATACCATTATTTAAAAAACGATCAAAATTCTTATTTAAAATAACAGTGTCATCATATAGGAAAATGTCATTTCTGGATTTTTAATAGGATTGTGATAACACTTCTCAGATCCACATATTCTTTTAACTATCAAAAAAATAGACCTAGAGAACAATGATTAACAAATGTTTATCTCTTTTGTGCAGTTTTAATCAACTGATCATTTTAAAGTTCTTTTTTATCATTTATTAAACTTTGGACTTCAAATAATCTATCAAGAAGAAAATGACATGTTGTTTTTTAATCAAATCACTAATAATAATATCATTGTCAGAAAAGTAGTTATGATTCTTTTTTTACAGAGCTTAAGAATAGATTAATTGTAACATTAATAAACATTTTAAGAAAATTTATGCCTCAGTAATATGACAATCCTGAAGATTCAAATTAATAATTTTAATATTTAATAGCCATTGAAATTTAATAAGTATGTAGATACTTTTAAAGAATGAACATCAATTTATTTAATAATGTGAATGGAATAAGGTATAATTTTAATGCACCTAACATTTTAATCTTGGAGTGTATTAATCTATTATTCATCTAATAATCTATGTTTGTAAGTGCCTATGTATCACATGATCACCATTTCTTATTAAAACAGGCAAAAACTCACTATACATATTGTCACACTACAAGCTAGAGTAATCAATGGATGCCAGAAGACTTCTGCATAAAATCCCCATCTAGTGCCTACTCATTCAATATCCCCTGACTAGTTTCTGGTTTGTTGCCTATGTCAGTGAGGAGCCTTGGATCTGAGAGATCCTAAGATCTAGGTGCAGTGCTCTCAGATCCAAGGCTCCTCACTGATGAAAGCCACAAGCCAGAAACTAGTCTGGAGATATTGGATGAATAGGTGCTAGATGGGGATTTTATGCACAAGCCTTCTGGCATCCATTGATTACTCTAGCTTGCAGTGTGGCAATACGTATAGTGAGTTTTTGCCTGTTTTAAGTGCTTATGTTAAGAGAACTACTCTTATATTTTGGCTCCTAAATATAATTTATTATATGCCTTTGTTTTGAATATGAAGGTATCTACATTCCTTTACAATGGTTTTTGTGCTTAAGCATAGTATTTGCAATTGTCAATTAATATGTGGTTAAAAATTCAATTATAATAGACCATTCAAATTTTATCACCAACACAATTATTTCAAAAAACTTTTACAGCATAGTTTACTATCAAAGACAGAATAAAAGTTTTCTTTTTAATTGTATGAACTAAAATTGGATTATAGGCTCTAATAAAATGAGCACTGGTAACATTATGCAAAGTAAGTTTTATCATTATTAATCTTTCATTGATATAATGAGAATTTTCAAAATTAGAATATACTAATATAGACTTCAACTAAATCCAACATGATGCATTCTCCTTTCATTGACTGAATTCCCTTCCCAACAACCTAAACATCCACCTATTCTAATAAATTACCTTCCTCAGAAAGATGAGTTTCGCTAAGAGTACCTATATTGATCTTAAATCTTGAGGTTCCTTACCATTAGAACTGTCCATCATTCTGGTCTTGAAGAGTTTGTATAAAATTTACACATTCTATGTACTTACATTAAAAAAAAATAGATATACTACTTAACTTTAATATTATTATTACTTTCTCCTTTATCACTGCTACTGTTATTATTATGATTTTTTTTACTATAGTAACAAGTAATTTCTCCAGGCATAGCAACTTAGCTAGACTCTTTGAGACAGGACATTTTTAGATATTTTTAAGCCTCTTCCACTTCTATAGCAGGCAGGAAGATCTCTAAATAGGGCTGTCTAACTGTAGAATCTTTGCCAGATAAAAATCCTATCTCAAGTTCAGTTTTAAACTGAGTCATTAGGGATTACACAACCTCAAGCAAATATCATAACTGATGTCTGCTTATCTATTAAGCCTGCCCTGCCACTGCTTTCTTTATTCTCAAGTAAAAACAGAAATTGAAGTCATAGCTGCTGTGTTTATAATTAGGGATGAAAATGTGATTGCATAATTATACAGTCTCATTGTCAGAGTTAGTAAGAGAATATGACTCATGACAGAAGACGCTCACAATGACCTAAGCCTCACTAACTTAAGTGATTGAAAAAAAAAGTGAAAGACAGAAAAAACTGTTTGTATAAAAAAATAAAATATAGTCTTTGATGAACAACACTGTATTCTATAAAACAGCAGAAAGTGATCTTGGTGAAACATTGATTATTTGTTATTCACAGCTAACCTTCATATCTTAAGATTAACCCACTAGCTACAGCATAGCACCCAACATTTCCACTATTGGGCTAAACAGCACAAAGAATTCATTCTATTATGATAAAAGAAAACTATCACCACTATATCTTAATTTTTTTAAAACCCCTCGTGATACTTATATCATATGCTCAATAATGTAAATGATATTCAAGCATTAAAGTGAATGCTTGAATACAATTGGATCATTCTATTAAGAAAACAAAATTCAGACTTTAAATAATATTTTAAAGTGCTGTATTCACATTTAATTATAATTATATATATATAAAACAAATCAATAATATATTTCTGAGATATTTAATATATTTTGAAGGATTATTAATTGGTAAATAGATTTTTATCTATTAAAATGTTTGAAAAATAACTTTATTATTTCTTAAGAAACAAATTAGCAGCACCTAGGAACAAAAAAAAAGAGAACAGTATATAAACAAATGCTATCTATTCATATTTAGGAATTTGAATCAAATATAGACTTCAAATACTATATATATATATATATATATATATGTATATGTTAATAATAGGTTTGGATTTTTTTCTATATGTAAGAGATCATGCTTTATTATTATTATCATAGTACTAATATCCATATATGAATTAAATAGAATAGGTTAGTAGCTGTTTCTTTTGCTAGAACTCCTATTAAAACTATTGATCATTTGATATGCGATTTAACTAATCATATAAAAGATAATTTGCAGATTTTTTTCCTGTTGATAATATCTCTAATAGCAACTACTAAAAGAAGGACATTATTCAGACAATGGCAAATGAAGTCAAAATGAAAATGACAATGTTATAATATTAATTAAATATTTATTCATACTGAAAATGAGAACAATATTTATAGTTTTTTTTACCTGCTGGAAACTTTAATTTCATCTAAGAACATGTAGTAAAAAAAAGCAATGTAATGGGTTATAAGAAAAAAAACTAAATATGTACATAAAAATATTCAATAAAAAATTATATTTGCATCTTCCATAGTTGCTGTTTCAGTTACCCACAAACTTCAATTACCCACAAACCAAAAAAGTTTTAGTTCTTATGCATATTCAATATGCGCCCATACCTATATATGTATGTGTTACATATATTTTCAACACACACACATATATATATATATTAACATTAAAATTTAATTGAATTAGAATAAATGTTCAGCTATGTTGTTACCAGGCAACTACCAATTAAAGTTGATAGTTCAAGCTGAATCATATGATTTAGTAATTAAGAATAGTATTTGTTTGATTTACTTAAACTAATAATTCCAATGTTTATATCCCATGAAATTATTAAATTTAATATAAATATAGCATACCCATACACTCATATATTTATGTGTGTTAAAAAGCACATATGGCATGATTCTCTACTAATGCTATATATTATTATCTATGTCCTGGTTTATAAAGAAATATCATAGATTCATGATTGATTATAATTATTTTTTGTGTCAAAATTTTACTAAAATTCACGTTTGTCCTGTTGCAAAAAAAAACAAAAAACCTTTTATAAGAATTATTTTTGTCTGCAAAAACTATACAACAGCAATGTTTTGGGTAATGCACATCTAAAATATGGTATTATTTTAATTAATAAAACCAATCCGTAATTGAATGGGTAGTTCGTCTAGGGTATGTAAGCATCAAACCTTAAAAATCGATGGTAGTTTCAAGATAGCTCTCTAGTTTAGCATTATATCACAGTGATAAGTCATTTAAAACAACTAATCATTTTTCTCGTCTATACACTTTCACTTAATGATAAAATATATGTATAAAATGTGTTTAGCTTTTTTTATTGATATTTAAGTCTATTCATTGATTTTCTGCCCTTCATGGTTTATTGTGATGATAGAGTGATGCATTCTGGTTCAAGATCCATTGATCTTAACCCCAACCTTATTACTTATGAACCTTGCATTTTGAACTTCTAAATGATAAACCATTTGATTACTTTGTCTGCATGATTTAATATGGTGGTATGTATAGTGGAGTTTTTAGAGCTCAAATTATGTTGATTATGGCTAGACCTTTGTCACTTCTAGTGCTCTAACTTCTTATAAATTCCCAAGTATCAAATCATTTGATTTCATCCTGCTTGGCTTAATAGAAGAATGGTGGATTCTGGAGACTAAGCCCATGAATGGCTAACTGACTTTTCTAGTAGATGGAAAATTAAATAAATGTTTAGAAATAGAAAAAGATCTAAAGGAAAATTTTCTGTAATTATTCTATATATAAAACTATCCAAAACAATAAATATAATGATTGTATAATTATCTTTAAAGGGTGTGTCTTCAATTTTTGTTCCATCTTTTTTAATTTAAATTTTATTTATTTACTTTTCACATATAATTATTTCAAAATCTCTTTAATAATATTTGTAAAAACAATTATTTCCCATTTTTAAAAAAGTACATAAAAACATTTCATTTTTAAGGCTTTTGGTCAATATGATGCTGAATAAACTTGGATGTTCATTAAACCAATTAAAGAATTGTCTTTAATTAGAAACCGGAATGGTTGCTTCATAATTGAAATTGACAGTAGTGCAGCAATAATAAACATTCTTTAGTTGAGGGTCAGAGGTTAAGAATACTGATTTTGCAATTGACGATATCCCACAATGCTTTGCTGCAGGCCAACTAGATAACAGTCAATAGCTTTTTGCAAATTACAAACAATGACGAGATTAACAGCTGATGCGCTTTTGTTTTTAATGAACAATTTCTCTTTTAAAATAAAAAAAAATTTTTTTTCTATTTATCGACGCTAACATACATTACTTAAAAAAAATGATTATCAGAAAAACAATTATGATTGATAATAAAACAAATAGAAATACATTTATATGCGCGCATACATTGTTAATTATTAATTATCTTGATTATAAGATAGTACTTATTCGCACGCTTATTTTGAACCTATACTTGTTACGGAATGTAAGAATATAAAATCAGTTATTACGAGAACAAACACCTTACCTTCAAAAATTTCTCAGTAATTGTCCTAATATTCTATGCAAAGTTTATTAGTATACACATCTTCCATCATGACTTAAGGTTTGATTCTGGGATCGGTAAATAATGAATTTTTTTTCTCTCTTATCATAGCAAACTTATAATTTGTTTTTCAGGTAGTCAGCTCAAAGCACCTTCTATGTACATGAGTTAAGGTTTGAGTCCGAGTCTGGTGAATCGTGGGTATTTTTTTTCCTGGGTCAGATAGTCAATCCAAAACAAACCCCGTTAGCCATTCAGTATCGATTAGAAAATAAGAATCTAACTAGCTAGAACATAGAGTTCAATAACTAGTCTGTGTTAGATATACGAATGTTTATGTCTTGATCATAAAAATCAAAAAATATAATTGTAATATGAAGCTGCTTTCACTCTTCGCTGAGAGATCTTATGTTTAAATAGGCATGATTATTATTAATTCATGAAAAATAAACAATTCTTAGTTAGAAATGAAACGAAATCATTTATCATTATTTAAAATTATCAATAATAGTATATATAAAATTGACTTCAGTAGTTTGCCAAAATGGTTTATTGGTGAGTTCAATACCTAAAATTCCTTAATAAATATTTCTTGATCTGAAATAAAGTTAACTGTAATGCTGATTATATTATTGAGCTAATTTTTTTTATATTTTCAATCCTATTAATTCATTGCTTAATTTAGTTTTTCAAGTTTTTTACAGATATTCCAATCCATACATTGTTTTCTCAAACAAATTCTTTTCCCATTTTTTTTATCTTATCTGCAGCCCATTTTTAGATCTTTTAACATAATCTGAAATCTAGTTAAAGACACTACATCAATAAATACATGAAGTCCAGATAATTTTAGTCTTTTATTCCTCTCAGAGATGTGCTATCTGTTTGTTTTCTCTTCTATATATTTTATTAATGATCTCTTTTTATTAACTCTAAGATACATTTTACTAAATTTCACAGTGTTTATCTACAATAACTGTATTGCAATTCAATTCAGGGTCTCAAATTAATTAGTAAGAATTTGCAAAACATATTAAACATATCTTCTTTAATATAAGGCTATTTCTATCAAAAACCACACCAGGCAAATTTAGTTGTTAATTTTATTTGTGTTAATACTTTGATCCAAGTATTTATATTTGTTAAATTCTTCTAATATTTTATTATTAAATTTTATTTTTACTTTTTTTTGAAAATCTATTTAATATTTATTTAGTTTTCTTTTTTAATAATGATTCATCTTTAATCCTACTTATTCCCATTTAATGTTTCATTTAACATTAGTTGAAGCTCTGAAATAAAGTTTTCAAATATGATTATTTCATGGTATTATCTAGATTATTTAAGTAATCACTTTTTCTTTCTTATCTTTATCACTTTTTATATTTTAATTCAAAAAATATTTTTCATAAAACTATTATACATTTACCTTGAGTCTAAACATAGCTGGTGTATTCTTTAGCAATATATTTACTATATAATCTGATAATTACTATTGCATTTCAATAAATATTTATCAAAAATTGATCATATCCTGGTCCATATTATTATGATCCAAAATGGCTATAGAATTAAAAGTTTTGTCATAATCTATAGATTAAATACAACAGCATCTTTATCTTCGTAATTACAATTTCTACAATATATAGATAAAATTAGATTTTCCTGAATTAGTAAATAGTGCAAATATGCCTTGCTCCACAATTATTTTATAGGAATAAAAGGCTTCATTTTTCTGTGAGCAAATACAAACTATGTATATAATTCATTTTACATTTAGCTAACAGCAAACAACATTGATTAAATAGAAAAAGAATTAGTGAGACCATTGCAAATCAATACCTTTTTTAACAGCTCCTTCTTTCTCACAGAGAAACAATGGTTGAGAAATCATTACTCACAAAATTTGCCAATGGGTGACTATTTATAAAAATAGATAGATATCTATTTTCTGACAAATAGATAACTAAATAATTTGACAAAATATTTCTAAACTTGTTTAGAGCCTTGGAAAAAAATTAAATTTTACTCAGCTCAGATTCTAGCCTAAAATACGATCTTGAGTATACTAATTTCTAAGCATCAAACTTTCTGATATATATATATATATATTATAATAGTAACTTCTTTCAGTTATTATTATTAACCAAATATACTTTTGTCTCTAATAAAATAATTTATAAATATAAAATCTATTTGAATATTTTAATATGTATATACATATATATTATTTATATATATGTGTGAACTTTAAACAATACATACATTAATGTCAAGCTTTTGAGTAAAATGCCAGATTTGAAGTTGAAAAATAAATAATTTTATATATATTTTATTATTAAATCTTAATGTCTATTGAACAATTAATATTTGAATTAAGCATGAACTTGTAACAAAACATGAGGAGATTTATTTGTTCTCTTGTTTTTAAAGAGAAGAAAGGAAAATCATTTCTCTTTAAAATAACTTTTCCTTTTATAAATATTACTGTTCAACATTTAGAATTTAAATATTAACTTTTCCAAATTAAGATAAATCTATGGATTAAAAAATCTATAAGGAAAATATCAAAATTTTCTATTAAATCTTAAAAGGAATAGCAGTATAAAAAGGAACATTTATTTGAGTTTTGGAAACTACGTTATTCTAACACTTCATTATTTTTTTTAAATATATATAAATTTAAGATAATTATATATATTAAGGATAAAACAATGTGCAGTGAGTAGTATAATTATTATACTGTAAAAGGTTTCGAAACCATCTTACATGTTATTTTGAAATATTAATTGAAAAGAACGTCTAATGATAATAGAAAAATGGAGATTAAGAACATCATCATTCAAAGAATATTTACTTTATATTATATCAATCAAGTCATTGGATATTATTAACAGTTTATCAATTAAGGATAAGTAAATCATCATTATTCCAATGGATTAATATACTTCGTAAAAGATCTTCATTATGATTATGAACTATAGACTTAAATATCTACTCTCAACTCTGGAAAATAAGTTTTCTTTATTATTTATTTCTATATATTATAATAATACTTATATTATTTTAATATGTTTTATTATTATTATTATTACTATTATTATTATTATTATTATTATTATTATTATTATTATTATTATTATTATTATTATTATTATTATGTTTTAAAAAGGGGAACTTTATTCAATCTAGAAAACAGGTTACATTAATAATTTTTATATACATGCATTTACACTGATATTTCCGAGGATTATATATATTGTTCTTTCCAAGTTCTTACATATATATACCAGGTGAGCGATGGATTGTTTAGCCTAAGTTATCTTTATTGATTCATGGATTTTTGCTGTCCATTTTCTTGTTTTCTTTTTAAGTCTATTATTGAGGAAAGGCAGAACTATTAGAGATTTGACCGTTGTTTTACAAGTGACCAAGTAGCCGTGAAAATGTCTGGGTGTGCTATTTTATTGTCTCTGGTTTTTAATTGTGCTAACTTGTTGTGAAAAGTTGATGGATGCCGCCTTGTATTGTTGCCAAAAGCAAATGTGCATCGTGTGCACCAAAATGCATAAAGTATGAAGGTTGCTGCTCGGATTGTTGGGGTGGATGTTCTGCTGAATGGACTGATAATATCTTGCAGGGAGATGTTTGGTTTTCTGTATATATTTGTTATTTCATGCCGAATGTTGTTTAATGCTGGGCGGATGTAAAACAGATGTTGTTGAGTTTCTTCTGCTTGGTGGCATAGCATGCAGAAGGGGTCTATTTTTGTATATAATCGTCTGTATCTTAAGAAATATGATGTTGGCAAAGCATATAGATTTAGTTTCAGGAGGAAATCAAAGAATTTGGGCTCCATGGACCATTTTTTAAATTTTTTAAGCAGCTGCCGGTTGTTTATTCCGAGCATCTGTGTTGAAATATCTGATGTATATCCCGGGTAGATCATTGCATATATCTGCCAATATGAATATTTTGTAGTTGTTTGCAGTGATATTTGAGTATGTGTGATTCTGAATTGGTTTATAACTGATGATAGATAGCAATGTGAAGGTGGAGGTTTGTCTGTGGGTATTATTTGTATTAGATACTGGAGTTCTGGGAAATGTCTGAGGCTGGCTATTATCAGGTTTGCAGTCTTTTGTATTCGAAAAATATCTATGTTATGTAGCCCCAAACCATTGTGTATTGCTGGTCGACTAAGATGTTTTGCAGATATTGACACTGTCTTTCTATTCCATAGAAGTTTATTGCAATATGAAGAGATTTTTGATGTAAAGGCTTTTGAGAATTGAATTATGGGAGAATAATAGATAATCTTGGTGATTACCAGCTGATTGAACAATTGTACTTTTGCATATATTGAGAGGTATGCTTTTGATAGTGAAGCAGTGATCTGTTCTGCTTCATCTTTTACCTTGTTCTGGATTTTTTGCCTCATTGTGTTTGTTCCCATGTAGAAAGGAAAGCCGAGGAAAGGAGACGGTTTGCCTTGGAAAATTTGCGTGCATGGCTTACTGGTGTATAGAGACCAAGCAGCAGTCTTATTTTGATTAAATTTTAGATGGTGTGTTGCTTGAAAGTCTTGCAGTATTTTCTGTAGTATTGGTATCTGTTTTCTTGATGGTAGGAAGACTGTGATGTCATCCATATATGCAATGCAGGCTATATGTTGTGATGTGCCTGGTATCTGTATGCCTTTGATACTCTGTTGAATTTTGAGTATAAGTGGGTTGATGTAAAAAGTAAATAGCAGTGAGCTTAGTGGTAAGCCTTGGGATATGGATTGTGTGGGAATGAATGATGGGGAATTTTTGCCATTGAGTGTGATATGAATTTCTCTGCTAAGTAGTAGGTTTGTGAGCAGGTACAGATGAGTTCGTGGAATTGTGGTGTCAGCTAGCATATTGATTAATGTATTGATGTCAACCGAATCAAAAGCCGCTTCTATATCAAGTTGAACTGCAATTGGTGCATACTTCTTCCTGTCCCGTACTGAGTTTATAACGGTTTTGAATATCATTGCAGCCTGTGCAGTTGATGATTGCTTCCTTGCAAACTGGCTGTGTGAAATTAGTGGTAGAATATGTGGCTCTAGGCTGTCTTTGAGTACTTTTTCAATTATTTTAATTGTAAGTGGCCCCATTGAGATTGGTCTTAGGTTAGATAGTGTTGATATATGGACTTTTTTCTTGTTGAAGGGGACTATTGCTATTGGATATAAGCCTTGAATGTCATGCAACTTCTGTGATAGATGATTTGCAAGGTCACATAAATATTGGCTAGTGAACTGACTGAGATGTGCAAGGACAAATTTGGGGATTCCATGTGCTCCTGGGTGACATGCATTAGGTACTGTTGCCAGTTTAGTAGCAAATTCTGTGATGTTATGTGGGGTATTTGTTTCTGGTTTTCCAAAGACATTAGCATTATATTTGACTGGGTGGTATGCTTGCAGCTTTTGTTTGAAATGCTGATATATCGGTTTTAACATATTATTTCCTGCGTATGTGTGCCCCTGCTCTGTGAGTGCCATTGGCACTCTGACAGTGGATGGGTAGCCCAAGGCCCAGCGAATGTATTTTCTTGTCCATGTGTGTTGTTGGCCGAGGCAGACTTTACTCTTTTTTATTGCTAGGTAGTTTTTCAGGTGGTTACAGATGCTATTATATGTTTGTGTAAGTCTGTGTATATGTTGTTGACTGGTGTGTGTTGGGTTTATCATTGTAATCCGTTTATGTATTTCATCAGCCAGTGCTAGCAGTCTTGAGGGTGGGGGGGATTTGCATGTAATGTGATCTATATTAAATGATAAAATGTTTATGAATGCTAAGTATCTTTGAATGGGGTCAAGTTGCATATTTTTGATCTTGTGAAGCATTATATATGTTTCTGAAAAAATAAATTCTGGGGTAGAAGTTGGAAGTAGAATTCTGATTGTTTTACCATGTGTAAGTGCAGTTGTTTGAATTCCTGTCAGATTAATTAGTATGGTTTGTGCAGAGTGATCAGAGAAGGGAGATGGGTTGATGTTTAGGCTGATTTGATGGTGTAACATAGGTGAATAAAAGCACAGATCAATTCTTGATGTATGACATCCATTGTGAAAGGTAACTGCTTCATTTGACAGAAAACCTTCTGCACTCATAAGTGGAATTGATATTTGATGCAGCCACTTTAAAATGAACTCTTGATATTTCATGTTGAAATCCCCAATAAGTATGGTTGGATGTGAATTAGAGCCAAGTAAGGAGTTTATGTTTAATATAATATTTGAGACAATTGTAGGGCTCGGTGGAATATACACAAATATAATGTTTAGTGTGATGATTTGATGACTAAAAGTTACTATTAGTAAATTTGCATCTATATATATGATTTTGAATGAGTCAAATGGACAACTTTGTGTTATGAGCAGTCCAGTACCCCCTGAGGGAGATGATGTGTCTCTAGAGCATGCACAGTAGCCTTCTCTGCTTAGATGTACTGTGGGGTCAATTTGTGAGCCACTATATATTTTAGTTTCTAGAAGTCCTAGTATATGAGGTTGTGTAATCTTTATCCATTGTTGTAGCTGATGTATTTTGTAGACTGAGTTGAGCCCTCTGATATTAAATGCTGTTATTTTTAGCTTCATTATCGTGATTGGCTGCGAGTTGGTTTCACAGTGTGTTGAAGTTTGCGTGAAGCTTTTGCATATTCTCTAGTGTTTTGTGAGCAGTTATTAGTGTTTTGATTACCATCCAGCTCCATAGGTATTAAGTTTTCTGCCAAGTGTTCAATCATTTCTGTTAGAGTATTGTTTTCATCTGTTTTGGCTCTTTTTGATTTATTTCTCCTTGGCCGACCAGATTTTTGGACTTCTGTTGGTGTTGTTTCTATGGGAGGGAGGCATGGGGTTAGTGAGTCTAGAATATCTGTAGATGTTTTGTTTATAATTATATGTGGCATGCTTGTTTTTGGGGAGTTGTATGTATCATTTGATATGTCTGGATTTGAGTCTGCCGTGTTACTGATTGATATTCCTGGTGTTTGTGATACTTCAGGTATGTTTTGTGCTTGATTTTGTTCCATTTGATCAGTGCTTTCATTTAATTTATTCGAGCTATCTGTTGTAGTTTCAAGTATATTTGTGTTTTCTTCTGCATGTTTGTTTTTAGTAGCTTCCTTTGTACTGTAATTGTTTTCATATTGACTGTTTGAGTTACTGGTGTTATCTTGTGTACTGTTGCTCTCTTCATGTTGGGATTGGATGTGCTGATTATTTGGTGTCTGGCCCTGTATGAGTTGGCTATCCATGCACTGTGTGGCTAGGTGACCACGCTTGCCACAGGCATAGCATTGTGGTTTTAAACCTCTTATATATAGGCTCAGCATAGCTTCCTGGTCTGCAATTTGTGTTGGTATAGATTCTGGGTCAATGTCTTTGTGTAATTTTAACTTAAAATCATAGCTATTGCTGTATATTGGTATTGGTGTGTCTTTGAGGTATATTGGTTGAAATGCTATAACTTTGCCAAATGGATCCATCATTTTTTGAAAGTCTTGTTTCGTGTATCCAAAATATGTATTTTTTATTATTCCTGTAATTTGATTCTGTCGATCTTGATCGACTATAACAATCGCGTAATTGTCTAATGTTTTAATTTGGTTTAGAAATCTGTTCTTTTGACTACTGTCAAGAAATTCAATTGCGAGGTATCTGGGATTTGGATGATCTGCGATTCTTACGATCGTTTCCCACAGTTCGTTTTCAGTTATTGCTTGATATAATAACGTGCGTGGAAACCGATACAGCGATATATTTGCGTCTGTGGCAGATATTACTATTGAGTTTGGTGAAAAAAATCTTTTGAACGATGTATAGAGTCCCCGTGGAATCGTGTTGTTAAAGTGTTCATTAATTCTTTCTAGCATATTATCGGGCCAGTGTGCAAGGGGAGGGTCTTGGTTTACCTGTATCTTTAAATCTAACTGTTTTATATCGTTTGGATTTGTTTTTCTAAATCTCGGAACTATTTTATTATTTATTGTAGTCGCGAAATTCTTTGAACTTGTTGCTTGCATGTTAGTTTTTGCGACCGTGGATAACGATTTGACGGTGTTTAAATTTTTACGCACTTCAGCGGCCATATTGACGCCAAATGCTCGATCATGCATAGCTGTGGTCTCCATTTTTTTTTTTAAAACAAAGAAATTTTTGGTAACGTAAGGGTTTTTTTTTATGATATTCTTGAACTAGTTTATGCTTTTCAATAATTATAGTTTCAAAAAGATTTATTTTTATTTTGTGAAATTATCTATATTGGTTTGATTTTAAATTGTGGCGTTATTATTAGATTTTTTGGGGTTTGAAACCCAACTACTTTAATATTACTTACCGGCACTATCAGGATTTTCTATGGTATATTATTATTATTATTATTATTATTATTATTATTATTATTATTATTATTATTATTATTATTATTATTATTATTATTATTATTATTATTATTATTATTATTATTATTATTATTATTATTATTATTATTATTATTATTATTATTATTATTATTATTATTATTATTATTATTATTATTATTATTATTATTATTATTATTATTATTATTATTATTATTATTATTATTATTATTATTATTATTATTATTATTATTATTATTATTTCAAATTTGGCATCACATTATTATATCTTAATGGGAATATTTATATTTAATATTAAACATAAATTGATAGCTTGACAAAACTCATCAAAAATTAGATGAAGAATACAAAAATGGTCACTATTTAACAGATATTTAAAATAAGTTTATTATATATATATATATAATAAACATTATATATATTTCATTTATTATAAATTCATATAATATATAAGTTGTACAATTGTAAATAGTACTTATATATTAATAATTGAGAAATATATATAATAACTGTAAATAGATTGATAAGTTATATAAGTTATTAATTTTTGAATCTAGATATTGTTTTATATATCTGTTAATTTAAATTATATTCTTTAATTATAGTTTATCATAACACAGAATTTTATCATAGCGTATTAAATAGGAATATTATTTATTCATATTTTATTATGGTAGCATTCTTATTTATTTATTAATATTTTATTTATCTTTTACATTATATATTTTTTATTGTTTATTAAATATTGAGTTATTAACTGGATCTCTTTGTCTAATCATTATTAAATTATATATGTGCTAGTATTATAAACATTGTATGAATATTAATTATTAGTTAATGCTTATATAAAGGCATTTTAAATAATAACTTGTTTTGAAATTATCCCTGAAAAGAGCTAATTGCAAAGTATCCATGAGTTTGAATATCATGACATAATGGTGACTGAAAGAGGGATGAAAGATGGATGAACTAGTCTAAATTATATTAAAACTTATTTAAAAATTATTGAGCTAGCATAATAAAGATAGATATAATCATGGACTTAGTATTTCATCGATTCATTTCTAGCATTCTACCTGAAGACCCAAAGTCTGATTGTAGTGAAATGCATATCCTCTTTCTAGGGAATTTAATCATCCTGTTATATTTAACAAGACCAACTTAAACTTTAAATATAATCCATTGCGTTATATCTGGCGAACCTAACTGTGAAGCATTAAGTTAATGATTTCCAAGCATTAAATATAATTGATTCTGTTATATTTGACACATCAACTGGGATGATTAAATGCCGTTCCGTTATATTTGGTACCTCAACTAGGGCTATCAAATATGCCATTCCGTTATAATATATATATATATAATAACAATGAAAATAAATTTTATTAAACGCTCACTATTATTTCAGTAATAGTTTTAACAAGGCTGTAAACCTTAGGAATGAGCGTCTGAAAAAATCGTTACTAGGGACCTCTGTAGGTCTTTAAAACACATGCTTACGCTATGAAGAAAAGAGAGAATCTTCTTTACTTCGACCTACTTTTTTATATATAAATAGGTGAAGCAGGAGTGTTTTGATCTAAAAGTGTGAAGCTATTAAATACTTCACTAATTAAGTCCACAATCTTACGATTTACTACGAGTTAATGAAAAGATCTTATAGTAAGAAATATATTACGATAATTTAAAGTTGTAATTATAAATTTTATTAAACGCTCACTATTATTTCAGTAATAGTTTTAACAAGGCTGTAAACCTTAGCAATGAGCGTCTGAAAAAATTGTCACTAGGGACCTCTGTAGGTCTTTAAAACACATGCTTATGCTATGAAGAAAAGAGAGAATCTTCTTTACTTCGACCTACTTTTTTATACATAAATAGGTGAAGCAGAAGTGTTTTGATCTAAGAGTGTGAAGCTATTAAATACTTCACTAATGAAGTCCACAATTCTTATAATACATTAATACTCACGAAATCTTACGATTTACTACGAGTTAATGAAAAGATCTTATAGTAAGAAATATATTACGATAATTTAAAGTTGTAATTATAAATTTTATTAAACGCTCACTATTATTTCAGTAATAGTTTTAACAAGGCTGTAAACCAGATTCTCTCTTTTCTTCATAGCGTAAGCATGTGTTTTAAAGACCTACAGAGGTCCCTAGTGACGATTTTTTCAGACGCTCATTGCTAAGGTTTACAGCCTTGTTAAAACTATTACTGAAATAATAGTGAGCGTTTAATAAAATTTATAATTACAACTTTAAATTATCGTAATATATTTCTTACTATAAGATCTTTTCATTAACTCGTAGTAAATCGTAAGATTTCGCGAGTATTAATGTATTATAAGAATTGTGGACTTAATTAGTGAAGTATTTAATAGCTTCACACTCTTAGATCAAAACACTTCTGCTTCACCTATTTATGTATAAAAAAGTAGGTCGAAGTAAAGAAGATTCTCTCTTTTCTTCATAGTGTAAGCATGTGTTTTAAAGACCTACAGAGGTTCCTAGTGACAATTTTTTCAGACGCTCATTGCTAAGGTTTACAGCCTTGTTAAAACTATTACTGAAATAATAGTGAGCGTTTAATAAAATTTATAATTACAACTTTAAATTATCGTAATATATTTCTTACTATAAGATCTTTTCATTAACTCGTAGTAAATCGTAAGATTTCGCGAGTATTAATGTATTATAAGAATTGTGGACTTAATTAGTGAAGTATTTAATAGCTTCACACTCTTAGATCAAAACACTTCTGCTTCACCTATTTATATATAAAAAAGTAGGTCGAAGTAAAGAAGATTCTCTCTTTTCTTCATAGCGTAAGCATGTGTTTTAAAGACCTACAGAGGTCCCTAGTGACGATTTTTTCAGACACTCATTGCTAAGGTTTACAGCCTTGTTAAAACTATCAATGAAAATAATAAATATAATGGTAATTAACTGTTATATATAGTCTTTCAATCCACAAAGGTACTTTTGATCAATACCTTAACCCTCCTCAACTATACAGTGAGTTATTTGCCAAAGAATATGTTTTGTAGTTCAAATCAACAGTCGTCTAAAAGCTTTTCTATCTAGTGCTCTTAACCTTCTGTCAGATTTTCAACCAAAACATATTCTTTCTTATTCTATCTCTCCTTCTTATCTTTTTATAAATTTCTCAAACATGTCTTTTACAATTTCTCTACTCCAAATATAAGCTAAACTCGATTTTTCTATTATTTTATACTTGTCTCAATAAAGGATTTCTTTTCAGTTATTCTACTAAATTAAGATAGATGTTAAAGCTTTGTGATATAATGTCATATCATTATTATGTTTGTAACATGTCAATGTGTGTTTATTAAAATCTTTGCCCACCAACAGATAGAGTACCTAGGTTATAGAGCACTGACTGCATGATAGCATTTGTCATAATTGGCAGTAGTTCGCCATTTTCTTAAAAATCTGTTCTTGTATCCAATTTTAAAGATACACTATAAATTTTATCATTAAGCTGTTTTCAAATACAGTTTAATAATTTTATATTCTAGAATCACTTTTTTTTACACATATTATATAGATTTTAAAATGATTTTCTTTTATACTTAAAATATGTAAATCATGTTAGTAAAATGTACTAATATATTATAATAATCAAGACTGAGTAACCTTTAAATTTTTTCAACACACTTAGAATTTTTCATTCAAGTCACTGGATTATAAACAATTAAGTTGATTATCCAATGTTAATTGATAAGTTGGTATTTAGCTTTTCTTAGCTAGAGGATAGAAAACAACTCAAACCTTCATCATTTAGCAATCAGCAAGTTGGTGACTATTGCCTTTTTTCAATAATTCTTCTATGAGTGATTATTAAAAACACATTTTTGTTGGGTATTTAAAGTCTATTTTATTTTTACCTATCATGTTAAATGCTTAATAGAAATTAAGATTTGGCATAAGAAACAAAATATGTCTGTAAATACAAAAAAATAATTTCAGAGGTGTCATATCTTTAAAAAATATATTTTTATTGTTGTAAAATGTTAATAATTAAAAATTATTAATTTTTCAATAAAATAATTAAATAGTTGTATTGATAAAAAGTTCATAAGAAGTTTGAACATGAAAAGTGATAGAGAATAACATGATCTACTGATCTTAACCTCCAAAGCCTGCCATTTCATCATTGCACCAACATGCAGGGCTTTAAATAAAAAATAGTGATATTTTATTATTAATTTTTTTTTAATTTAAAAATGTCCTTGTTAAACACTCTTGATATTATCATATTATAGTCTTTTCTTTTTTTGTGATTATTTCTTATGCCATACATTACTATAACTACTATTAC